>CM052808.1:73590252-73690224 GCA_028533885.1 Nasua narica | reverse complement strand
AGGGCCTTCATTCACAGAGGAGTTGAGTGCTGGTGTTAGAGTAGATAGTTAGGTTCTAATAGGGTATGTGGAAGTTAACAATGAGGAAGTCATGGCCAGCTATTGGGAGGGTCAGAGGTCTGTCACAGCAGCATTCTACCAGAAGCTGGATCAAACTAGAAAGGCCCAAATGGTGGGTGTCATGATTGGAACCCCCTGAGCAAATTAAGGAAGAAAAAGCAAACAATCCTGCTTCGTGCCCCAAGTAACGGATATTTTGCCCCCTAGTTAACAACTGTGAATGAAAGATAGAAACCCAGCTCCCAGAGCCCACAGCTCTCTCTCCCCTGAGCTCACTGGCTCTCATATCTCAAGAGCATACCTTCTGCTTTAGTAACCCTTCCCCCTTGTGTCCCTCTTCTGCCATGCTGTGTGTCTGTTCTTGAGTCCCTTTTTGCGACAAGACCAAGAATCTTTCATGATTCCTTCGAGTCTTGTTGGGTTGAGGACCCAAGGCCCAGGGTCTCCCCAGTTTACCGGGCAACACTGGGTTACTTTAAATTTAGACTTTCTGGAACACCCATGATATGGGAATTAGGACTATAGATCCACATGAGAACTGACCTGCGCATACCGCTCTACTCAAGGATTTTCTTTCTTTTTCTTTGTTTCCCAGAGATGCAGGTGAGGTCAAGTTTACTTCCAGTTCATTCATACCATAAAGGGATACCCCTCACACATCTCAACTGGAGGAGAGTCTTCTCTTCAGTTCCCCTCCTCAGGTAGACCCTCTGCTTTGACATCCATTTAATTGTGTTGTGTAAGGCTCAAAATCAAAGTTCAAGTTTGCTTAGATTGGCAAAGTGTGCCTAGAGCAAAAAGGGCTTGCTTCCATGTTCTTGTTTCTCACTTGGATTTTTCCTGTTGATTCCTATATTGTCAGGTACTTGATGCTTTTAATATTTTTAAAATAGTTTATCGCACATATTTAGTTGTTTTTAATAGGAATTTTAGTGCTAATAATGGAGTCTGATATTTTACTAGAAATGGAAATATCCATATTTCTAAAACATAAATGCAGTTGCTCCCGTCACCAGATCTGTTCTTTTCCCAGTCTCTCATTTGAGTCAATAATCCCAATTCTCAAAAATGTAAGAGTCATCCTTTAAACCTTATTTTCTCTCATTCTTCATATCCAAGTGGCTAGACTTTCAAAATAAATGTCTCATTTATGTATATCAGCCTATACTGTAAAGTACTATTATCTCTCACCTCTATTTTGTTTTTAAAGATTCATCATCTAGATGCTTTTACCTGAAAGTCTGATCTGTGTAACATAGCCCATCATCTTCCAAGAAATATAATATATGATGCCCTAGTTTTTGGACTCTCTTCTGGACCTGGTTGGACTATGTTTCCAGTTGTCTGGTGCTCTGAGTGTAGGTCAGAGATGCCTGACCTCCTTCATTCTTGGTGACCTCCAGATGAGGCATGCAGTCTTCTCAGACTCCAGGTTTCTGAGAATTAGCTCAGACGATAGATCATAGAGCAGGAGAGTTCACAAAGGATAGTACTTCGTATGGACTGGGTGTTGGGTATCAAGTAGAAGGAGAATTCGAGAATGGTACCTGGAATTACTTGGGGTCCTGGGTAGATAGTGAAATCATTTACTGAATAGGGGAGTAGGAGGTGAGAAAAAGGTCTGGAGTGGGGTGGAGAGTCTTGGTTCCAGACATCCAAGGAAGCTCTCTAGTACGCAGGAGGGTTTTGAGGCAGAGCTCAAGAGAGCAATTGGGCTGGAGATGTAAACATGATAAAGGCATAGGCGTGTGAGTTGGCCCAGCGAACTTTGCCTAACGATCTTTTATATAAATGACTAGTGATTATTGAATGTTTATTCCTTGGCAGCTCTGGGCAATGTTCGAAAAGCTTTACATGGATTCTTTAATCCTCACAATACTTCTATCAAGTACACAGTGATATTAAGACAGAATTAGAAAAATGAATTAAAACAGAGAGCAAAGGACAAACTATGGTAAGTGTAAGAAAACAAAGCACTAAGCACAAAAAGATGACTTGCTAAAACAACGTGATGTGTACTTGCACAGATGACAGGGACTTTTTTAGACCCAGAGATGCCTCACTATCCACACCAGAGTGTGCAGGTTAGTGGCCCCCGAGACCCATCCCATTTGACCAGAGGTTTTCCGGAAATTGAAAATACTCATAAATGTCTGGAAGGAGTGTCAATACGACCTGGGTTTTCTGCTCAACAGCATTTTCTAGGCTCTGTAGCAGCTGCCTTTTTCTGACTAATGCATTCCTGAGTTTCTCACAGTCCCTGCCTTTCCCTATTATTATGCCTTCTGGCTTCAGGGATTTCCGTTGCCTTCCCGGACCCTGCAAATTTGCACCCCTCATCTACTCGATTGCTCCTTAGTCCTATTAAAAATGCTATTCAGAGTCTTCTAAGATTAGTCCTCGCATACATTCTAACTTGTCCCTTTGTGTATTCTTCTTTTAGCCAAATTGGGTTAAGTTTTAATTCCTGAAGCATCTTCCATATTCCCGAATTTGTTGTCTTTGCTTTGTGCCTTTTCTTCCTTTAAATACCCTTTCGCTTATACTTTCACATATACTACTTATCCTTCAAGGGACAGCTGAAGAAACCTTGCCCCATTCCTGAGAAACAATGTCTCCGTTCCACTCCCCCAGATGTTGTTTGTGGCTACCTTTTAATTAATACGTTGTTTTTCTTGGAGTGGTTACCATGTCGGTTCCTTTCCCCACCCCTACCCCTCTGCCACAGATCCTTCAGTTGAAGGAAGATCATATCCCATTACCCTCTCCATGATCCCAACAATACTGGGCACTAAATGCTCTGCATTTAGAAGACTTGGCTCTATAAAACAGCAAAAGAATAGGGATGAAGGGAGGGAAGTGATACTTTAACTGAAAATCATCAGCATTAACTAATCAGTACTTGGAAAGCTGCTAATTCCAGATACAATTAAGTGGAAAAGAACGTCTTCTGAAGTACCTTTCAGGAAGTGTAAAGTACTTTCCTGAGTGGTAAAAGATTCATAGCCTATCATATGTAAAACACAGCATGAAGTGTTTTTCAGTGTAGATTTATTTCTCTAGATAACTTAATTATTTGTACCTAACTTTATTCTAAAAAAACAAGTACAGTGGGATTTCCCCCCTAACTATACTCTTCCATGGGGCATTCATTGAAATGTATCTATCATTTTTCCTTATAATTCATAACTTATTGAGATACCTTGGTAATTGATCCCATTAGTTTGTTACTTCCTCACCCAGAATGGTGTATCATCTGCAAGGTTTTGTTGTGAGTATCTATTAGCACATTATTGTGAATATAGTAGGCTTAGTACATCTATGTTCATGGAGGCATTATTCACAATAGCCCAAAGGTGGAAACAACCTAGGCTTCCACTGAGGGATGCATGGATAAGCAAAATGTACAGAAACATAGTGGAATATTATCCAGCCTTAAAAAGGAAGGACACTCTTAACACATTACAATGTGGATGAACCTCGAGGATATTATTCTAAGTGAAATAAGCCAGTCACACAAGTACGAACACTGCATGGTTCCTTTTATGTGAGGTACCGAGAGTCACCAAATTCATAGAAACAGGAAATAGAATGGGGGTTGTCAGGTAGTGAGGGGTGGGGAATGGAGAGTTGCTTAATGGGTACAGCATTTCAGTTTGGCCAGATGAAGAGCTTTGGAGTTGAGTTGCACAATGATATGCACAGACTTAACATTACCAAAGTGTACACTTAAAAATGGTTAAGATGGCAAATTTTATGTTATGGGTATTTTGCCAAAATTAAAAAAAAATTCATTTATATAAATATATATAAAATAGTGAGTTTAGTTACAGGATTAATTCACAGGAGATTTCACTGTTAACAGTTTTGTATTTAGAGAAATTCCTATCGAGTTGTCTTCATGGCCGTAGGTACAAAGATGGATATGTTGACAGAGAATTTTGAGTTCTGGTTCTGCCTTCTGACTAGTCTTGTGCTGTTTGGAAAGTCCCTTCATCTTTTTGAGCTTCAGTTTGTTCATCTATGGAGTGGTAATAATAATATATACTTTGTGGGCAGGCTTGAGAATGAATGAGATAATGTATGTATGCAGGGCCTCTGTGGGGACTTAGCACATAGCAGGTACTCGGGACATGATGGTTCCATTGAGTCCCCCTTTCACCTCCCCTAAGGAATTGGATATTCTCCTTCTGCGAACCTTCAAGAGTATTTCCACAGACACATATCAAGCAGTTACCACTTGTCTGGTACTCCATTAGGAACTGACGAGTGAGATGATAGAGATTCTGAGAGGGGCATCTGACAACTAAAGGAGAAATAGGAGTTGGCCCCCGGAATAGTGTAGGTGTGTCCTCTGCAGCAGGAACAGCACGTGCAAAGGTCCAGAGTAAAGAGAGTGCAAGGGGTACCTGGATTGGGAGCCCATTATCCTGAAATGTAAGATTCAACAGTGAAAAGTGGAGAGGCAAGCAGGGGCCAAACACTCAGTGGTTTTCTGCCGGGGACTGAGAGGGCACTGGCAGGTTTGGTAGGAGAGAGAGATCAGACGGATTGCACGAAGAGAGTGATTTGTATGGGAACAGGACTGGAGGGAGGGAGGCTGGGCCGGAGGCTATTTTGCTACTACGGGCAGAAGCGAACTGTCACTGGACTAGGACAGGGCACTGGGGAGAGGTAGCACAAAATTCCAGAGATACTGAGAAGGTAGAATTGACAAGATCCAGCAACTGGCCGGATGAGTGGGGAAGGGAAGAGAAATTAAGATTGATAACTGGTTTCTGAAGAGTGGGGAGAACGGGGAAGAGCCACTCGGGAGAAGGGAATATGGCTTTGGGGTATCCGTGAATAAGAAGTGAAAAGTATTGAACATCTAAATAAGTTCTATCCATTTGTTCTCTTTTGCCACAAGATGTACCTACTCGGGGAATTCCAGGAGGTGAGTTAGGTGTTCCTTTTTTTGCAGAGATCATGCTGCAGTGCCCATCCCCGTTCACACCTGCTTAGGCACCTTACCTGCTGTTTCAGCACCTGCTCTCAGTTTTCTAGACAGGACTGAGCCGCAGGGGCTTTAATTGCCTTCCCATAACTAGGGTAGCCCTTTGGGATGGTGCCATTGCAGCGATACTTGTTCTGAAGTGTAGCTGCCGGCTGCAAATACAAGACACACATTTTGTTAAAGAAGTTTGCTTGTAGTGTCTGCCCAGCTACTTGAATGCAGGTTCCCTGTTCCTGAAGAGATCATCTCGTCCACTTCCGGGTTAAGTCCTCATCATTTCTTTAAAGTCACGTGGTGCCTATCTGTGCCAATAGAAAAATTTGGAAATGCCCTCATAGTTTCATAAAGATAGAGCCAAATAATTTCTTCAGTGTCCTTGTCATTCTCTGTTTATTCTCTGCCACCCTGTTGTTGGGTGTGCTGTTTTCAAACTCTGAAAGTTTCTCTCACTCACTTTCTCTCCTTGATGTAGTTAAAAACTTTTCAGTATTTATTTTGGAGTCTTTTGCAAGATGTTTTTCAAATACTCCTTTGGCCTAGTTACTTATTTGTACCTCTGGGCTTTCTCATTCTCCCCAGCTCAATGGTCTTTTGTTTTCTGGCAATACCTTCATCCTACTGTGGCCCTTTGACTTTGCCAGTGTAGCCATGAGGGGTTTTATTTTAAGCACCTGGCCCTTTAGATCTCTAGCATATATCTTCCCTGGACTTTCAAAAAGGTGTTTTTCAGAAGTCTTAGGGTTTCTTCTGGGATTTTTCCCTTTTCAGCTCTTTTATTTTTTTAACCAGAATATTTGCATTTTATTATCATTTTCCATTTGTAATTATGCAGGATTTCCAATGATTTCTTTCTTTTTTTTTTTTTTGACTTTGCCTTTCTAGTTTGAATTGCCTTTAGTCATTTTGATCATGAAAGATGCCTCAAAGTGCATAACATATGTGTCTTTGCCATTCCACAGTGCAGTGATTTCAGTGTATTTTTATTTCTTGTGGATTCAAGAACCAGTTGTATGTGCAATCCAAATATAGTGGGTCCACAGCTTTCTCAGTGGGGAAATTCAAGATTGAGTACAGACAAATCTACAGAGTCCATCAGTTTAATTTTTCAGTCTGCCCCATTTTGTGCAATGTTTCCCTCTTAGCTTTATAGTATTTGGTAGAAGGGCTACAGAATGACCCAAGAAGCTAGTGTCCACTTTGTAAAAATTTGAAGTGTCTGTAACAGTTGTGTATTTAGACATGATTTCTGTGGATGCTGTCCTTTATAAATGATAGCATATCTATCCTCTAGAAACATTGTTTTTTTAGTCTGAAGGCACAATCCTCCATTGATTTTTATTGATTAATCTCTTTCCACCCTGAATCAGATGTGTCACTTATGTCAAGCTTGTCACTTGCTTGCAAGTTTTCCATCAATCTACTTAATTTTTTAGGCCTCCAGGATTTGTGGAGGTGCAGTTACAGATTTCTGTCGGTCAGTTCCCAGATAAGGAGTGTGATAGAGACTTCACTAGCAAACAGCAAATGTCTAAAAAGGCCAGAGCTGATAGGGCAAGGCGGGCAATAAAGGAGACGCACTTTTCACAGCGGCTGCTGGGAGGTTTGAGCGATCCTGCTTTGGGTGGAATTCTAATCAGTCAAGACTGCAGTCCTCCTGGATTTACCCACCCTGCTCCCGGCAGCCTCATTTACTGTGGCCAGACCCTCCTCTCCAACATTACGCTGTACTTAGCTCTCTCGTTACCATATTTCCTATTAACAGCCACTGAGTCTAATGCTCGCTCTCACCACTTTAAACCTGTGTGGGGATGGATTGGGTGGGCTATGAGGGGCTCTGACCCCCGGCATTTGTCTTCAGCACTGCATGTCCTCAAGCACGACAGACCCTCCTGGGTCTGTTTCCTGGCTTTATGGGATTAGTGGAGAGAGGAGTCTAGGATTCTGTTCAAGTGTGGCATTTCTAAAGCAGATCTTGGGCACTTGAACATGAATTGTTCCTTTTACCCTAGGCTGGGTTTAGTAAGGCCCTTCTTGAGAATAAAATTATTTCTCAGCCCTTATTATATTTGTATCCTGTTAAAAATTAAAATGTATCCTTTTTACTTAGAACAGACTAAACATTTTGCAATAGATTTGCTATAGCTCCAGTGCTCTTATAAAAACCTCTGAACATTCATTTTCCAGCTTTGTATATACTTTAGTGCTCCAAATAGAAATAACTGGTCATTTATTGTGAGAACTTTCTTATGTTTGATATAATTGGTAATAATGGGTAATAAAAACCGAGGATTCTCAGTACTCCCTTAAGTGTAGTTATGCAAAGGCAGAAATGGGATCTTGTTTTTAATTTGCACATACACACGTACACAGTCACACACACACACACATACCACCCAAACCATATTAAAGCAAAAAACCTGGAGAAAAGAGGTCTCTAGGGTAATAAGAGAATAATTGGGAATATCATGGAAGCAAATTATGCCAAATAGCACTGGATAAGGTTTGGAGCGTGTAAACCATATAATGCTTGTGTCTTCAACTTTGATTGACAATTGCTTAAATTGACTGATGAGCAAACAAGTCCTGTAAGGTCATACTCAAAAGATAAGGGAAAGCGAGGAAGGCTTCATGAGTCTCCCCATCAGGCACACATTCTATTTAATGTGCATGGTGGCTCAGCCAGGAGGAGGGATTGCTGGCCTATTAATGAAACTGGGTTGGGAAGGTGAAAGGATTGGAATCCTTCTTACATGGGACGGTAAGAAGCAGCTCCTGCCCTGGGGTTGGTCACAACCTAACGGCACACGCCAAGGTGTGTTGGCTTCTCATAGAGATGTCCAGAGTGGACAAGACAAGATGAAACTTGTACCTTTGTGACCAAAGCGGAGAAGGCTTCACAGAAGGTCATCTTCATGGAAGTCTTCGGGGTGAATAAGAGTTTTAGGGAGTCCAGCCGACAGGACAGCCGGCACAAAGATGCGGAGGAGTGCATATGCATGGTGAACATGTGGGGCCCTGAGTGGCCTGGTGAGCATGGGCATTACGGGTCCCGGACGGCTGGACATGATGATGGGGTCAATGAGGGCAGAGAGAGAGGTTGCAACAGATTGTGTTTGCACAAGGTGCTACGGAGCTAGCGGTGTTGAAACTGAGGGTCAGATCGGACTTACACGTGGGAAAGAGCGCCCTCCCAGAGGGGAGATGGATATAAATTCCCATAGTCTCAGCATGAAAGACAAATGCATCTTAAGACAGTGGTGACGGATCGTATACAGATGAAGAAAGCACGAGGAAACATGGCTGATTTCCACTGTATATGTGAGATTACATTTTTATTTAAAGGGTTCTAGAATTAGTAGTTTGGAGTTGCCAATGCAGCAGCAATGACAGGCTCTCTGATGTACAGCTACTCTTCTGGTCCATAGTGGGCCTTTGGTTCTTTGGTTCAGAAACTGAATCAAATTCTGGGTTCAAGTACTGACTCTATTTCCACTAGCCATGACCTTTGTTACCCTGTCTTTAAAATGGGAACAGCAATGGTTCCTACAATGTAGGGTAGTTTTGAAATTCACACAGCACCTGGTATATATTAAATATTATTAATTGGCAAAAATAACCAAAGTTATTTTCTTTTGAAGAATTATGAGTAATACTGTATTTAAAGAATAAAGAAGAATGCACCAAAGTTGTTTTCTTTTGAAGAATTATGAGCAGTACTATATATAGAGAGAGAAATCCAGAGGAAATATCTTTCAAGAAAGTAAAAAAGAGAACAGTAAAGATTTCTCAGATATGAAAATGAAGAAAAGGAAGCATAGTGAGGCGAGAAGCAATGCCGTCTTGTAAAGGGTCCATAGCATTCTTTTATCTTGTATCTGAATGGACAGTTGATGGTAACAGGAGGTATGTTTTCTAAGGAAAACTCCTGAGTTTCAAAACACATGAAGTGGAGGTTCATGAATGTGGAGAACAGAGAGACAACGAGGCAGGCATCTTTGATCAGAACCAGTGGAGGGCGAGACAACAGGTTCATTTGTAGTGGCTTTCCAAAGGGAAGAAAAACAGTTAGGATCCCGACCCCCCCATCCTTCCCAGTTCCCATTATGGGCTTGAGTCTATGTGGAGGGACTGAGAAGAGAAGTAGACAAAGGTAAGGGAGTTCATGTTCCTTACAGAAACAAATTGACTCTTTTTTGAAAGAACTTAATTTTTTAAATCCTCCTGCAGGGGCTGGTACCATTCAGCTGAATCCCTATCCTCTCACTAGTACTTACAAATCAGTCATGATAAACAGTTCTTTTTGTTAGACTTAATAATCCTGCCCTGAATGGTTCAGTAAAATAAGACGAAAATATGCTTTGCTGTGTGCCATTTATTTCACACAAAGAGAATACACTTTGTCTCTTCAGCCTTTATTCTTAAAACTTGGATAATCTTGCCTCCCCTTCTTTCAAACAGTGGAGTCATTAGCTTTCTTTTGCCACCAGACATTGTTTGAAAGGTTTCATCTACCTTCCAGATGATCCTTTAAATATTGTGGTAAAAAAGAAATGTTTTGTCTTATGTGATAAAGTTCCCTGGCTCAAGGCTTCTTTCCCAATATTTTAGATATTCTTTGTAGCCATCTAAGAGATCTTTTTGGTCCCCTTTGTTTGAAAAAAGCTCCCTAACAGCTTTTCTGGAATGTTCGAACTGCTCAGGTTTCTCCAATACTCTTCCTCGCCTTGAGGATAATGGAAACAGAGAAGCCACAGTCACTATTCGGTTGTCCTTGAGAAACGAAGCAGCAAATTAGCTGAGGTAATAACCAATACTCATCCGAATCAGTGGCTGAAGCCTCTACAGCAAGAACATTTATTGTCTAAAATTTTAGCCTTTTTTGGCGTTTGACATTTCTCACTCTTTTGCTCTTTTCTCCGGTTTTGGATCCTCCAGCAGCTACATGATTTCTCAAATGCTCCTTCATTTTTCAATTTCTAGGCTTTGGGCAGACTCTCCGCCCCCCGCCCCCCCCCGCACCCCCCCCACCCCCCCCCCCCGTCCCAGCTTCCATGGCCGTGGCCGTGGCTGTGGCCGTGCAGAGCTCAGTAGCCAGTGAAGTCTCACCATCGTCCTACTCCAAACATTCAACCTAGAAAGCCGAGTCTAACGGGCCCACCTTCCGGGCCTTTCGCTTTCATCCGTATCTCCACTGAATTCCCTGCTCCCATCACTGGGCACTAGAGGGTCGCCTCCCTCTGCGGCTCTGCTCCAGATCTGGTTGAGACCTCGCTCCTCCGCTCCTCCGCCTGGATGTGGCTCCTGGTGGCGCGTCCTGGCTCGGAGCTCACAGCGCAGCGTGGGTTTAAAGCTGTGCTCTCTCACGGGCGCCCGGCTAGTTCCCGAGCTCTGCGAGGAGAGGGACACGCTGGCTGACTTCCCGCTGCATCCCTGACTTCATTTTCAGTCCCTCTCACACGGAGGGCCCTGATGAACTACTTCATGTTGAATTAGTGACTGACGCCAGTCCCTGCAGCGAGGGGCTAGGTCTCGCTCACATTTTTATCCCATAAATATTGCTCCACATATCTTTTTACAACAGACTGTTAAGGGTTGACCTGCTCACTTCACTCACTTCAGGGTTAAGAACGGTCTTGGAAAGTTGTTTCAGCATTATTGTTAAGCGATATCGTTGTAACTTATCACTTACGTTGTCATAACTTAAGTCCTATTGTTACATGTTTGGAAAAAACATGTAGTTTGGGAAAGAGGCCGGTACCACTGTAGTAAGAAAAAAGAAATGCCATTGTGGTGTGACTGAGCGCGTAAAATTTAAAATATTTACCGTGATTATTTTGGAGATTGGCATCATGAGTGATTTTTATCTTCTTTTTGGCTTATGTGAATTTGCTAAATTTTCCACGCCGGAAAAAACAAACAAAACACAACAAGCTGTGAATACTCAGTAATGCGTGGCAGTGACCTGGGTGCCCTTCCTTCCCTGCATGCGGTTTCGTCTGGTGCAGCGTAGACGCTGTCCGACATTCCTCGGACAGTCAGGCTGCGCGAGGGGTCAACTCACTTTTAAAGTTCGAACGCAGGGACTCTTGGCGATCATCACACTCTTTTTCTTTTTTTCCAAGAGAATCCAAACCTTCTCCCTGCTATTTCAAAGCTTAGTTACCCGTGGATTAATTATCAGGGTGGAGCCCCAGTCTATGATGCTTCTCAATAACATTTCCCCCCAACAAGTGGTACGAGGAATTAAAGCTATGTTTGTACATCAAACCCAGGGCGTACCCGAGGGTCTGGATGATGAGAGATGAGGGCAACCGCTTGGGAAAGTGAACCCAAACGACCAAGGTGAGGAAACATGTAAATCCTTCGGTTTTAGTTTTAAAAATCAACAGCCATAGGACAGGTGTATCCGAGGAGCAGCGCTATGAATGAAGAGGAAAATATAGGTAAAATATGGGCGTAAAGTGAGGGGGCGTGTCTAACCTAGTCTGAGGAGGAGGAGTCATCTGGAAAATCTTAGCGGAGGAATCTGCCTGATGCACAGGCCAGCGCAGTGGGTGGGGTTGGAAGGAGGGCTAGTGCTGAGAGACGGAGGAACCCAGACTCAGAGGCAAGCCTGAGTGTGTTTTGAGAGGAAGCTCAGGGTCAAGGTGAGCAGTGCACCGAAGTTGACCCCTGGTGACACTGGGGCTTATGATATGTGCTAAGAAGCTTGAATTCTATTATAAAGGGTTTGGGGGTGCATTCAAGAATTTTCAGCTAGGACCTTCCAGAGCCTGATCTGTGTTTTACAAAGGCTGCTCTGGGTGGAGAGAAGTAAGGTGGACGTGAGGAGGGGGACTATTCCCAGGCGGGTGCCTCATCCCAGGGGAGAGGGGACAGGAAGGGCCTGCCAGAGTGGAGTGGAGAGAAGCGGCTGGAGCTCAGGCCCCGAGGGGGAGAGGGCGACAGAACGTGGAGGTGAGCTAGATGAGAGGGGGAGGCAGGGGGAGAAGGGAAGGCTGGCCTCACGGCGCTGCGTGTGGGTGGGGATGTACTTCCATATGGAGGTCATCACAAGGCTCCCACGTTGCAGAGGTTCAGCATTTACACGCACAAAGTTATACTGTTACTTTGGCATCTCTTAAAGCAAAATTGATAGGAATAAAATAAATGCTCATTTGGTACATATATTGAATAGAAAAATCTTTTCTAGTATTCGTTTATATACAGAAGGCATTAAAATTATGATTCATGCCCTCGGGTAGGTTTATACTTTAGTTGATGAACTGTTTACTTGTTATAGAAGATGAAGTGAGGACTGGTTCACTGGGAATGACTCATAGAAAATATCATTTTGTGGTTTGATTCTTATCTAAATATCAAGAAATATACTCTTGTGTTACTCTATGAATCAAACATATTGTTTCTAGTTGAGATGATAAATGTTTTGAATTATGGCTTTCTGGAAAACATTTTGTTTTATACAGATTAGTCTGACAGCCTTTTTTTTTTTTACCTTTTATCTTTAACTTTTAAAGAAGATACATTTTATTTTCAGAGTTGAAATACTATTTGGGGAGAGGTAAAGTGGGGAGGGGTGGATAGTCAATGTTATGCTAAATTTTTTCCTAGGGCTAGAGTATTCTTAAAATTTATTTAAATAGGTTTTATTTCATAATTTTATATGATTTTATTTTTAAAGATTTATTTATTTATTTTAGAGAGAGAGAGAGAAAGCAAGCACATATGAGCAGGAAGGGGAGAGAAGAGGGAGAGAGAATCCCAAATCTCTGCTGAGCATGAGTCCCAATATGGAGCTCAATCTCATGACCCCAAGATCATGACCTGCATCCAAACCAAGAGTCTGATGCTCTACCAACAGAGCCACATAGGCGCTCCTATCACATATGATTTTATAAGTAACTATGTACTAAATTAATCTTTCCCTGAAATATGCAGTGAGGTTTTTGGTTTTATTTGTGGTGTGTCAT
Source organism: Nasua narica (assembly GCA_028533885.1). Taxonomy (NCBI): domain Eukaryota; kingdom Metazoa; phylum Chordata; class Mammalia; order Carnivora; family Procyonidae; genus Nasua; species Nasua narica. The sequence continues at coordinate 73,677,198 of CM052808.1, read as the reverse complement.
AAACAACTCACAAATCACCATTTTGGTGGTTATCTGTGGTTGCTTAAGCCACCAGTGATTTATTTATATGCATCACTTAGATGCCTGATTTAAGCCTGTGAGTAAATTATTTTTGCTGTTGAATACAATTGCATCTATCGACAGGCAAAAAGGATGCTTTATTTTCCTAACTGTTACTCTACACAATATAGCTCTGAAATGAAATAGTTTAAGTGGGATAAACCTCACCTTGATTGAAGCACATTAGGGTATATTAGTAATCGCGGCCGCTGGCTCAGACACATCCTGTGATTAGACCCTGATCCCCAAATTTTACGGCTTTTTGTTTTGTTTTGCTCTTAAAAGGCGAACCCATAAATGTGATAAATGTAATTCCAAGATAATAGAGTTAGGAAGCCATTACTGAAGGCAATTTTAGAGGAAAATGGAGAGCGTAAAATGATGACTTTAAAATATTTAAAATTATGGAGGTGGAAATTAAATTGCAGACTTTGGAAGAGAAGTGTGTACCATGCGGGGGAAATGGAAGTCATCCCTAATTTAGAAGAAGAATTTACAGTGAGATAAAAAGCCAGAGAGAATAGCAAATGTAGAGTTTAAATATTTTAAAAGTAACCATTTCAATTAGTTTCTGAGTTTAAAAAATGGCATGTAGCAATAGGACATGCAAATTCATAAAGGGCATATTTATCCAAGCTCTTTCTGACCTTGCTTCAAACAGTGTATTTGAGAACTAAGTGTAATCTGAAAAAGAATTTTGTTTCTTTTTTCTATTTCATCTTTGGTTTTAGTGTTTACGTGTTTAATGTTGTCCTTAGATGAATTCTAGCAAATGGAGATCAACAGCACAATAGAAAGCACCCAGGGGTCTTTGGTTAGTGGTATTAACATGGAGTTCATTTATTAGATTAAAATACATCATACAGTCTCTTTGGCCATTTACTAAGCTGTCTACGCATTTCTGTGTATTTGCACGTATTCTACTACGTGTAAGGAATGGAAGCAAGTCGCAGTGATTCTGAACCCTATCAGATCCAATGTTCTCTTTCATCATAAGTACTTTATAATCTGGGACTATTTTGAAATCATATTCGTAGATATGGAAAAACCACCTACACAGACAATTCCAAAGCATAAATCTAATTCTCTAAGTGTAACTTAAAGGAGAAATAGCAAGTAAGCAGTTTACAATAAGAGAGTCTGCATTTTCATTCGTACCTGTTGAAGCACTATTCTGTGAGAGGACACAGTGAAGTGCGAAACGTGTCCATCTGCACGTAGAGTCACCACGAAGCTGAACAGAAATAGAATTCCTAAGAAAGTCAGGATCAGCATAAACAGTTCAGAAATATTTTGTGTACATTTTCTTGTACCAGTTTACTTCCAGGTGCGTCAGATCCTCTTGAATTATTAATTGTAACTCCTTTGAGGGTAATGAGGTTTTGAACTCAAAACATCATCTTGAGTATAGTAGGTCCTTCATTGATGGTTTCTTGTGTATCAGTTTCTTTAGAGCGTGAACATTTCTGTTTTATTGTGAGTGGCAGCTGAATGCATCTGAAATGGTTTTGGTTGTCATTATCGATTAGAGGAAGGGCCAAAAGTTGGGTCTGTCCTGCCCTTCCTTCCCTTTCCAATTTCTTACAATAGCAATGCTTTTCTAAAAGAGCAATATATGGGACCTGGCACAGATACTGAGATCTGAAGTTCTTCAGCGAGAAAATTGGAGACTAAAAGAGCCATTGCAAGAAATGGCCAACCGCAGTTTCAAATCAAAATTGGACAAGAAATATTTTGCCCTGGGTCCATGAACACAAATATATGGATATAGGGTGTATTGTGAGTTTCATTTCTTGTAGGGATAATGAACTTGAATTAAACTCCTTTAGTCCTTCCTCTCGTTGCCAATGGCATTAATATGAGGTGGTTGAGTACAAGCAAAGAAGAGCTCACTCACCACACTCTTCAGGGGGGCTAGGGAATGCAGTTACTCTCTCATTAGCGGGATTCACCCAGCGCACTCAGAGCCATAGAGCTGTTTTGCACGTGTTGGGTGGAATATTGTGGAAAGGTAGAATTTTAGAGCCAGAGGACTTTCACCTCCTGACCTGATATTTACGGACCAAACTCTTGGACAGTATTATAAATAATGGACACTTTTGATTTTTGTTCTGAAGTAATGCTAAGAAAATATAATCACAACGAGCCTGCTTTCCCAGTTTTGAAAGTGTCTCTAATGTCAGGGACGTATTTCCCCCGTGTCACTTTATTTCCAAAAATGTCATTAAGTGTAATAGGAATTCATAGAGAAGGTATGGGATGCAATTTCTTCTTCCCACAATTTGATAAGAGGCAACTTCTTCTCCTTCTCTTCCTATGTAGAACCCTCCAGTTCTCTGAGCCTGTCTGAGATTTCTCCTCTTTCCCTTTGGCTAGTCCCTTATTTGATGACTAGCAGACTGAGCATTTGACTAGACACCTGAGCCCTGGAGAAGCATTCTCTGTTCACAGCGGCTCCTCCTGCCCATGAGATCTTTGCTGGCAAAGGGATCAGGACTGTGTCCTTCTCAGCTGCTGTTGGCACTAATCCCACACTTGGAATTTGATGGTAAATGACAGAGGTTGTCAATCTAAGAGCTAAATACTGGCTTACCAATTTTGCTCTAAGGTGTTCTGCTTCCTTTTTTTGACGTTTACACTTCCATGCATAAACATAAATTAATGAAATTCTTTGTTAATTGCTTCAGGCAGTTCTCCTTTTAAGAAAATAAAAAGTTTGTTTTCTTTTCTAGTTGTGGCCAAGCTGCTCCTTTTCCTATTTCAGGAAGTGAGAAATTTAAATGGCAAAATAATCTGTGACCTATGACAATTAATAAATCCTTGAAGCATGTTTATCTCCTCAATCAGGGACGGTTTTGTTTTTAAAGCTCTGCCAATTTATTCTCTAACATGTTCCAAGTTCCTTTTTCTTTCTACAATATCCTTGACAGTCTCCAGATCTTCCCTTTCTCCCCCATGGGGGGCTTGGGTGGGGGGGCCAGCTCCCCCATCATAGGGTGCTGGCAACCGGGCTGGGTCTGGAAGAGAGGACAATGCGCCGGGGGCTGTTCTCCAGGGAAACAGGCCGGACGGCCTCCTGGGACGAACTCTAGACTATCGGCAGCTGCCGGGAAGAACAGAGCAGGTGTGGAGAGCTGCGTGTTCGGGTTTCGGTGGCCCTGAACCGTGGCAGACAAGCTCTGGGCCTCGGACTCCTTGCCAGGAGTGCACATCGCTGCCCCAAGGCCCTGACCCGAGGTGCCACCGCACTGTGACCCTGAGGGATGGGTGTTCGAGGTGTGTTGGGAATTGGCCACTGATGAACAGGCGGTTTGTGTCCTGAAACAGAAGACTCGCTGATGAGTCTGGGACAAGGGGCTTCCGGCCACGTGCGCACTGGGTTTTCGATACTGCTCTATTTTTCACTTTAACTTCGTTATAGTTTGAACTAAATAATTTCAGCCTCTCCTACCTCAGAGCATTGTGGGAAATACTGTTGATCCTGCTGTGGTTTGAAAAGCCCCTGCAGCTCTTTGGAGAGAAGGAATTAAAGCCATAAATACCACAGTGCTGGCTGGTGCTCGGGGGATCTGCCGGGAGGAACAGACCCTGGGGTTGCTTGTATTTGGCAAACGTGGGAATGAAGACGTTTGGGATCATCCACTGAATTTATAACCTGGTGTCATGTTCAGAGATGCTTTCTCGTCCAAGTGTTCCACAATATTTATTGAGCAACTTAAGGCACTTGGCATTGCGCTGAGATGAGACCTCATGTAGAAGGCACGGAGAGTTTCCCAGGGCAGGGAGAACTGACAGCACATAAAAGGCAACACGAAAGAAGGTATAGAGGTAAAACAGAAGAGGGTGTGGTTAGCTTCTCTTAGGATGACTAAGAAAATATTTCCTCCACGGAGGTGGAGTCACATGTGAGTTTTATGGGAGAAGAAGTGACTTTCCTGGACCGGGGTGGAAAGAGTAGCTTAGGCCATCCAGAAGAAGAGATGATTGATGCAAGATCGTGAGTGTGAGTACTGTTCCTGGAGACGCTAGTGCATACGGTCAAGTCTAGTAGGGGATGAGACTGGAGACAAAGGCAGGGCTAGAATCATAAAGGATTTTACTAATGAACGTGCACTTTGTCCGATCGTTGCAATGGGAGACACCTGAACCTTTTCCAGCGGAGATGTGGCAGGATCAGATTTGAGTTGGAGCTACGTAGTTTTGGATGCAGCGTGGATGGAGGGAAAAAGGGCTAGAATTAGAGAATACCTAGAGGCAGATATTTCGATGGTCCCCTTGAAGAAACGTAGGGGAATATATAGGAACTAAGTCTTGTATTTTCATTCTATTTGGTTTCAAAGTCATTTTGCTGTGTGCATTTCTCTGCTACCCCTACAGATGAAATAAATGAATTAGCAAGTATTTATTGATTATCAAATATGTGCAAGATATAACATAAGGCATTTCTAGAGATGAAGATAAATACAATTCACGACATGGTACAATCACCTTGAGAACTTTTGGAACGTAATGGAGTAACAAGCAACAAATGAATATTTTAAAAATTATTTCTGCCTCCAAGGAGCTTGGCATAATTGAGAAAAGCAAGGTAGAAAACACAGCAGTTCATATTTTGTGAGAATAGCGATTTGTTACGCACAATTAGACATGTAGAAAGAGTAAGAGCTGTAGGACTCCATGGCCGAGGGCTGCTGTGGGCACGTGGGAGCCGTTCCTGTGGGAAAAGGCAGGCTAGCGGGGCCTTGAAAGAAAGGTCGAATAAAAGAGAGCCTTGCTACCAACGCAGAATTTCTGGAGGCCTCCTATAGGTGCTCTTGTGCAAGTTTCAAACTTTAGGTTCCAAGTAACAATGGTCAATTTCCAGAACGGTGCCTGCTTTCGATTGGCATTCCTCCAAAGGGGTCCCAATTGGAGGAGAAATGTGAAAGGGACGTGTTAGGAAGTGTTCCCTGGATTGAACAGGAAGGAGGCCAGGCAAAGTGCAGGGAGGGACCTGAGGACCCCCCGCCCCTGAGTCACTGGGCAAGGGTCCCTCTGGGTGTGTCGGTCCCAGGCCAAGCGGGTTCCATCCTCCCGGAGCAGAGCAGCAAGTGCTGGCTGTTGGGAGAAACACTGAGCTCGTGTCCCCAAAGAGCAGAGGGATCCCTCCCGGGGGTGGGGGTGCCCATGGGGCCTGAAAGCATTTGCTTTGTGTTCATGTCAAGTACGACTCCTTTCAGCTTCACAGAGATCCCTGCATCGCAGGGCTAGCTGGAGCTTATGACTCGGAGAGACCCTAGCAGAGGGGTCTCCTCTTTCTGTTCTCCCCACTCATCATTCGCCTCTCTCCCTACAGAGAACACAAATGTCATCTGAAACGCTCAGCCCCCAAGAAATCCTAGCCTTTCTTAACCATGGTCAGTACAGCATAAGAAATTTTATTAAGTAAAATATGGCTCATACGCAGATTTTCAGAAGGGAGGAGGTTTCGAGCTCACTTTCTTTGGATGTTGTTGCTGTCATTGACGAGAGATTTCTGCAGCGCTGAGACTCGAGGGCTGCATGTCCCCCTTCCCTTATATCGAATGTCTTCTGTTTCCGAGGTCAAGTCTCTGTCTGCAGGATTGACAGAAATTGCTTGCCAGTTTCTCAGAGTAATTTTAATTGGATAGGAATCATGGTGGTAAAAGTGGTGAACCCCAATTTTCTGAGCAATGAGTTTAAAAACATGGTTTTGCAATTCAGTTAATTTTATCATGCCTCCTCTTTCTCTGGAGGTCGAAGTAGGTGTGTCCTTACATATGTGTTTCTGTAATGTTTGCATGATGTGTGGTGGGGATTTTCCCCATTTTTGGCATTTTTAGCATTGTATCTAATGGCTTCTTAGTCATTTTTCACATGTCATTCATCAGAAATTCTACTTACTTGTTCTCCACAAAACCAACTGGAAATATAAATGAAAGGTAGTGAGGGAGATACTGTAAAAGATAGGGACATGGGCAGAAAACACAGAAAGAAGGAAATCGAACATGGAGTAGGTGCACTAAGTGCCCAAAGCTTATTTAGCTAATCAAGTATCTGGCCAATTTTCTTTGGGTAAATCACTGTATTTGGTCGAGACCCTTTGACAGACCTTGCCGAGCCCAGAGTCAGCCAACAGCATAGCTGACTCTATGTTAGTCGGCTGGGAACCAAGGTCACACCTTTCCATCCCAGGGTTTCTGTGGGCTCGGGTCTGCGTTCATGTGAGGACCTGCTTATGTGTCCCTCCGCCAACTCAGACCTGTGACTCATTTGTCTTTACATCCATACGATTTTTGTTGGAGGAACAAATGAATGGAAGAGCGAATAAATGAATGAATGAATAGCAAAAGAGGTGGCATTTTGTTGCCTCCTGTTTGTAATTCATCTTCCTGCTCTGGTCTCCTGCCCACCTGGCCCCTGCAGGCGTTCCCCCTGCTCCTGCCCCCTGTGCTCCCTGGGGGCACAGTGGCCTGGGACACGGCTGGCTCCTGGCTCTTCTCGGTCCCCCCTGCCACGGCCGGTCTGTTCCTGGCCACTCGCCTGTGGGAACCCGCTTCCTCTCCTTTCATTTGGAAAGCAATCTAATGGACGATTTCACATTAACGTGTAGCTGCCTGCCAGGAGCCGAGGTTGTTATGTGCATTTTAACAAGGACAAGTAAAGAAATTGATTTCTAATTATAGGATTTAAGGCATCATAAAGCAAGATATTTAGGAACAGGGGCTTCCTAGGAGCCTGTTTTGCCTCTGTGAAATCCTGCCCAGCTGCAAGTAGGAAGGAACATTCTATGGCGTGTGGTTCCTCCCAGGCACTGGGATGGGATGGCAGCCTTGGCTTGGGGGCAGCTCCCTGAGCCTCCTCCCCAGGAAGGACTCCCTTCTCGGCTACCCTCCAGCCAGCTGGGTGACTTACCTTGGGGTTGTCGGTGTTGGGGACTAAATGACACAGCACATGTAATGCCTTTCATGCTGGCACATAGTAAGTCACAGTAAGTAATGGCACACAGTAAGTAATTTGAGGTATATTATTTTGCCTTTAAAATACGTTGAAAATATTTAACTGAAACAAAATGCCTAATGTCTTCAGTGACAATTCACTAACAGTCTGTTCTCTAGCAAGAGGTGATTAGGGTTGATGTTAATCTTTTGGTTCTTTTTCTGCAAAACTCTGCCATGTGGAAAGTCTGCATTAAATTTCCAAGTCAGTGTGGCCACTTGCTAACCTTTAGTAGAAAACAAGCCAATGCTCCTGGGCTGTATTGTCATCTTTTGGTTTTACAAGACCTCAGAACTATACTATTTAAAATTCTTACGTCCCATGAGTCATTTATTTTTCTGGTTGGGAGGAACTGCAGAGATGCTCAGCAGTAAGACTTTTTCATGTATTTCGACAAATCCTATGCTAGCGACCAAAAAAAAAAAAAAAAAAAAGCGTAGTTCTCATTGTACTTTGACAGACAGATTGAAATGTACATTTTAACGATTAAAATCTGTGAGCAAAATTTACATATGAGGATCCATGGGGATCCTTCAGACAGACATTCTCGAGCTTCAGGGAGCTCCACGCCCTGCTCCAGGGCAGCCTGGGGTCTGGGTGGGGTGCGGGGGGCGGTGCTCTGGCCACAGCAGATGCTTCGAATCGAAAGGCAGGGGATCTGACCCACGAATCTGTCCAGGCCCGAGTCGTGTTCTTGGTGCTCTTTGGTGCTCAGACGTCACAGTGTGGACATGCCGCAAACCTTCCCTTCACGTGCATCTTCAGCGCTGAGTCTCTGATTTGCCGTCCAGGACCTGTTCGCCTGCTTCTAGATACTTCTTTCGTTGAACCGCGTTGCCTTGCTTGGCCTGACAGTTTCGTCAGGTTGTGTCTTTATCTCTGAACAGGCTCTCGTTCTTCCCACTTTATCTGTGCTGTTCAGTCAAGCAATCTTTTAGCTTATTTTTATCTTGTTTAGTTTCTTTACCTTTTATCTACCCTTCAAATGAAGGACAGGAAGTGACAGTAGTGGGGAGGGAGCTCGTAAAGACCGCTGATTTCCCTAACTGGGCGGCCTTGCTGCTTCTGGTAGGTTCTCGTAAGATCCAGACTGTACGAGAAATGCCAGCCTGAGGAAGTCTTCCCCCCCCTGCTCTCACCTCCTTCCACCCCTGTGGTGATGTGCTTGACCTCTCAACAAAATTCCACAGCCTGGGGGGTATTGTCTCGGGCTCAGACGGTGGTGTCCACACGGTTGGCTCCTTCCAAGGCTGTGAGGGGGGTCTGCTCCAGGCCTCTCTCCTCACTTCTGGTGGTTTCTGGCAATCTTTGGCAATCCTTGGTTTGTGCACACTTTCCTGTGACCTCTGCCTTCACCTTCACATGACCTTTCCCGTGTGGCAAGTCTGTGTCCCTGGGCATGGCCATTTTGGGTTGGGGCCTGCCCCACTCGGGTGTGACCTCATCTTAACTGATGACCTCTGCAACGACTCTCCTCCCAAATAAGGTCACATGCTGAGGTTCTGGGGGTTAGGACTGCAATATATGAATTTTGGTGGGGGGATGCACTTCAACCCATAAGCTCCTGCCCCCAAGCATCATCTGGGAACATCTCGGCTTTTTAGAGAAATGCCATCCCCACTCCTTTCTTTGCCTTCTGCCTTTGAAGTGATCGCAGCACCAGGCGTTTACAGGGTGGTCTGGAGTGTGGTACAGCTTATGGGGCGTGCTGCCCAGGTCTCGGCTCATGGCTACTCCCGTTTCTGGTCTGCTTGAAGCTGCCCAACACCGCCGTTTGGGGCCCACCCTGACTGCCCGCTGTGCTTGTTGTCTGTCGCCAGCAGAGCTGCGAGAAGGCAGAGTCACCTTGGGAACTTCAGCCTCTCGAGTCCGTGTTCCTCTTGCCCTCCCGGCCTCGCCCGCACTGCAGGCCCTGTGAGCTTCGACACGGCCATTTCTCCGCTCTCTGGACCTTGTTGCCTGCTTGTGATTGGCACTTTGTGCGTCTGTTTCTTTTGCTTGCTTTTCCCCTCTATTTTTTCTTTATTTAAAAGAATTTAAAGAATTTATAAGTATTTATTATTGGGGTAAAATATAACGTGATACTAGCTCCAGGTGTACAACAGAATGACTTGGTATGTATATTGAGAAATGACGACCTCAATAAGTCTAGTTAACAACTGTCACCATACACGGTTATGAAATTTTATTTGTTCTCTGGTGAGAACTCTGAGAATGTACTCTCTTAGCAAGTGCTTGCTTATTTTTGAGATCTTTATCTCAGGTCACTTTAAATACTTCCTTAGTCATCATGCAGTAGACTTTTTATTTTGCATTTAAATGGGATGCTTTAAGAGTTTTTAGGAAAGTTCTCTATTGAGCACATACATAGTCTAGGCACAGTCAGGAATATGCGAAGCTACTACTCTGATCACTTCTAATTAGCTGGAGTAATAGTGGTACTCCCGCAGATAGCTCAGGGCAATTCCGGCTGTTTAATTTTTAGCCTATTTTAAACATCATAAGAGCAAGTTATTGTCTTGTGCTTTGGAAACCCTGGGGAGAGGTCTGACTGAGCAGAAGCTGTGGATTTGGACATCTGCACATAAGAGATGTTTGGAAATTGCAGGTAGGGGGGATTGCCCGGGGAGGCGAGCGGAGGGGGGCAGGCATTGCAACCCCGGGGGAACAACATTTTAAAAGACCAGCAGAGACAGAAGGACCCCCGAGTAAGACTGTGGAAGAAGGCCAGAAAGGAGAGAGGACAGACAGGGACATGCAGGGTCACAGAAGGCCAGTGGTTTCCGGAAGGGTGTAGCATCCAGGACTCAAGGTCAAGAACATGCATGGCTGACCGTGTTGGAGAACAGTGGGGGTGGTTCCTCAGTGCGTTGAAGCACACACGAGAAAGGGGGCAGAGACAGCAGTGGATTCCTTCCAGAATTTTGAGTGAAAAGAGAAGAAAAAAGGGGGATTAGCCAGCAAGCACCACAGGGTTCAAAACTGATTTTCAGGGATAGGAGAGATTCTATTCAGAGATGAGGAGTTTTGTGTTTTCGTATTCCCATGGATCGTTTGCCCGGAGGGTCACGGGACATGTTTCTCTGCTCTTTGTAGTGTTGTTAGCTGGTAGTTAGATTTAGAGGCTCGAGCCACATCAGACTGGGTGATTCTGGCAAGGCTACTCCTCTCAAGGTGGCTTCGTGGAGACATGAGTGGGTTTTTTGTGTGTGTGTGTGAACTTGCAGACATCGATGACTGTTGCCTGGAACAATTAATTCATTTAGGCATTACACATATGATTTCAAACACATTTCTCATCATGAGAGGTTTTGTGGCTATAAAATATCCCCCTCCCCCAGATCAGTGGGGACACACCACACACTGACTGCAAAGTGAAATTACAAATATGTTCTTTATTCAGTATGTTCATTGATCTCTTGACTTCTCTGCTCTATGCCAAGCGCACTGCTCTAGGTCCTAAGTATACAGCGGTGTGTAAAGGTCTATGCAGAGACCTGGCCCTATGAAGCTTCTCGTAAAGGTTTTGTGAAGTCGAGTGATAATGCAAGGCTGCTCAGACTGCACGCGGGGCCACAGCCTGGTGAGAATGGTGAAGGAGGACAGATTTGCAGCCCGGGATGTGATGGTGGTCTGGGGCAGTGGCAGGAAGCACAGGTGTACCTGGGAATGTTTGGGGTCTCCAGGGATTCAGTGGTGCTCGGGAAAGCTGATCAAGCCCTGAGATAATTTTTTTAAATGATCTGTTATCACGTCAGAAAAATCATATACAAAGTGCAGAGAATTTCATCATATTATTCTGTAATAAAATCCTGTAAAAACAACACACAGACGAGTTTATTAGAACAGACAAAATCCTGCACACTCAGAACACCCAGCGCTGATGAGGGCGGAAATCACGAGAAGACTCGTTCATTGCTGGTGGGCATGGAAAATGGGGTAGCCACTATGCAAGGCAGTTTGTCAGTCTCTTACCCAATTAAATATACTCTGATCATACAGTCCAGCCGTCATGCCTCTTGATATATGCCCAAAGAAATTAAACACTGTGTCCACACAAAATCTGGCACGTGGTTGTTTACGGAAGGTTCACTCATAATTGCCAAAACTTGGAAGCAACTAAGATATCCTCCAGTAGGTGAAGGATGAATAAACCGGGGTCCATCCAGACAATGGAATATTATTCAACACTCAAAAGAAATGAGCTCTCAAACCACGAGAACACACGGAGGAACCTTAAATGCTCATTACCAAGGGCAAGAAGCCGGTCCGAAAAGGCTACACGCCATATGATTCCGACTATCTGACTTTCTGGGAAAGGCAGAAGTGTGGAGGCGTGAGAGGATCCGTGGTTGCCAAGGGCTGGGGGAGGACGGGATGAACAGACAGAGCACAGAGGACTTTTAGAGCAGCAAAAATACTCCATGTGACATCATGGTGGCTATGTGTCCTTGTACATTTATCCAAACTCAGAGAATGTACAACGCCAGAAGTGAACTCTAAACTTTGGACTTGGGGTGGTTATTATGTGACAAGATAGGTTCCTACTCGGTATAAAATGTATCATCTGATGGGGGATGTCGATAATGGGGAGGCTCTGCGTGTGGGGAGGAGGGAAATATGTGGGAAATCTCTGTACCACCCTCTCAATTTTGTTGTAAACATTAAGACTGCTCTAAAAAATAGTTTTTTTCTTTTTTTAAACAAAACAAAACACAGTCTACTCTCTGTTTAGGCTGAGAATTAATACATCACTAAACAGAAATATAAAATTAACTGGTGTTTATTATTTTTGTTTCTATTTTTAGGGTTCTAATCAAACTTTTTCTTCCCTATCAACGATCGATCCCTATTTTAAGTAGCTGCACTTTCCAATTCCAAGCACGTCAGGATGCTGGAGTTCTCTTGTGTGGGGGGGGTTTCAGGGTCATTTCCTGTCAGCTTACATGTGTGCAGGAGGCTCAGGTGACATGAGCAGGCAGCAAGCAACCCTAGAGAGGGCAGGCAGGCTCTGCAGACCTCCTCTGGGTCTTGGTTTTTATCTGATACCAACCAGCACTTCTGTTCATCCAGAAAGGTTAATTGGGGGCTACTCTGTGCCTCAAAACCACCTGCCACTGCGCGGGGCCTGCTTCTTTCAGTCCCGTCCTTGTCTACTGACAGGGGGTCTGGGCCTTACGTAGAGCCCGGGCTGGGGAACCTTCCCAGCTCCCTTGAGGACAACTCCAGCCGAGGGCCTGAGGCCTGGCTGTTCAGCATTGGAGATTGCCTTCACCGCTTTGTGCGGTGGTCCTTCAGCCCCGCGCAGACACTCCTAAGAGAAGATGCCCCTTTCTACCCGAGCCCACAGCACTCGGCGTTGCTTCCTGAGAGCAGGTGTTGGTTACAGGGGCCCATCGAGCCCCTGAGATGGGTGGAGGGCGGCCCCACCCCGGAAGACAACGGAACAGCAGGTGGGCGGCCCTGGAGACAGACCTGGGGCCGGCGGGGCGAGCCTGCCGCTGATTTCTGAGGGTCGAGCACAGCTCACAGGAATATTTGTTTCTTTGTCTTTTTTTCCCCCCCTTTCTTGTATTTCCTTATATATTCCCGGTCCAATGTACATGTGTCTGATTTAGACTTTTATTTATATCGTCTCTCATTTTTTTCTCTTTTCTCATATCTTCTCTCTCCTGTCTTAATTTTATTTTAGTTTCTTCTTTGTTTTCTTTAGGCTTTTATTTTCTTACTTGTTCCATGTCTGGAACATATTAATTTTCTCCCTTTCCTTCTTTTTTATTCCCCTGTTCTTCCGCTGGCTTTTTATTTTAGAGATAAAATGCTTCCTGTGTGCTTGTTATGTGGGTAAAGTGTTGACTTTGATAAATAGTTGTACGATTACAAATTGAAAAAGTGGAGTGCTGTGGTTTTCTCTTTTCAACAACGTTTTGACAGTGGAACCACTTGTTGAGGAAAAGAAGCTGGTTTTTAGTGGAGATGAAACTATTTTGGACAGCAAATCTCTTACTGTGTTTTAGATTCCATTTCTTCTTCTCTCAAGTTTGGTGTTTCCTCTCTTCTCCTGTCCTCTCTATTCTTCTTCTTTTTTTTTTTTTTTTCAGTTGGAAGTCAAGAAAGGCCCAGAATTATCTGGTGCTTATTTGCTGAGTGCTCTGTGTCGGGCATCTCAGCCATGATGGTAGGAAAGTGGAAAAATATTGAAGGACTTTCTTGGTACCCAGGGATTTAAATCACGTGGGGAAACTTACTCTATGTACACCTCAAACAACCTGTATAGGTGAAAGATAAGTTTATGTAGGTATTTATCCAAATGAAAATGATTTGTTATCTCTTCAATGGCCATTAAAATCACATCAGTGATTATGATCTGGATATAATCTTCGAGTCACCAGCCCAGCGTAACTACAGAATAGGCTTGTGAAATTCAGCTTCTTGATAAGATCATTACCAAGAAAAGCACCAGGGGCTTTGATTACATTTCTTGTTCCATGGTTAACCATGTAAAACTTAAGAGAATATGTGCCAACAAGTATATCCTCTTTTCTATTTATTTACTCGCCTCTTTCAAAGGTGTTTTCCTTACAAAAATGTGTCCTAAAGATATCATTTACAGTTGATGAAACTATGTTAAATAACATCACCAACACTTTTGGTAGAACTTTCTGGGTAGCTCCCACCTATGCCCCCCAAATTTGAGGACCTATGTGGAATCATTTGCTTCTTGTTTCCAGATACCTTTGAGATCCCTGTGCCATCAAATAGCCACATCGTCTCAGAACCTGGGAAAAATGTCACGCTCACCTGTCAGCTTCCACGGAAGTGGCCAGTACACCAGGTTACGTGGGAAAAGATCCAGCCCCATCAGATCGACCTCTTGACTAGCTGCAACTTGTCTCAAGGGAAAAGTTATCCTTCAAAGTACCGAAGACAGATACTGAGCAACTGTAGTCAGGACATGAAGAGCTCGTTCATCATCATGCCCCACGTCATGGCCTCCGACTCAGGACTCTACCGCTGTTGTTTCAAGGTCAGCACAGGGGACAATAGAACCTTGGAAACATTCGTGATGAGGTTGACTATAACTGATGGTGAGTATGTCAAGAATGTCTTCCACTGTTAGAATGGAAAAGATGCCACCACTGGGGACTGGTTTCTGTTGTCTTTTTCACGACTCTATCATTCAATACATTTTTTTAACGTTGGAGCTTAGGTAAGTTGTTAGTCACTGAGTGCTAGGATTTGGTTTTTCTTTATCTTGCTAATCCATCAATCACAGATTTAACAATGATAAATCTTTCCAGTTTCTTGATCTGTCACATTCCTGAAATTAAAAAAAAAAAAAAAGAATTGGTGGTCTGAGAAACAGCCTGCGAGTTTCAGCTTATAACTTGTATTTGTTTTCAACTACGTTACAGCTTTGTGATGGTGGCTAAGTTTTATAATCCTCGCGAATCTGCAGCAATAACAAAATGGTGCTGGGCTGGTATTTGCTGAGTCAGTGTTGAGTTAAGTAGAATTTAATAAATATCTGATAATGTTACTCCATTGCGAGCTCAGGGCTTTGATTCCTCCCACTGTTTTCAGCTCTCAGAGCAGAAGCAGACAAGTCTCTCGGTCTTTCAACCTAAGCCTGTTCCCCACAAGGCCCAGCACTAATTTTGTATTAGTAATTTGTTTCCTATGTCATAACGAAGCCCTAATTGTGTAAGCTGCAGGCCCCACAGAACCAGCGTGAGAGTAAGAAAAAGTAACTTTTCACCTCCTGAAGTGCAAGTGCAGAGAGGCCTAGATAGAAGCCTGTGGAGGGCTCTGCATTGGGCTGGGGTGAGAGGAAGCGTGTGGAGGGCTCTGCATTAGGCTGGGGTGAGAGGAAGTGTGTGGAGGGCTCTGCATTGGGCTGGGGTGAGAGGAAGTGTGTGGAGGGCTCTGCATTGGGCTGAGGTGAGAGGAAGTGTGTGGAGGGTTCTGCATTAGGCTGAGGTGAGAGGAAGTGTGTGGAGGGCTCTGCATTGGGCTGGGGTGAGAGGAAGTGTGTGGAGGGCTCTTCATTAGGCTGAAGTGAGAGGAAGTGTGTGGAGGGCTCTGCATTGGGCTGGAGTGAGAGGAAGTGTGTGGAGGGCTCTGCATTGGGCTGGGGTGAGAGGAAGTGTGTGGAGGGCTCTGCATTAGGCTGGGGTGAGAGGAAGTGTGTGGAGGGCTCTGCATTGGGCTGGGGTGAAAGGAAGGCGGTCCCAGTCTCTACCGGTTCTACCTCTGGGTATGTTTTTTCGCAGCAGAGGAACATGTCAGAAGAAATCATTTTTACTGTTGACAGAAATTATATGAACTTTTTCCTTCCTTCCTTCCTTCCATCCATCCACCATTCTCTCTCTCTCATTCTTTCATGTGCTTCCAGCCAGCCGTGGGCTATGGCCAGTGTGTAGACTTCTAGAGCCCAGGTTTCTTGGGATTTGGCTGTGCCTTTATAGACTCTGCTTATATCACAGACCGATGTTTATTCCTTCATTGGAAAGGTACGGGGTTCGTACCTGCAGCAGCTGTGTGTGCTAAGGAGGAGACTGACAAAGGACAGCACTTTCTCATACATTATCACTGTGGACCTCATCGAGCCTTCTTCGTTTCTCTTACGGCAGTGTGGGTTGTGGGTGAGACCTAAATTGTTCTATGAACTTGACATAAAAGAAAAGGGTAATGGATTATGTGTGTGTGGGGAGAATTAATAGAGTTTCTTCATTTTAAGTGTTGACTCCATTCCTTCAGACATATATACAAAATATTTTGTACCTTGGGGCACCTGGGTGGCTCAGTTGGTTGAAAAACTGCCTTCGGCTCGGGTCATGATCCTTGAGTTCCGGGATCGAGTCCCGCATCGGGCTCCCGGCTCCACGGGGAGTCTGCTTCTTCCTCTAACCTTCTTCCCTCTCATGCTCTCTCTCACTTTCTCTGTCTCTCTAATAAATAAATAAAATCTTAAAAAAAATATTTTGTACCTTAAAACAAAAACAAAAACAAAAACCTTGCATTACAGAAATGTTTTTTAAACCTGGCCAGGAAAAAAAAAGTCATTAATTTCCTCTCAGAGACCAAGGCAAGGAAGATTTCTATTCAGAAAAATATCGTAAAGAAACTTTTTCAAATAGAAAATAAGATCTTCTACATTATATGTTGAAAAAAATAATTATAAACATCATAAATTATAGAAAAAAATAGAGGTATCAGATTTTTAGGAGGTATAGTTATTTAACTTTTACTAATTAATGAAAATGTCTTTCACTTGTCCAGACGTGACTAAGTTTCTTGCACAAAACTATAACATAAGCTGTAAACGATATGAAGTGACTGAATGTCATGGTCAGTATTGTTAGTGTCCATGCGTTTTAAACACTTGAAAAGTGGCTTTTAGATATTCAAATTTGGCAGGTTAAAAGAATATCAACAGGGCTCATTAGTATAAAATTATAATGGGTGGAGAATGCCCAGCTGTTGACTTTACGTTTTGGTTTAATCCCTTTTTAAAATACATGTGAGTAAAGATTTAACATAAAAAAAAATCAGATGGAAAGCAGAAATAGATCACTTGCATTCGCTCTGATGTGATTTGATTATTTCAAGTCTTGAGGCTGTTTGGTCAAAAATCAATGTAGGGATTAAAGCAGAGAGACAGGTATAAGATGTGGAGCAGATTTAATTTATTTCAACTGTCAAGGGAGAGGTGATTGTGACACAAATTTTATAAACTGCTATGCGTTCTTTTGTTGCCTCCCATCAACTTCTTTTATAGGCTCCAAAGGAGAGATTTTCATGACTGTCATATTCTACACACACAGGGCTCTTCCCCATGCTTGCGTTCATCCTCAGACAAGTACCTGGTACTTAGAGGTCACTCAAAAGATGACACAATGCCAACCAGTGTCCTCTATATCCAGTTCTTGACATATTTTGAGCAGGGGGAGAGTGTGGCAGAAGTGTGGGTTGAACCCAAATTTCCTATTGACTACCTTCGCTGAGCGAAAAACATTTGTCTCGTGTCCTTTGCACTCAGCACCTGGGAAGTAGTTTGAAATATCTCCAGACTGACTATTCTGAATATGAAACTTGTCTAGACCGCGGGGGTTAGGAACAGGGGGAAATGTGAATATACTGACAGTGACCAAGATTATTTGGGGCCCTTCATGTCCTCTAGATTGTCATTAGTCATGAGAAACGCATCTTAGTTTCCACCAAAAGAATTTGGGAAGCCTTTTGATAGGAACTAAATGATGTTGAGACTACTATTGTTTCAACTGAGTTTACAGATTATACAAAGATATAATACAGATTATAAAAAGAAATGAAATCAGTTCTCTCAGAAAGTTTCTGGAGGAGACTGGTTTTGAGCAAACTTGGTTTGCCACTGCCGAGCAGTATTGTTACTCATGTCCTTGTCTGATCTTCCGCCACCTATGGGGCCATTCAGCCGAACCACCAAGTTCTGACTAGTGATCAAAGTGGAGAAAAAAACAGTGCGAGAAGTAGCACAAAATATGCCCGTGGAAGGGGGAGAGGGGGTGAGGAATTTGTGTGTGGATGACTACAATCAATGACTAGGTTGGTACAGAGATTTTGAGTTCTGGGTTAACATAAAAGGAGGGAGGTTCAGTTAGGTGATGACTTGGTACAGTTCTGGATCTCACAGAAGAGCAAGGAAAGCCACTATTGATTCTTGTCCAAAATGGCAAAATGGTATTCAAAGAAGTGAAATCGTTGAGTGCAGAATCAAAAAGGGAAATCTAGCTGTGAGTCAGTATAGTAACTAGTAAGCAGTAACTAGTAAGAGTCAGCCCCTGGATGCTTCAGTGTCTGCTCAGGCCGCCTCTATCACATACTAGATCTTTGGGCGCAAAACGGAGCCCACCCCAGACAGACAAATTTCGGATGGTGCCTCCTCTGGGCTGGCAAATTAGAAAAAGATTCCCCATCCTCTGGGTTGCTGCGGACCCCAAAGCTGGTGTGCAGGCTTGGTGGAGGGCTACAGGCTCCTTACCCACCTGGGCTGGCACGACCCTGGCCTGGACGAGGGCAGAGAGGTTAGTCTGAGTGGAATGTCAGCTTGTGCCTGCCAGGGCCTTGCCAACCACACACTTTCCGAGTTTTCATCACATTTACCTCCTTTCCTTTAGAGTTTCAGTCAGATCTCCTCCATCTTCACGATTTTTCTACATTAGCCCGAACTACTTCCCTGCCTTCGAACTATTAAACATTCTGAATTTCTCAAACTTTTGTAACTTGGAAATGTATACCCTCGAGTCACTTAATAATTGCATTTGTTTGCAGTAGTCCAGAGACTTATGTCAGAAATTACTTGAGATTAGGGATTATGGCACCTTTGCCTAGAGGGATCAAAGATATCCCTAGAGGGATATCTTTCCAGAATATTCTCAATAAGTATTCTCAACTGAGTCTTTGTATGTTAATATTTTTATCTCTTTTAGTGTATTTATATATATTTTACTTTTATTCTAAACTGTGTCCATTTTATTTTCAAGTTTTCTAGCTAGATTATTTCTAGGTTTTCTTCATCAACATTTAACATTTGAGGTTTAGTGATTGCTGATAAAAGAAACCTAAACTCTGAGGAGATCAGTAGCAATGTTTGGAGAGAAAACTTTCATGCATTTTGTTTACATTAATATCTTTCAAAAAAGTCTGTTTCCTTTCTTAACTTTATCTTTCTTGCCTTGCCTATTTTACATAAATGGTGCATAATTGCAAGTCACTGGATCTGGTGGGTGAGGTTTATAAATGAAAATTACAGAAGTATTCACTAGGAAGTCATGGGGCCACAGCCAAGAGACTCTTCCCATATATTTCTTTTGGGAGGTATAGGGCTGACAAGTAGGTAGGAGCATAGAGGAATAGGGTGCTTGCCTGTCCATGGCTTGAAGGACAGTGACTTTGGGACTCTTTGGTCCTGAGTTGGACTAGAAGAACATGGAGGAAGAAAAATGAGCTTCATTTGTTTCTTTGGCCTTTAGTTTCCACTAACATGCAACTAGTTTGCTCCCGGATGATTTAGATTTCTGAATAGTGTCAGATAGAGACAAGAGATTTTTTTTTTTTTTTTTAAGGATCCACTTATCCAGAGCCTTCTGTCTCATCCTTATTAATTTATGATAGGTCTGAATATTATAGGCATGGGGGTTGTCCAAGCTGGTATGCACTGGAATGTCAGATACATTTATTTCCATGACATAGTGTGATGAACTCCAGCTTTTTCATATCTTTACCTACATAGAAAATAATGTTCCTGACAGTTCTTTATGTAACGAGAACCACAGCCTTGGAATCCAAAAACACTAGTGTCACTGCACCCAAGATAAAATAGCCTCTACTGAAATGGATCAACTGTAATTTTCAGCTCCGTTTAGTTAAATTCTTAAAATTCTGGGTGATAACTGGATATCCAAATGAAACACACTGTTTCCAACATCACAAGTGAGCTGATTACTCAATCATGGCCTATTGTGTCTCTGTGTCTTTACAGTTGCCTCTGACCAAATCAGTTCTTTCAGGCGACGTTGCCTTAAAAAAAAAAAAAAAAAAAAAAAGGCAGCTAACTAGTTAGTTTGTTTTGTAAGCCCCACGTATTGATTTATTCATCTTTCCTAATGCACAGAATCCTGGAATGTTTGCCTGCAGTCATTTTTGTATACATGCCATATTTGTGTAGATAAACAAGGTAGTGAATGGAATAGTAATAACGACAAGTTAACACCGGAGAGAAGGAAATGCTGCAAGACCTTCGCCGACACTGTCACTCAGGAGCATTGTTGGTGTGTACGGCGACCTCATGCATGTGAAGGGAGCACAAGTTCTACTTGCTTTACACCACTATAAACAATGTAAATTAGAAAGCACCCAATCCTCGGGAATGCTTTTCTTTACGTGAGTCTTTATCCTCACCTGAATTTCCAACAATTTTCATGAAGTTTCCCTCATCCTAGAAACTTAAGAGTACAGCTAGGAATTCAAATTCAGATAAATGTACTGATTTTCTGCCCATTTAAAATCCATGTCGAGAGACCTGCCTAATGACTCCAACTGCAAAATAGCCTTTTATACTCTTTGTCATGCGTGGGATTTTTTTAATTTAAAGCATCTGGGAATTGTGAACAGCTTGTGGTTGTCTCGGAGAGCCTAATTAGGGACTGACATAGATGAGTGTGTGAAATTTTCCCCAAAGGCGAGTAGAAAATTACTTAAAATAAAAAAAAAGTTCTTCATATAAGATTAATGGCCTTTCAATCTTAATAGCAATTCTAGTTTTAAGCGTTCAATTAGTCAGATAGCTACTACTGACTTCAACTGAAATATTTCAAACATGCACTGACCTAACTTTGACAAATATTGACAAATATTAGGTGACCGAGTAAGTTTGCAGAGGACTATGTTATTTAAAGGGACAGCGAATGAAGAATAAGCATAGATCTGTCATTTGTAGAGATACATTTTGAACCTCAAAGAAACTTGAAGTTCTTTACGCTGAAATGATTCAGAGATTTTTTTTAAATATTTTATTTATTTATTTAACAGAGAGAGAACACAAGCAGGCAGAGAGGCAGGCAGAGGCAGAGAGAGGAGCAGGCTCCCTGCCGAGCAAGGAGCCCGATGCGGGACTCGATCCCGGGACGCTGGGATCATGACCTGAGCCGAAGGCAGCTGCTCAACCAACTGAGCCACCCAGGCGTCCCCAGAGGTTTTTTTTTTTAATTGAAGTATGGTTGACATACAATATTGTATTAGTTTCAGGTGTACAATGTAGAGATCCAACAGTTATAGACATTATGAAATGCTTACCACAGTGAATGTAGGTATCCTCGGTCACTACACAAAGTTATTACATTATTGACTATCATCACTATGCCGTATTTATTTTTTAAGATTCTATTTATTTATTTGACACAGAGAGAGAGAGAGAGAGATCACAAGTAGGCAGAGAGGCAGGCAGAGAGAGAGGGGGGAAGCAGGCTCCCTGCTGAGCAGAGAGCCCGATGCAGGGCTCAATCCCAGGACCCTGAGATCATGACCTGAGCCGAAGGCAGAGGCTTTAACCCACTGAGCCACCCAGGCGCCCCCCTACGCTGTATTTTTATTGAAGGACTTATTGCTTTTATAATTAGAAGTCTGTACTTCTTAATTCCCTTTGCCTATTTCACTCACTCCTCCACCCCCCAACCTTCCCCTCTGGCAACCAGCAGTTTGTTCTTTGTATTTAGGAGTCTGTTTCTGTTGGTTGGTTGCTTGTGGTGTTTTTTAGATTCCACATGTAAGTGAAATCATATGGTATTTCTCTTTTTCCGATTCAGGGATTTTCAAAAGGCATGTGTATTCAACAGAGATATTTTTGGATAGCTTTCTAAAACTAAATATACTGCAGTCCTTGCAGTACTGACCATTCTAAAATTTATTTCTTGAATTAATTCACTTTCAATTGAACTCACAAGTAACTGTGATATTCCATAATTTTTTAAATGTGAGAGTAGCATTTTATTTGATTAACCCACAAGAAGGGATTCTTTCTTCCACAAATACAAGGTGGAAATGCTAATGCTCTCTATTGGATTGATGGGGACCGAGAAATGGCTTTGGCTGAGGTGAATAGTGAGTGAACTGAAATATCCTTATTATCACTATGATGGACATGGCAAATACTGAGTAGATACTGAGATGAGGAGACCATATTAACAAAAGGTGGGATGTTTTCTGTGGCTTCCCCCGAAGAAGCTCAAGGAGACGGTATGTGTGCAGAGGACTCCAAATGGGGACCACATAGGAGCGAAGTTCACAAATACAGAAAAATATAGGCTTGCCAAGTAGAATTATTGATTATTATCAGTAATGATGATGATGTGAACGTGTCTTCAGTTTTTCATGCCTTATACAGAGCACTGGATAAATTCTGCACTTTGTAATGTGTGTGTGTGTGCGTGTGCACGTGCATTTGTAAATGAAGGTACCTGTGAACAATTGGTAGGAGGAGCAACGAATCATCTGCCATAAGTCAACATTCAGTAAGTGAATTGGGGTATGTGGGCACTTTTATCTCAGATACTTTAATCAACACAAGTTGCTTTGCACTTATGTTGACTACTGTCTTTTCTTCCTGATTCAGTAAAGGTGAAGTCCAGACTTTGGTTGTGAAGTCCAGTCCTTCAATTCTTACTTTAATTGCTTTTTTTTTTTCTAAAAGATTTTATTTATTTAGTTGAGAGAAAGAGAATGAGAGAAAGAGGGAGAGAGAGCATGAGGGGGGGAAGGTTAGAGGGAGAAGTAGACTCCCTCCTGAGCAGGGAGCCCGATGTGGGACTTAATTCTGGGACTCCAGGATCATGACCTGGGCTGAAGGCAGTTGCCCAACCAACTGAGCCACCTAAGCACCCCAATCATAGGCTGTTTTTTTGAAAAAGGAGAGATGAGATGGGTAATTAAACTAGAGCATAAAGCTCCAGCTTTTGTTTCTGACAGCCAGGCATGGGCTTTCATTTGTTTATAGAGCACTTAGTAAACATTTTCTTAAATAAAATGAATTAAAATTGAATAGACTATTTGGAGTTAAATATTTGGCCCAAAACTTGTTGTCTATTTGATATTCTGAAATATACATTTGTAACACATTTATAGATAAGCCTTTATAAATGCCATAGAGTTTGAATTTTGAAGATTTCTGAGAATCTAAGGAGAAGTGATAAGTAGCAGTTGTAAGAATTAAGTGTCACAGGCCTTTGTCTTGGCCACTATATGACGAATACCTTACAGTGCTTATATGTGCACCTGTCACTCTAAGAATTTACTGATAGTTATTCATTTAGTTGTCGTAACTCTATTGTTATCTACATTTTATGAATGAGCAAAGTGGGGCATGGTGAGGTTGAGTAACTTTTTCAAGGCTTCATGGCTAGGAAGGAGAGGGCCCGGGATACACAGTAGGGCAGGAAGGCTCCAAAGTTCCTGTTCTTACCTGCGGCAGGCTATCGCTGCTCCGAGTGAAAGACAAAAGTCAGTACTGTTGTCAACAGATGCATCACAGGAGAAGCTGGCTCTGGAGAGTTCCATAACCTTGCCCCTGCCTCCACCCCCCATAGACTTCAAACTAACCCAACATAGAGAGCGAGTGTAGGCAAAGGAATGGGCGTTTGATCTCTTACAATTTTCTTCCAGCTTCGTGTGCTTGGTGAGGCTTGCTAGGTCATCACAGGTGTTGTGTGGGTTCTCCCCTGACTTGTCCCCTTTTCTGGGGCCTGTGGGTATTATGAAATTGTGTCAGGGAGGGTTTCTATACAGCCATATGAGGGAAAAGCGAAGTCAGGTAGCAGGTGTTTGGGTCTGGAGGGAAGTGCTGGTGGCTGATGAAGTCAAGTCCATACCAGGAACAGATGAGGGGAACGTCAGGAGTAACCTCTGGACAAAGCAGAGTCCAGGCTCTTGCTGGGAGAACTGGTGGCAACTCAGCTCTCCCATGGCTCCGTGGCTTTGCAAAGCACTTGGTCCCCCTCCCCCCAGGTCTGTGCCAGATCCGCCCACTAGACTCTCCCCTTGTGGGGAAGCCCAGTCCCTTAAGCAACTAACTGGGAATCTGCTCTAAGTTTTCAAGCCCAACCTTCCTCTATCTTATGTTCCTCCTCCCTTCTCTTTCCTCTGGAATCCTGCTCTCACTCTAGTTCTTGTAGATATAACTGCTCTCACTCTTGTTCTTGTGAAGACCAGTGAACCCAGAACCGGAGGTACAAGTCAGCAGAATTCTAGTTCCTCACCCTCAAGGACAGAGAGGGCTTAACCTCCAAAACCTCCTAAGAAAAAGGAAGGTTTATTTTTGATATTAAAATATCCTGAATAGTTATATTCTTTCATATTTATGGACCTTAATATCCAAGGTGAATACATAAACTATTTAAGTGGTATGGTATACCACTTATTGCATGGCAGAAATGTTTTTATCTTGATTTCAGTAGAGCGTTTGAAAAATTTCCCGTTCTATCCTTGTGGATACACATAATAGTGAC
Organism: Nasua narica; assembly: GCA_028533885.1. Classification (NCBI taxonomy): domain Eukaryota; kingdom Metazoa; phylum Chordata; class Mammalia; order Carnivora; family Procyonidae; genus Nasua; species Nasua narica. The sequence goes on along the minus strand of CM052808.1, from coordinate 73,653,100 downwards.
ACCACAGTGTAGAGTTACACTTGGTTAAACAACAGTAATAACAACAGTGTGTTGGGGAATTATAATTAGAAGGAATATCTCCTTCTTCCCCAGAAAACTGCTCTACAAAAGTGAAAGAAAACAATTTTATTATTAAATAAGGATTAAATCAGAATTGTGGTATGTATCACAGGCAATCTGCCAAGAGAGTGCAAAGATAGGAATCTCACCTTTTATGGGGCTCAGCAGATAGGGCCCACTGCAATGTGTTCTCAAGGTAAACAATAACTAGTCCCCAAACAAGAGGACTTGACAGCACCATTTGTCACACAGAATTGAACCTAAATTCACCTGGTAATTGGGATGACCATCTGTGTTAGCTAGTTGACTTTATCTAAAGAAAAATGAGCTTCTTACACCATTACAGGAGGTACTTTCCCACCTTGGAGCTTAGGATCCTACCCTCCCGCAGAATTAGGAGATCTCTTTCTTGATGATTGCATTCCCAAGGGATGGCTTTGATTTACTACAGCAGAAGAACACAAAGCAAGATCAGCAAAGGTAAAAGGCACATGGGGCAAAGTCAGAAGGACTGACAGATTTCCCAGAAAGAAAGCAGTTGTTCAGCATAAGCCACATGGTTTATATAAACAATTTAGATACAGTAAACCATCCTAACAGTTAGGGAGTGGTGGAAACGCTCCAAAAGTCCAGGTCCCTGCACACTAGCCAATGGCCAACCTTGCATGCAAGCCTTTCAAAGGATGGCCATCTCTGGCCTGCCCTGTTAACTCTTTTCTGCACACTTAATTCACTAAGAAAGTGAGCAAGATTTGTGCGGTTCTTGACATCCTGACTTACGATGCATAAAACACAGTCTCCTTTAAATAATATGTGTTTGTGAAAGTTGAGGTTCATGAAAATACAAGAAATGTAACATAAGACCAAGAAATACTTGGGTGAAAAGATGAGACATCTAATATGATGGAGTCCACCATGGAAGTTTCCTCAACAAGTGGACCAAACCAAAGGTGTTCACCCTCCCTCTGGCTCCTGTGCTGACTTAGATGCCCTGGCCATATGCCAATCATGGTCCACAAAGACACCCAAAAATGGAGCCAATGCAGCCATCCTATACTGAGTAGGTAAGCTCTGTGGTCTACGTTAGACTATGTGTATCTCAACTCATAGAACATTTTTAAGTGTTTTAGTCATTTGGGAAATATTTTCCATCAACAGAGGCAATATCAGTACAGCAAAAATCGTACACTGGGTTGGAAACTTGCTTCTCTCAATTGGTTTGTTTCAGGACAATGATTTAGATTCTCTTGCATTTCTGTTTATGTCCTCTTATGCTTCTGTTTCTCATGTTAATTGTTTAGATCTTCTTATGTGCCGTAGGTTTCTCAGTTAAAATTCATTAATACTCTTATTTTGAGGGAGAGGAGTTATTCCTCACTCAGAAGAAAGATTAGAGGCTGATGTTACCATTCCTTAATTCTCTGGAAATAATTTATTCGCTAGGTTCTCCTTGCTATAAAATAGGGGAAGGTTTCTGAAATACAAAGAGTATAAAATTGATTTGCACAAAGCAAGTTGACCTTTGAAAACTTGGAATAATATTACCGTATCAGTATCCCCTTGTATATCTCAGGCATACAAGAAACTTCAACAGACTTTGGGCTACCATTATATCCAGCAGTCCTACAAAGCTACAGAGATCTTTTCCGTGTTTATCAAAGCTTCCTCTGCCTTTCCCCAGGAGGCTACGTCTAGCGGCCGGAGCAAGTCTCCTGCTACACATGACTAGTTCCACATGAAGAGAATACAAATGAGCCATTTTTTTAATCCTAATTTGAATGCATGCATACAAAATATAAGTATACTATTAATAATGGACAGATTATGGTGCTTAAAATATAAGGCAGCTCTGTGTGTTTCATCTATGCCCCATAGCCATGCTTGGGGCTGATTTTATCATCGCTTTGCTGCTGCCAAAAAAAGTGTCTGCAAGATCAAGTGTCTCATATGAGGTCTTCCAGGGAAAAGAATTAGAAGGTAGGACTAGGGCCCAAGGTTTCCCTCCTCAATCTCCGTTTCGTTAGCAACTCCGTGTCTAATGTGGGACAAAGTTTGGATATTTATATTATGTATGATCACAAATTAGGACTGACCTGGTAAGAGTGTGTCAGCTCACCTCTATCTACCCTGTGGGAGCCCGCATGCTGTGTATATTCCGTCTACATAGAATGAAATCTAACATCCCTGCTTCTCTCTTTAAGGAGGTAAGAAAGCAAGAAAATTGTAACGGGGCATCCATCATACGGGGCCGGCAGGAGGCTCAGGACCTGTGAGGTTTTCCTGTGTGTCCGTTGGTCCAGATACCTAGGTTCTGAGTCACTCCCTGACCCACCTCAGGCTGTGATAACGGGTAAACAATAGATGTTAATGCCTGCTCTTGCCCGCCTGGTTCCCGGGGAAGGACCTGGCATCATTTCCATCACGAGCCTTTCTAAAGGTTTATAACTCAGCCATAAATACTTGTCATTGGCAGGAACGTAGCCTGGAGGGTGGCGGTCCTGGAGTAAATTATTCATTTATACATCTCACTGACATGCTTTAAATTGTTTTAACTGTATTTATCTTTTTTGATGGGAGGGAAAATAATGGCTTTATGGTTCACGACACTTTTGTCCTCCTATGAATCAAGACAGCATGGGGATGAAAAAAAAAAAAATCAGCAAAAAAGTGGCTGCTGAGAATACACAATAATTCTTTCTTTAAGAGAGGGGCTTGAGGGCTGACATTACTCAGCCTAAGATCTATTAGCAGAATTTAGGCAAAAGTGAGTGTTAGGAACTATTGATCGACTCCCTGAGGCATGCACAGCATTTGCTTTTTCCTTTTGTTTTTAACCACGCGGGGCCCAGCGAGCTGTGTGGCCACACCAGCCTGGTCCCAGGGACTGAGGGTTGGTGTGAAGGCAGCGGTGGGGGCAGGGAAAGGAGTACGGAGCAGGATAGGCTGTCGGCCAGGAGGTTCCAGATTGCCACGTCTCTGGAGTGGGAGTGACTCTCTACCCGACGCCCATGCTTTCACCCTCACTTCCTATGGGAAAATGCTCGTTCCGTGTGTGTTTTTAAATTGTCCAGAACCTTCCAAAACAATGTAAGCTCCGCGGGTCAGGTACTGGTCAGGTACGTTAAAAAACATCCTCTCCGCCCCTGGTTCCTTTCACAGAGCTCCTGCACCCTCGTCATTTCCTAGTGATAGGGGTGCTACGGCATCTTTCCTGTAATATTTGGTCTCAGTCTCCAGTTCCTGACAAAAGAGCTTTTAGAACCCGTGGACTATCCAGAGTCATGAGGGTCATTTTGCGAGCTGATGAGGCCGCTGGCGGCTGGAGGCAGCTTGAGAGCTTCGGGATGGGGCTGGACGCTAGAGGAATCAGCCACGTGATGGGATGGGAGGTTGGATCTTTAAGCCCCGTCCCCCCGGAAAAGGGAAGAGAGGCTGGGGTTGAATGACTCACCAGTGGTCCATGATTGACCTAGTTGTGCCTGTGTCACGGGGCCTCCAGAGCCCCCCCGATGACAGGGTCAGAGAGCTTCTGGGGTGCTGAGCACCCGGCAGTGCTGGGAGCGTGGCCCATCTCCAGAGAGCGTGGAAGCTCCGTCTCTGCTCCCCGCCCTCAGTAACTTGCCTTACTGCCCCTTCCAGGGTTGCGTCTTTCTAGAAAGCCAGTGATAGTAAAGGGCTTGTCTGCGTCCTGTGAGCTCGTGTAGCCCGCCAGTGAACCTGGGGGTGAGATCCTGGGAACCTTGGATGTATAGCTGCTTGGTCCGGCAGGAGCAGGGGGGCCTGGATTTGTGACTGGTCTGAAGTGGGAGGAAGGGGCGATGTTGTGGGACGGAGCCCTTCCCTGTGGGGTCTGTGCCAGCTCCGGGGAAGGTAGTGTCCGCAGCGCTGTGAGGAGAGAAGCGGTTTTGCTCTAGTCGGTGTTTTTCTTTAGGAACCAAATCATTTTTACATGCCATTTCATCTGTAATGCCATAGTATGGCTTGAGGTACTGTGTGTTAAAAGATAAATGAATAAAGAGATCTGACTCCAACAGGCCAAACATTACTAGAAGAGGTTAAAAGGAGGTAACATATTTGACATTGAAGGAGACATTTAAAATTTGGATTTATAATCGAACAGTGTGGAACAGATAATCAGTACATTTCAGTGGTTTTTACTTAATTCTCCTTAACTGAGCGGAATGCCATCTTAATTCTTAGGGATTCTGAATATACTTCTACAAAAAAAGTTATCTACGGGGCGCCTGGGTGGCTCAGTTGGTTAAGCGACTGCCTTCGGCTCAGGTCATGATCCCGGAGTCCTGGGATCGAGTCCCATGTCGTGCACCCGGCTCCGTGGGGAGTCCGCTTCTCCCTCTGATCTTCTTCCCTCTCATGCTTTCTCTCTCTCTCTCTCTCAAATAAATAAATAAATAAATAAAATCTTTAAAAAAAATTTATCTACATCTTGTACTTTAAATATCACCACTAAAATTTGTCCGATTATTTTAAGCATGCAGATCTTTACACTTTTATGCTATGTTTTTTTTTTCCTGATTAATAAAAGAACAATACATCCTTTAGAAAGTTTGGAAAATACCAAAAAGCTGAAAGAAATAATTGTTTTAATGCCACTCTCTGGAGAACATCACTTTAAAATTTTGGCATTCGTCCCCTTGCAGACTTTTCCCCCATAAGTCCTGTACTTGGTGGAGATATTACAGCACGTCCAATTGTCAATGGTGGTTCTGAAGTTTTACTTAGCTTTATAGTCTATAGTCAAGAATCCTCCATGTCACTGGAATTACACACATCAGCCAAGTGTCTATAGCCACGGTTTTCATGGAATGGGCCTCAGATCAGCAACATGGATGTTGCATGGGAGCTGCAAATGCAGACCCGCCGGGACCTTCTGGATCAGAGGTTCGGAGGGGGTGCCTTGAAATCTGTGGCTTCAATAGCCCGCAGGTGATGCCGATGTAAAGTGAGTTCGAGAACCACAGCCGTGCCATATTGCTCTTAGTCTACTGGAGGGAAATGAGGACTTTCTTTTTCCTGTTCTAAGTGTTTTACAGAACCCTCTGTTCACATTTATGAGTATTTTTTAGAATAAAGTCGTTAATCGAATGTATAAGCACCTAGTGAAAGGGTGTGACACACACAGATTGAATTCTTTCCGGATGCAGGTGGGGTAGTTTCTACTCCTCCAGAGAGAGCTCGAGATGCTCTATCTGACCACAGTCTTCCTCTTACACAACCTTGTTCTTTATGTGTTTGTCCATAGTAAGTTGTTTGTATCTTTCATATTGTCTTCTATAGCTTTTTTTTTTTTTTTTTTTTAGAGAGACAGTATGTGTGCTAGTTGCAGGGGGCAGAGGGAGAAGGAGAAAGGGAATCCCAAGAAGGCTCCATGCTGGGGGCAAGGGAGAGAGTTTGGATCTCAGGACCCTGAGATCATGACTTGAGTTGAAATCCAGAGTCAGGCGCCACCCAGGCACCCCTACAGCTTTTTCTTAACAGCAAGAATGTGTTAAGATACTGTTTTTGTTTTTATTTTTGTCTTGACATGTTGCTTGTGATCATTTTAACTATAGATATTTTTCAGCTGACCTGATCAATCCTATATATTTATTTATTTTTATGTCATTTCTCATTCCAGAGATTAAATAATACTTTCTTATATTTTCTTCTAATGTCTACATGAAGAATTTAGAACTCTAGTCTACCCAGGTTTTTTTTTCTTTCTTTCTTTTTTTTTTTACTGTAGCAAATGTCTAAATAGCATTTTTAAAAGTGGTTAAACAAATTTCCCAGAATACTGTCAATGAATATTTTAATCATAACTTTCATTTTCTCACCATGATTGCCTGTTTGATTTAACATTAGCATCTGTGATATTCAAATTATTTCAGTACAGCAAGTATGGTCCTTTTATAGCCCTTTGTTACAATGCAAAATAATTTCAGGTATTTTGTTCATTTCTTTTTTGTAATGTACTAAGAACTTTAAAAGCTTAATTCCTTATTTGACAGGGAGAAAATTTCATCGTTCCTTTTGTAGGAGTGGTTCAATGTATTTTTGTTCTGAATAAATTTAGCTTTCCCTTTCTCCATCATAGTTAGACAAAAGCCATTCTTAGGCTGTATGTACAAAGTCTCTAAAGTTCACACATTTTTCTACTTTTATTCACCTTATAGGTTCAACAAGTTTGAAAAATGAAAATAGTGTTTATTACTTGACTTAGTTTCACTTTGTACAAAGAATGAGTGGATGTAGACTTTGAGCTCCTATCATGAAAAAAAATTGCAGCTAAATAGTAGGTCAGGATGGAAGAAATAGTCTAAGGGAAAGATCAGGGAGAATCCAAAGAAAGCATGATTTCAGGCTGCCATAGGATTGCAGGCCACGTGGGAATTTCAGAACAAGTATTGGGCTTTACTTTCAAGGTTAGAGGGAAGTCATGCTGTTCATATGCCATAGCCTGGCCCCTTCCTGCAGGAGGGGAGACTGGTGAGTTTACTGCCCCAAAGAGGGGGGCAATGGGGACAGCTTCCAGGTTCCAATTCACTCCCAGTCCCACAATATATATATATATATATATATATATATATATATATATATATATATATATATATATATTTAAAGATTTATTTATTTATTTTGGAGAGAAAGAAAGAGAGAGTGGGGTGGAGATAGGGAAAGGGGCAGAGACAGAGGGAGAGAGAGAACCTGCAGTGGACTCCCCACTGAAGATGGAGCCTGGCACGGGGCTTGAGCTCACGACCTTGAGATCATGGCCTGAGCCGAAATCAAGAGTCCACCACTTACCCAGCTAAGCCACCCAGGTGCCCCTGGGAGCAGCATATGTTGATGGGGTTTCTTCTCCTGGGAAGGAGCTCTGTGGGAGGTGTGGGGGAGGGTTCCATGGGCAGGAGGACATTTTAAAGATAAAATGGTCTCTGACCTCACTGAGCTCTCGCTGCAGAGGGGATGTACTTTATTGCTTATTTGAGTATTACCTCATTAGAGTCTCACCACAATTCTGTGATGTAACGAGAACTGTTGTCATTGTCATCACTTGACAGATGAAGAAAGGCATGCAGAGACAGGGAAGGAGGAAGGCTGGAGGTCACACAGCTAACGAGTGACAGAGTCAGGGAGAGGAGTGCAGATTTCCAGACCGTTGTTCTTTCTGCTCAAGCACTGAGTTGGAGTAACATAATTTTTTCTGATTACTTTTTATCATTAACTTGGATGGTAACATATTTTTTTCTGATTACTTTTTATCATTAACTTGGATTGAGTAGAAAATATTTCTTCAATTCTACTTTTAAAATTATACTGTCGTGTGAATGTACTTAGTATATGAGTCTTAAGAAGTAATCATCATTTGTATACTCTTGATAGTTATTTTTTTTCTACAAAAGATTTTATATATGTGATTGGGAGCTCCTTAAGGGAAGGAATATCTGTCTCAAGCATCCACTCTTTCTTTCTTGTTCTTTTTTGGAATTTTTAACTGAAGTATAGTTGACGTACGATATTAAATGAGTTTTGAGCATACAGTATAGTGACTCAATTATATACATGATGAAAGGTCACCACAGGAAGTCTTGTTACCATCTGTCACCATGGAAAGTTATTACGATATTGTTGACTATACCCCATATGCTATACTTTTCATCCTTGTGACTTATTTATTTTATAACTGGAAGTTTGTACCTCTTAATCCCCTTCACCTATATATTTATTCTTTTAGAGGTGGGGGTTGGGAAGAGGGAGAGAGAGAATCTTAAGCAGGGTCACGCTCAGAGAGGAGTGTGACACAGCGCTCGATCTCACGACCCTGAGCCGAAATCAAGAGTCCGATGCTTAACTGACTGAGCCACCCAGGTGCCCCTCCCTTCATCTGTTTACTCTTGATCTTCTTAAAGGGTTAAACTCAGCTGAATCAAGGAATTAATAAAAATCTGTGAGAGGTCACAAATACTTGGAAGACTCTAAAGTAAAAATTGTCTTTTCCCCTTAAACTCATCCTGTTTTTTCATTGTATTGTTTTGAATTGTTACTCTTTTTGATTAATGCTCCTTTTTCTCATTTTCTCACAGTTTTTTTCTGGCTTTAGCTGAATTCCTAATTCCTACTCTATTTTTTTTTTTTCCTCCTAGGTAAAACTGATAACCAAAACCTTCTCTTTGTGGCCGGAGGGGCAGTTTTATTGTTGCTGCTTATTATTCTAATTCCCACCACAGTCGCCATTTCTTATAGCCGGTGAGTCCTGTTTCCCCTGAGTCATCCCGATATGAGGGGTTCTCTGTTAATAACCCAGTAGTTGGCCATGCTGCCTTAGCGCTCACATACAGAGTTTCGAGTGTTTTTCTTACACAACGGAGGAAGCAGTTGTGGTAATACCAGAGGAGAAAGCTAGAGTAGTTCATTTAAGAATTAGTCAGAGCTGCTCGCGGGTTAGCAAAGCTTTCATATTCTGGGCAGCCAGCTGCCTGGTGCCTCTGCTGTCTGCCCTGCCCTCCGGCTTCCTCCTCCTGCAAGGAAAAGAGGGTACTGGGCGAGGGGTTGTGTGTGCTTGTGTGTGTGTGTGTGCATGCGTGCGTGTGTGCAGGTGTGTGTGTGCACGCATGCGTGTATGCATGCGTGTGTGTGTATGTGTGTGCATGTGTATGTGTGTGATGAGAAGGGAGAGGGAGGGAGGGATCCCAAGAAGGGGAAGAACAGCCTTGAGCAGTAATAATGGCTTCATGTATTCATTCATCAGATGTCTATTGTGACAGTAGCGAACAAGACGCAATGAAGTGCACATTCTAATAAACAAACAGCATACTTTTAAATGGTTGTATAGTCTCTGAGACAAGCAACGTAGATACTATTCCTTAAAAAATTATTGAGGAAGAGAGGTGTGTTGGAAGGGGCTACCTTAGAAAGAGTAGGTGGCCATTGACCTCTACTTAAGTTTCCTACCTTTCACTGTCTGTGGCACACTTGGGACCTTGCTGGAATATTCTGGGTTGACTCTGCCCTTTCTTGCCATCTCATGTTCACCAACTCACTTGTCTAGGTATTTGTTGTAATCTTAGCTATAATCATATTGAGTTGAAATTACTCTTTATTCTTGTGTTCTAGTTAAAGTATTCTCTTGTTAGAGAGGGAAGGAGTACGTCCATCTCCTCTTCTACCCCAGGATTATTACCAAACACACACACACACACACTTGCATGTGCATGTGTATTAGTAGGGTATCAGGTAGGTTTCTCTATCTCGTCTCCATATCCCAGCCTCCCCTCTTTGGAGCTGGTATTACAGCTCCCTGGAGGTTAGTTACTGCTCCCCATCTGCTCCCGGTGCCAGCTGTCTCCTCTGTTTCTTTCGAACACATCTGACTTTTCCTGCTTGCTCTTCTAAAAGCTAGACTGAACGTGTCCTTCCTGTTTAACACCTTTTCTTGCCTTTCTACTGCCACTAGAATGTTAAAACTCATGAACTCTGTATCAAAGGCGCCCCTTGTTCTGACTCCCACCTAATTAGTGGGACCCCAACCTAATGTTCATTTATATTTGCGACATTACTGCCCCTGATGTCGACAAATTTTGTTAAAACTGCAAATCTTATTTTGTGAACACACCCGACTCTCTTCCCGTTTGGGTAGCTAACAAGGTGCTGTTTATCCCACATTTGTCTTTACTCCTGTGGCTCATTCGAGGCGTGGGACCCATGTCCCCTTTGGGAGGTCTGTCTTGGTTCTCCCTCCCTGCAAAGAGACATGATGTCACCATCTGGAAGAACACCGTACTTCTCTCTTGCTCCTTGCAGTCTGCTTTATAGCAGCATCATTTTTTCTGCTGTCCTCCCTTCTGTTCAAAATGACAGGGATTGCGTTTGATTCATTTCTTAATGTTTCATAGCATTTAGCACTAATCTTTCCAAATAATGGATGGTCAATAAGCATTTGTCTAATTAAATTGAAGCAGAGAACTGTCGTTTTCCCTTTCTCTCCATCATGGGCTGCCCTCAAGTCTTTCCCTGGTTGGAAATTGAGCAAATTAGCAAATTAAGGGAAGGAACCCAGGATGTTAGTGACACGAAAGATTTTTCTCCTGCTTCACCCTGGTTGATGAATGCACTGAGGGTAACTGTGACAGCAGGAGCACCCGGAACACAGGCAACATGGTAGGAGAGTGAGTGACAGCACGGATCTCCGGAGGGTCACAGATGTTGGACATGATGGATTTAGCTTCATGAAAATGCATCACTTCTACATGAATAGCTAAATTGAACTGTAGACTATATCGTCCCACTTGGTTAAATCTGATAAAAAGATTAGTGGACTTGAATGCGTAATCATGGCCAAACGTCACAAAGAAGCACTTGTTCTTTCTTACCTTGCTGCCCCCATCAGTTTGTGGTTGTTACTTGGAATGGAAATGTCATGAGAAATGACTCAAAGGCTTGAACAGTGGTCTTCAGAACTCTGTCTTCGTGACCATTTAAAATAATCCTGCTGCTTCAGATGTGCTGACCTGGGGAGAAGCTAGAGGAGACCACAGTGTGCTCGAAGGAGACCTTCCTTCACCCCTAGTACCCCAGAGCCTGGGTGTCCAGGGGCATTTCCCGCACCTGCTCTGCTCTGAGTTTGTGTTGCTTCCAGTCAGAGATCAGAATGGTCATGTTGTTAAGTGTGGTTAAGTGGTTGGTGGATGTGTGTAGCCCTGGGTAGGCCTGGAAGGAGCCAGAAGACTGTCTGCACACTTACGTCTATAGGAAGAAATTCAATGTTTAGTGTGCAAAACGTTAGACACTTATTTATCCCTTTGTGGTCCACTTTGATGTTCACAGCAAATAGGTTCTTTTGCTTTGCCTGGGACTCTCCCCGCTTCAGCACTGAGAATCCCTCATTCCGGGAAACTCCTTAGAATCCAGCAAACCAGAATGGTCAGTCAACCTAGAACAAACCATAGCGTTCACTATCTTTACAGAGGAGAGGACTGGACTTTATAGATGCAAACAACTGGTAAATTGCCGAGCACAAGTTAAACACAGATGATCTGACTCTAAGTTTCTTGTTCTCTTTTCTTCATTATATTGAATATTCTAGCCTTATGTAAACAACGTATGTATTTGGACCTCTTTGGCAAAGTTAATCTATATTATGATACAGCAAGCCTTGTGAACGATGATTTAACAAAAGATTCCAAGGTCGTAGATTTTTTTCTTCATTTGTAAAAAGAGGATAGTAATAGCATCTACATCACAGATTTCTTTTGAGGAGTAATAATTTATATGAAAGACCTGCAAATATCACTTTCACATAACAAACTTACACATCAAGAAATTAAATAAATTGATTGCATAAAAGATTCTTCGAAAGTAAACAAATACACACAGAGAAAGATCAATTTGCGATTATGTCCACACAGTAGGAGGATTTCCTAGCGACAAGGAGAGAACAACATCCATCATCTGAACAACCTTTCCTTGGAGAGAGACGAGCTTGGCTGGTTTTTAAACTTTCCGTGAAGGAATTACAACTTCATCTTTTTGAATAAAGGGAAAAAACCCTACATTTTCGCATCTAACCCATCTCCTCTGTGGTCTAATAAAAATCTTTTCTTTGGGGAGATGAAAAAAAGATAGTCATCATCTCCCGTAATAACTATTTTCATGTGCTTGGGTAGTGTCCTTTCATCCAGTGTATATTCAGTTATAGAATTGTCAGATTCCTCATGACGTTAGGTGTCATAGTTTTCATCGGAATGCTGAAGAGTTTATGGAGTAGCGTGGCTCCCGATGGCCCAAGGAGCTGTGGCACCATGGCCCCAGAAGCAGTGAGCCCGATAGTCATGAGGGAATCCTGTGGATTCAAATTCCGATACTACCACTAACCAACCAGATAATTTAGGGCAAGTTACTCTTCCTCTCTTGCCTCAGTTTCCCAATCTAAGTTAAAGACAGAGTTTTTGATGAAAGCTAAATAAAATAATCCATTGAGGAGGTTTAGTGAAACACCCGGAAGTTTCTAGAGCTTAACTCTGTTATCACTGTCATTCAAGAAGTTACACTGTTGGCATTGAAAAGGAAGTTTTTAATTGTGGGAAATCTCTAAGCTCGAGATTACTTGGAGAAGGCAGTAAGCCCTTTGTGCAATAACCTACTATGAACCATTCTTTGGTAAGCTTTCTGGGATTAATTACTAATATACACTGGTTGGATATCCGTTTAGATGTCTTTACCATCTGCAGAAAATGAAGAATTAGGTTAAGGGAATTTTGAGTAGGTATGTATGAAGCAACTTCAACATATTTAGTGAGGGCATGTGGGCTGGGGTACAAGTAAGGTGTAATAGTGGGCTGGAGTGCGTCGTGTCACTGGCATGTGCTGGAGTGTAAGATCTTAATGCCTCTATTGAATGTGTCTTCTCAGGAGAAGGAGACAGAAGAAACTACCTAAAGAGTACTGGGATGCACAGAATAAGGTAAGTTTTCTCAGAGCTGCCATTTTGCCCCTTTTGTGCATTGTAACATCCTGTAAAGTCAGTCTATTTTACAATCGACAACTTTATTGTTCTCCTTGCAATCCCCTGGCCACGTAGTGGGTTGGCTATTTGAGGAAACACCTGTTCCCTGACTTACTCTCATTATTGACACCGTTTGAAACAGTTTGTCTTACTTTCATGCTCGTTGTCTCCACTATTGGTCAGATTTTCTCTTTGACATGTATGATTCTGTTTATAAAATTTTTAAAAAAGATTTTTGTGTTTTATTTTAGAGAGAGAGAGAAAGAGTGAGGGAAATGGGTAGGTAGAGGGAGAGAATCTTCAAGTAGACTCCCAGCTGAGCCTGGAACCCAAGACAGGGCTCTAGCCCATGACCCTGAGATCACAACCTGAGCCGAAACCAAGATTCAGACGCTCAACCTACTGAGCCACACAGGCACCCCTGTTTACACAATCTGACAGCAAAACATTTTCCCAAGTGTTATCTAAAATTACATTCATTTCTCTTCAATTTAATTATTTGCAATTGAATTCTACATGACCAAAACATCAAGTAATAAAAATGTTCTGACAGTCTAATATGTGTGTTTCAGATTTCTGTTACCTATTTATTTATCAGTTTAAATTTTTCTTCTATTAGTTACTCTTTACACAACAAAATTTCTTTCTTAATAATTTGTGGCTGGCTTTTTGACAGTAACTGGAAAGACTAAAGAAGTCTTTGCCTTGCTTCATCTGCTGCTCCAGGAGGTGATACAACAGTGCTGTTATACATAATTTTGGAGTCCCTTCTTTGTCCTTAACCATTGTTCACTCAAGCCAATCTAAATCCATATTTATTGCTGTGAATGTCAGGGGAGGGAAGGAGCTTTGCAACTTCCTACATGCATTAAGTATTCAACTTGTTCAGACTTTTGTAGAATAATGATATTTTGAATGATGATTAGAAAGATAGTAAGTTTGACTGTGAAAGAGAAAGAACCTATTTGATTATTTTGGGGTTTTCAACAGGCTCTGGAATTATCAGTGGAACTACAGCTTTCCTTTTGCTTTTTCCTCACAAGCACCAAAACCACTCTCAATTTCCAAAATTACTCACCAAAAAACCTCTCTCTCTTCCTGTTGTTTTCCTCTCAATTTTTCCCTGTCTCACCCATGCCTATATATTTTCTGCCACCTACATGTATAGGTGGTCAAAGGGACTTGATTAGTGTAGAGAATGTTAATGAGTATATGACATCATCTTGAAAGTAATGCCAGTATATTTTGTTAATTTCTTTTATTGCTTTTAGTTGCTTATTGTCAAGACATGACACTGTGTACTTTAAAAGTACTGTTTATTAAAGCATTCATTCAACAGAAATTATTGAATAACCACCATGGGAAATACTATACTTCTTTATATTCCATATATTCCTTATATTTTATATTCCATATAAAAATGAGACTAATAGTTCTTAGCAAAACAGCCTGGGATATTGGGAGAGAGTTCTAAGACTAAGTGTTTCATACTCTAATCTAGCAAGTGGTAATCTAGAGTAGTCTCCTGCTGCATCGTACTCCGAGCCCTGCAAGTCAAAAATGTGATTTCTTATAGAAGTTAAGTACAATGAGGAGAATGTTTTATGAAATTAATTATAATAGAAATTTATCTTACATTGTGGTTGATTTAAGATTTGTTTTGAGTATCTTTATTGGGTGCTGAAATGAAGTGAATCATTGACATTCTGTCTGTCTTTCTAGGCAGCCAACAACTGCAGAAATTCTGACTCTACCAATCAATCATCGGATGGTGCAAAAGAGGATATTTATGTTAACTACCCGGCCTTCTCTCACAGGCCAAAGACCAGAATCTAAGCTTTGTCCTTGCACTGAGCAAATTTATGATGACTGTTATGTATGTGGATCTTTATTATTATTTTTTTCCCACTACTCAGGGCCTACCCTGGATACTAGTTGGTTAAATTTATTTAATTTGATAGGAAAAATATCTTATAACCTGGAGAACATTCTTAACAGAAATGTTTCAGAAAACCTGATTCTAATTAGCATATACTGAGTCATGTAATGGAACAATCCAGGGGAGACCCAGCTTCAGGCAAGAGTTATTTACCAAGGTTTAAATGTCATGTCTAGAATTAAGTATGGGCATAAATTCATTTCTGGGTCTCCTTTCAGGGTGTTGGATCCACTCTATTGGCGTTAGCCTAACTCTTATTTGCGTGTTTCCCCTGTGTTTCCAAGAACTCTTGGCAATTCATAACCCTTGTTTCTACCTGGTGGAGAGTTTACTTCTCTGATAAAGTAAACAAATTTGGTTATTTGTCCATCATTAAACAGGCATCATGACTGGAAAGGATGAAATGGCTTAAGTCAAATAAGGGTTCACCTCTAGAACAAGGACTGAGGCCAAAGCGCATTGCCAGGAAATTCAGAGTCTCATTTGAGGAGGGAGATGGGGCCTGGAAGCTGGGCTGGTGACTAACAAACATGGACTGCAAAGCCATTCCAAAACATCTCCTGTTAACCAACTAAAAAGAGAATATGTGGATGGATGTGGGTTAGCACTCTCTCTCCCCACTTTAAAATCTGCTATATCAGCCTAGTCCACAAGAGTAGTTGGCAGCAGAATAAATGAATGGTCAAGGGGAAGACAAATGTGACAGGGAAATCTCTTCCTTTTCTATTATCAAATAAAGTAATCCCTGATTCCACATGGAATTCTTCCCACTCTTCCTGGCTTAGCTTTATGAGCAAGTGTAGTAGGTGGTCCAATAATAATGTTTTTGATACAGAATTTTTCTACTTTTGAGAACTATTTTAAATATGTAAAGCCTCTCAAAAGAGTCAGGCATCTAGGCATTATTAGTTGTTCTTTTTTAATAATTATGGGAAATCTGAAAAAAGCAAAAGAAATGTTAGTTGAGAGTGTGGTTTGGGTTGTGGTAGAAACGTGAGGGGGAGGAACATTGGAGTGCTATAGGGGAGGAGGAACAGGGGAGAAAGAATGGGGGGATACAGGGAGAACCTTGTCTTGCTTCACAGTTTGGCCAAAGACAACCCTAGTGATATTGATACACAGCAGTTGGTGGCCATCCTGTCACCGTCCAAATTCTAGATGGGGTCAAACAATGAAAAGTAGTTCTGACGCAAAATAATGGTCATGATCACCTTGAAACCACAATGGTCATTACCAAAGATAGCGATCATTCCTGGCTCAAATATTTATTACTCATCTCTAACACATTCACCACAAAAATTGCGTGTAAGTATCAAGGTTGTAGATTTTTATGATAATGTTAAGTGAACCAAAACCAAATTCTCATGTTATCTAGGCATATTTGAAGCTGTAATTTACAGTTTTAAGTGAGTCAGTAGGTATTTTATGATGATAGCTTTAACTACTATGCACGCCAATAGTGCAGTGATTCTGTGAATCGCAGAAATTGTGAGTGCCCCTGCCTGCTTCAAAAGGGAAAAAGCAAAAATGTCCAGTTCTCATGAGGTATTTCCAAATTCTCAATGACTAATCTGGGTGAGGAGGAAAATATTTCTACCAATGCAATATGGGGAAATGGAAATCCCGCTGGAGCAGAGAAGATGACAGGGTGGTGGGGGGTGGGGTGCACAGGGCAGCCTGCAGGCCATTTAAAACCGGTCTTTTTCCATGAATGTTTTGCTTTTTCTTTAATCTGTCGCTCAGAATATTTATGAGAACTATATCCTCTGTCTCTCTTCTTTGTGTATTCTTCCTCTGAAGAGCTCAGGAATTTTCAGGCATTTGGAACCCTTCTAAGTCCTGTTGGAATTTCTATGCCTCCCCCGCCCCCCACCGCCCACTGCTGCTGGTCCCATTACACTCACAGCTGGTCATGCTAATGACATTCTACTCACCCGCGTTCTTTCCCTGGACATCTTTACTTACTAACAAAGCACTTTCATTATTGTCTGTTTAATATTATTCCTAATTTGCTAGAGTTTTGTAACTCTCATATATATATCTACTATATAGATACTACATGGTATATATAGTATATTGCATGTGTATGTGTGCTACACACACACGTGTGTGTGTGTGTATGTCTCTCTCTCTCTCTCTCTCTATATATATATATATATATATTTCCCCCTAATCTGTTGTATCTACTATTCTTGTTGTTACTAAGGAAACCGATTAAAACTGTTCCACAGAATAAAAGGTCACAATTGAATTAAATTATGTTTTAAATCTTTTTTGAAAGGTGCTACTTAGGGAGCAAGATGCTTCCTAGGATTCTTTTTTACATATATAATTTATGATGATATATATTACATAAAAATCTATGTTTCCTTTGAATGCCATAAATGTAAATTTGAATATTTACATTAAAATAACCAATTAAAGGGAATTGCCATGTGATGACAAATTAGGTAAGTTTGTTAAAAGTCAGTATAGAGTATACAGTTTTGTTGGGGAAAGAATACATGCCATTTACCTATAATGACTAGGTATTGATTATATTATCATCAGAGAGACCTTGAGACATTATTTAAAGGCCTTTATGCACACTGAGAAAATATAATTGAAATTTCATTAGCTTGTAATTATGCTTATGGATGCAAGGCAGCAGATGAGGCTATATTCTTTAGTTAATAAATATTAAACTTAAAGGATTTTTAAGTAAGTCAACTGATTACTAAGATATTATACATATACATTTAAAATACATTGGTTATCAATTTACAAGACAAAGGAAGATAAAAATAATTTTAGTAGGTTTACTTTCATTGTAAATATTCAAGTTATGTTGATTTATATAGAGCTATCTTAAATCACATCCACAGTTGCATTACAGTAATTTACCAAACTGGTAGAGTCCACATTGTAATTAGAAATTGCTGTAATCAAAGTGCTTTTCCTTGATTTATAGTAATGTGCTATCTTCTGTACTGCTTGTGTGAGATTTCAGCAAGATTAGAGGTATTGTAGAACTCAATGTTTATAAAGTTCAGGTGGAGGCACTCAATTGTGAGTATAATGTTTAGCTTCTTTCCCCAATAGTGGAAAGACTATCTTTGAAAAATATAAAGTAATGTAAACTTAAAACACAATTAAGTATCATCATCAGTTTGGCCACTATTAGAACATAGTGCCTAGAGAATGTTGATCTTCACATTCAGGCTTTTGCATAAATTAATATACTTTCCGTCAGTCTTTTCACTGGAATTATTTTAAGTCAAGTCTCTGGGCCCTTATACATTTATCTGAAGCATAAAAACAAGTATTTTTTTTAAAACTTTTCTGTTGCTAGTGACCCATCTATAGAGCTGTGGCTTCTAGAATTCACTGCAATGCTTTCTAAGGGAATTTTATAAATCTTCAAGGTTGGTTTACATAGTATTTCTGATTCAAAGCACTAACTGTGTTGTAAGGTATGGTAATAAAAGACCTAATTTGGGGATATGTGTGATAAATGTCTGCAATAATTCCCATTTATTGCCTATTGTCTCTGTTTGAATGATGAGTAATATAGTCACCCTGTTTAGAACATTTTTTCCAGTTTTATGTGTAATTTCAGATTCTCTGGTTTTGTAAGGCATTCAATGTACTCGACATACTGAATTCTGTTGTTTGAATGAATAAAATACAGCGTTTCACCATCATTAGTTTTATTTGCCATCAAAGAATATTAGAAAAGAAGTCCTCTAGAATAATATTAACATAAAGAGTTAAATATAGAAAAAATTCAAACCACTGATGCTTTATAACTTCTATATCAGTGCAACACTCAGTGTACTTTCTAAGTGCATGTAGTTCAAAATCAAATTGCTGTATAAGGGGTTTTTGCAAAAAAAAAAAAAAAAAAGTTGTTTCCTGCCCTTCTCATTTTCTCTCCATTGAGATAACAAATTTCACTTCCTCTGATTACTTTATATTTTGCTACTTTTCTGAATAGCATGCTTATATCCCTAGATTTTTTTTTAATTTGAGACATGGTTTATCGATGCAGATACTTCCTTCTCCATGAACTCACCACACACATACATTTCTCGTGTGCCCATCCTTCCAAAATATTTGTATTAAAATTGGATTATTTAAGTATTTGGTGTTTATGTTTTTATGACTTTGCCAACACTCTTAGCTGAATCAAATGGTAAATATCATGCTTCTCTCCTACAGAACTTTGGTTTTCACCTACAGCTAATAATTATCTCTTTTTAGCTTTTAATAGTTTTATATTTACCATAGTCTATCTCAAACTCTTCACCAGTGACCTAGATAATCTCTCCAGGTTCTCTGTGATGCAGCAGATGTTCCCAACAATTTTAACTTCCTGCAAAAGTTACCCTGGACTCTTGACTTGAGTCATTAAGCAGTGGTGCTGAACAGCTCCCTGCATGGCTGTCATCCTCTGTCTCCCTTCAGAAAAGATGAAGACAAAGGAACATAAAACCTGGAATCAATTCTAGAAAATGCCATAGAACAAAAGGCTGTGAGGTTCCAGATTGCAAATGTTTACCCAGTGCCCTGAACAAGGAACAGTAAGAAACCTATAATATTTGGGTTTCTGTTTAGAAGAGTTGGGGGTATTTGTTGTAATCTTTGGAAGCTGTTGTTGGCTGTTCTAGAAAAACAGTTAATTGATTTGAATGAAATGATGAGGCGACTTATAACAGTTCTAGGACACCAGTGCTTGGGAAATGGGGATAAAGTGTGGCAACTCCAGTGGTCCACAGGCAGGATGGCACATTTTAGATAGACCTTAATATAAATTCAGGACCTTATATAATACCTGAATTTATTACAGACATACCCAGATATATCCAAGATTGTTTCTGAATAAGTTGGTGAATAGATAAATACAAGTTACAATCCATGTCAACACTCGCAGAATACTGGAATAGTGGCCAACAGTTCATTTTTAATAGTATTATTGAGATTGGATTTGGATATGAGGGTTCACTCATCTCCCAAAGAACAGATCTATTGCATATTATTCTTGGACTTTAAATTTAGTCCAGTTTACTGATTTTTAAAACTGTAACTTATGAATGGACAGGTGTGTCTTTACACAAAATATTAATTTACTTGTAACATATAACTTCCAAAATTCCAAGTAAGAAGTTAGTTGACCTTTGTCCATCCATTTTTAATGGAAAACTGATTAAAATAATATAAATGTCATAAAATTATACTAAGTACCACTTGACATGTAGAAACAAACATTAAAGGAAGAAATGAGATGAGTAGGCAGTGCTAATCTTCTGCATGTGGCCAAAGGAGTTTAAAATATCCCCTGAATTTAAAATGTCAAACAAAATTCTCCAAACCCTGGAAGAGTGATACCAAACCATATTTGTAAGACAAAAATTCGAGAAGCTCTGATACCTTTCTTCACTCCTCAAAATTTAAAGAATCTTAACTGATTTTAAATTTTTCTGGGAATTCATGCTTAAGAGGATCTCCTTAGTCAGTCACCTATTCATTACAACCTTTATCCTAGGTATTCAAGAGTACCTCTAGTGAATTAGACCATTATTCTTTAATCAGATGATTGGGTAAGGTTTTGTGCTCTCCAATTTTTTCTCAATGTTACTAAAATTTCTTATTAGAGCTTTTGATGTGTCTTTGGTCTGTGACATTCACAAAGTTTTCTCCAGTAGAATTGCTTTCCCCTTCTGCCCCCTACTCCTATCCCTGGTTGTCAAGCTTTCAATCCATTTCCATGAAGGTCTGGCCCCTGTTGATTATGTTATTATTACTATTTTTTAATTCCTCAGGTGAGACAGGAAGACCACAGGAGCCCAGACAAAGTTCGAGACCTGGGCTCTGGCGAAGTCCTTTCCTCTGGAGGGTAGGTGGGTCTTGGCTTATTTCATAGTGGTGACCCTGCCCCTTCCCTTGCCAGAGCCATGAAAGGACCTTTCTCAAGTCCTTGTGGTGAGAATCTGGTGGGTTTCCTGGAGGGAAAGCTCATGAAAGTGTGGAGTTCGTCTCAGGCTATGGCCCCCTTGAGTTTCTCACAATCCTATTACCCACAATTATATGCCAACAGTTCACCTTGCTCACCATTTAAGTGTTCCTCAGTTTGTGGCTCGGGTGCTTCAGCCCTGGGGAAGGAGATACTGTTGTAGTTGTATGGATGTGTCTGTCTCTGCAGATTTGGGGGTTTGCCTTCAAACCTCAGTTCTCTGAGAAGTCGCTGATTTTTAATCTGTCCAGCTTTTTCTCATTGTAATCAAGGCAGTGACATCTTCCAAGCTCTTTATGTGTTAGCATTAAACCTGGAAGTCTTTCTTCAGGTACTTTTTAAAATATCTTTTAAGATTTATTTATTTATTTGACAGAGAGAAGGAGAGAAAGAGAAAGAGAGCACAAGCAGGGGGAGCAGGACAGGTAGGAGAAAGCTCCCCGCTGGGCAGGGAGCCCAAAGCGGGGCTGGATCCCACGATCCTGGGATCATGACCTCAGCGGAAGGCAGTTGCTTAACCGACTGAGACACCTAGATGCCCCTCCCCATGTGGTTTTAATACATGTGTTTTCTGGTGCCTTGGTTTCTGACTGGTTTCTTTGTCCTGACGTTAGGAAGCTTCACTAGGCTGATCCGACATTGGACTCGGATCCATGTTGCTCTTTGGCCCATTTTCATAAACCATAGATCCACCTGACAAAATATTTATGGCATATGAAAATTTGGCAAATATGTAGAATATAATCTGAAAATAAGTATGAGATTATGCTCCGTTTCCCTTGGTCTAGATCAACATCAGGCCTCATAATTCTTAGTCCAAAGATAAGCAAAAGGTAGTGAAGAGAAATTCCATCTCAAACCATAAGAAGACAGTGATAGGTTAAGTCTACTCCATCACCAAAAATTAAATCAGAGGAACTATCAGCAACACTCATCCATCACAGAATGTAGTCCGAAGAACCAGACTGAATGACGTTTTTGGGGATTCTGCTAAAATGGATTGAAATATAAGCCACAGTGAAGTGTTTCCCTGGTCACGTGTATTCAGTATTAATTTATTTTAAGGATTAGTCACGTAGAAGGTAAATGAGAATTAGAAAACTTTATGGACAAAAGAAACTAAGGAAGGCATTAACAGTATGATCAAGAAATATGGATGCGTAGATATGTTTTATGTGTTATGTTTTATGCGTATAATTAATTAGTTACAGTTTGGCATCTGTAGAAGAAAACACATGATAAAAAGAAAGATAAACAAAGACAGGCGACTTGAGAAGGAAGGTCCACACATCCTGTGGGACTGTTAGACAGTGGTCATTGGTGGGGGCTCTCATGAATGTGTGAGTCACTTTACTATGAGAGATAGACCCAAGATAGAGCTGCCCCATCGTTTCTTCACTACCTATGGCCATGAATTACAATACTGAAAAGCTTTTCAAAGAGATCATTCAGCAATTCTCAAACTCAACCCTCTTTCTCTTTACATGTTAATGGGAACAATTCAAATAACGGGACCTAATTTTGGAGCTATGTTCAACAACCTTGTTTAATAATTTCCTGTGATTAAAAAAAGCAGGGTCTTAACTCTTGTGAGAAAGAGAGACAGAGAGAAAGAGAAAGAGATAGGATGAGATGGAGAAGGAGGAGGTGAAGGAAGAGGAGGACGAGAGAAGGGGGAGGGAGAAATCCAGAGACAGCTTTGAGAAAGGGAATTAGGAAGTTGGGGAGGCTGGCCTCTCTCGTGTCCCCTAACACCCTCATTTCTAACCATCTCATGGATTCTGTGCAAAGCCGAGTACCCCTTTGTTGTCAGAGCTTCTGCCTGACACTGATGTGTATCAACAGTCATTGAAAGTGGGCAAGAACCAAGAGCAAGGAGATGTTCCATGCCCTTGACTCATGTTTTGTAAGTAGGAAGCCCTCAGTAAGTATTTAGTGGTTGACTGGCCTTGGAGATCATATAAAGCAGCAGCCTGAAACACCTAGATATTAGGATAATTCATATTTTCATGAATGTTTAGATATCCCATGTAGGTCTTGCTCAAACATTTATTTTTCTAATTCACCATATGGATATCAAAATTAGGCAAATTTGTCTAATGTTTTTCTTGACTAACTTAGAAATAAGGAGAGCAGTTTTGCTGTTCGGGGGATCCCTTGGTTTTGTTTTTCGTTGTTCTGTTACGAAAACAGCAGAGCCACTGCTCCTGGGCTGTGTCCTGGGCACGCATTGATTAAGTATCTTCTTTGATATTGGCTCCAACCTTATACAAACCTTTGCACTTTCCATAGTCCTCTTGATTTTAATAGTGAGAAAAAGAGAAAAATCCGTCAAGTCCACATCACTAGCTTGTTATGAAAGTGGCATCAAAAATTCATACCCAGGAGAAGCAGGGTTTCGTTCAGCATTTACAACAAAGGGTTCCATCACTGCCCCTTATGTTCCAAACTTCTCCTGGCTGATAGATCTGAAAGCTCTCATACAGTTTTCATCACTTTCTTCACATTCATGACTTTGGCCAGATCTACCCCAACTGGACATTTTAACCGCATGCCTGCTCCATTCAGGGGTCCTCACCCACTCTGATGTCTCTGATCATCGAAGACAGATGGAAGCTTTGTACCCTCTTTAAAGACGTGACCCTACAAAAGGAAAAATACTCCTAACAAATTAATCTAGTCAACTAACAACAAATGCCCAGCGAATATCTAAAGATTAAGTTTGAGAAACAGATGCTGTAAACATATCTGCAAACAGGTCTAAATCCAGGTGACGGGAGGTTCAATATCACGGGATGGAAAATCAGAAAGTCATCAAGATCTGGTGTGGTTATGACTGTACATATTTCAGCTTTGAGGTGAATTCTTTGTCTACCAAATGTTCATTTTTAGTAATTTGGTTGTTAAAGGCAAGCACATTGCTGGAGGGAAAGTTGTTTTCCAGTTTTGTGACACTGTGAAAGCCACTTAAAAACTCTGGATGACACTTCACTAGAAAATAAAAGTACTGATCACCAGTGCCATTGTCAACATTAATATTCTGTGTTCCCACCAAGCCACAGTCACCCTAATAAAAATTATCGAACATAGGATTAGGAAAACACTGGGATTGCATAATAAGTTCTCAGTAATCTTACATTTAATAAAGGGCCTTCTTTTACTTTATTTTGAAAATAGCAAGCCAAGAAATGAAAGAATAGTGACATTTTAAAGGTTAGCAGACTATGACTGTCAGAATCCTGTTTAATTACGTAGTTACAGTTCATCACACAATAATAAAAATATAAGGAAATCATATAGTATCATAGTGAACAATATTAAATAACTCGGGTAAAAACCATCAATTTGGATGTTCAAAATCTCAATCATGCAAAGTTGTTGTGTAAAGTAGTATTTTTGAACTGCTTTTTTTCAGTAATGGAGGATTACTTAAATTACTATAAACCACCCTCCTTGTAGCCGTATTGGTTGTAAATTTCTTAGAATTACAAGGAAGACATGAACCACAATTGATTAGGTGTATCTACTAAGGATTGAGACACAGAAACTATGGATTCAGAAGAAGGCAATTCTTATGTATTTCATGTGCTTTTACCAGGGGAAAAATCACACAGACAGATTTAAAAATAATTTAATTTCCTAATTTTATTATTGCCTCATTTTTATAATATTTTCTGTTCTGCCATAAATTCACATTTAGGTTCCAGGGACAGCTATTCCTTTGCATCCCGTTCCGAAAGGTGGCTCAACTAATATTTAAGTACAGACGTCTCCAAACTATTACTTATCTGGAGTAGATCGTGATGAAAAATAAAGTATGTCAAATCATACAATTTCCAGTAGAAGCAAATTGATAATGGATATTTTATTTTTTAACAAGGGCCTAGCATCCAAAGTTATTTTTATCAAAATAATCATAAACGTTATATTTAATCAATGACAAAAGACATCCCTTTACAGTAGAAGACTTCACAAAGTATATATAAATTAATCTAAAAGAATTTATAGAAAGCAAACATATAACACATAATATATGTTGAAGATTCATAAGGATAAGGGTTTTGAAAGATGGGATAATTCCAGGTGGACCTAGGAAAAAGATAACAAATGTAGCACATACAGAGTAGGTCAAAAGTAAAAAAATTGTGTGTGTGTGTGTGTGTGAGTGCGAGTGTGTGCGTGTGTGCATGCATGTGTGTATGGTGTTAGGGCTTAGTGCAGAGAAGGTACAAGGGGGCTTCTGCAGGTCCTGGGAGTTCTGTCACCTGCTGTAAAGATGATACTGGCTTTTATGCTCATTTATTGTCAGAGAGTAGACGGATTCATTGTTGTGATTTATATTTCGCCTGTTACTACCAAAGTAGTATACAGTGCCTTGTAACTGGAAGGAATCTCTATTCTCTGTTTTAGGACTTCACAAAAATTTAGGGCTTCCTTTCCCCCGCTGAACCCACTGATACACACATATATATAAGAATAAGCATTGTTCTTTGACTTATGCAATAGATATGTAAGTCTGAATTTGATTAGTCACATGATTTCATATTGACCTATATCATGCTAATTTTTGATTTATATATAGTATCAAGATGCTATTGCCATTCCAGTCTTCATTTTCCCTTCCTTTCAGCCCATCTGTCAAATCATTAACAATATTGGAACACTATTGAAACCGTCTTACATTGTTTTGGAGAGAAAATTTGTAGTGACTTTTGAAAAAAAATTAAGTCATGATCTCAACCTACTTTTCCTGAACTTAGGCTTTTCAATATCAGATTTCCAAAAAAATAAGCAAGTCTTATGAGGCTGTAGATCACTTGAGTGAGTGAAGGTAGCAATCAGATCCTAATATGAACACCATGGCAGGGTCACGGGAGACCCTTGCTCCGCTCAATGCAGTATTCTCTGTCTACAAAAAGGGCTGATCTTATGCTCTCTTTCCATCCAAAATCACCCAAGAGTAGAGAATATATGAAGAAAATGAATCGTATCAACTAAAACTAGCCCCCAAATAACTATTAAAAATTTAAATTTATTCATTCTTCTTAAAATCAGAATACGGAATATAGGATAGAAGGTATAGAAGATGGGGCAAAATAAAACCTTTTTAAACAGAATTATTAGAAGGAAATTATGATCTTTCTCTTACAAATGTACTTTTTCTCTCCTTTAAATGTTTACAAGATATTAAAATCTTAAACTAGGGAAAAGTGTATGAAAATTGTTGAGTAAAACGTGGTTTTCATACTTGGTAGCTTTAACTGATTTCTTATTTATCTAGGCTTCAGTTAATTTAAATACTTGTCTACTGAAGTGTATAAAAAACTTGATATGTAAGCTATTTTATTGTTAAAAAAAAGGTTATTTCCCAATTCCAACTGAAAATGGAAGATTTTTGAAGTTCACATGAAACAAAAATGTGAGCCCAATGTTATTATCTAAACACATTGTGACAAATGCCATAAAGAATTAAGCCAAAGTCCTAGAGTGATAAAATCATAAAATCATAATCACAATTACAATATAATGAATGAATGAATCAGTAGGAATACAAACCATAAACACTTTTCTTTTTTTAGTTTGACTATCACTTTAGAATAAGTTTGAATTTCCAACAAAGAACTGGGTTACAATGTAAGAATAATGAACTTTATACCAATCATTCATGACCTACAAGTGTAATGAGTTATCTCATAAAGCCTCTCTACTGACACAGTTAGTGACGAGTCCAGGAAGTGTTAGGAACATCTGAAAAATCCGAGGAGACACTTAAATGTTACGCAAGGGCCCATTTATTTAGAGGCCATGTAGCCTTTTTCAATGCCCACTGCATCTAGATGGGAGACGAGACGGAGCCAAGGAACTCAGTCCTGGCCCGGGAGCCTGGAACTGGGCACAGCTATTCCTGTTTCTTTGCCTTTGAATAAATGACAACATTCATGGGCTTGGGTTTCCTCCTCAGTAGAATGTAAAGTGGTACCTTTAGTCCACATGATTGCTTCCAGAGCTAGCTGGCATCCTGCCTGTCTAGAAAATGTGCCCAACATCTCAGGATACTTCCATGAGAGTCTGTAAACTAGCTACTGCCTCAACAAGTTGTAATAACTGTAGAAATGATACAACAAAGATTCACATTCTCAAGTAAGAAAGTAAGGACTTGTGATAGCTTCAGGGAGAAAAAGGTGGGCTAATTTTGCAAATACATTCACAGAGAATACACGCATGGGGCTGTGGCTCTCTAATGACATACTTAGCCCCCATACAGGGTCACGGATAAAATGCCTTCATTTTGAAACTCAAATGAAGTTGACCGTACAAAAGCAATCCTCGGGTTACCCGAGAGACACTTTACCATGGGGATTTTGTTACACACTCTTTCATGTCCAATAATTTTCACTAAACCCAAGGAAGCATACTTATTGGTTACGTGTCATCTTTCTGTGGTCACTTCAAAACATGGCGCCACTGTTTTCTTTCAATTGCATGCTCGGTACCAGGTGAAGCTGGTCAAGAAGGCCAAGTCTATAATATGGAACTGAGGTTAGAATGTTAAGAAAATAGAGTCTTAGTGCTACTTTGGACATTTCACTGGAGTCTTTATAATTTTATCTAAATTGCTGCCCTCCTGAGTAGGTCCCATCCTCCTTCTCTGCCCCCTCCATGGGCTATTGTTCTCCATACATTTCATAGGCCAGAAATTCATCTGTGTGGCACATCGTCTAGTATTCTATTAATAGAAATAGAGTGACCAATTTTTATTTATTTGAAGAAGGCCAAGGTTGAGGAATTGTAAAGTACGATGCATGACTGACTGATAAAGTAATTTGAAATTCAAGATAACCAATCTACATGATATGTTAATAGAACTGGAGAAAAGTGTATCATTTTCACCTTGAGCAGTTTTTAGTATTATAATACTTGTTATAAGACATAACGTATTAAAGGCTTAAAGCTCAGCCCCACTCAATGTATATTGCCCATTTGTGCTGTTATAATCATCAAAACTGGACTACAAATTATTTTATAAGAATATAATTTGCTTAGCTTGTTTTCACTGTAGCATTAATGGTTGATTTGAATACGTGGCTCAAATAATCCAGGGATTAGGGTACTCATGCTTTTTTACAAAGTTTTCTGAGATATTGGCCAAAGAACGAGGGGCAGACATCAATTTTTATGATATGTTTTTAATCTCTACTCTAAGGATACCACATGCAATAAATAAATTGGATCTGTAAAAACTATTAACAGAGTAATGTTATTTATCAGTCCACTTTTTCTATATTGGACAGAAAGTATTAGTGGTTGACCATTTTATAGGTGATAAATGATTTTCAAACATAATTGCCCAATGAAGACAGAGAAAAATTGTACAAGATACTAGGACTAGTACTCTAGTTACTACTTGGTGAAAAAAAGTGAGGTTTACTTTTAATAAATAGGTTTCACTTTATTCCACATGCTCCATCAAACAGCATCTTCCCCAGTATATAAGGAAATATACATTTCTTATTTCATTAAGTTCACATTGTGGCAGTGGTCAGAACCTATTGATTCATAAATATCAGCAACCTGCATAAATACATTAGTTCTGAGTGCCTATTACTCATTCAATGAATAAGCGAAGGATGTGTTTTCTTTTTCCCCCACCAGTATGGTAAACTACTGGGTCAAGGTTATTTTATACTTTTAAACACTTCAAAGATAAAGTCAGGTGTTGGTCATGGGTGCAACAATTAATATTTTCAGAAGAAAACTTGGGGATGTAAGAAATAACCCCTTCCCCTCCGGCTGTGTCATCCTTCTTTGAACTGTGTACACCCTCCAGGCTTTCTCTGCTCTCAGAAGAGCCTCCGTTACTTGGATCAGGGTCCCTTACCACTGCTCTCTTCCAACCCGATATGGAAACTGTGACCATCTTTACTCACCTGCCTAAATCTAGTTGGAACCCCAAGTGAGTCACTTTCAGAAGGAGCCAAAGGATGTCTTTGGTTCAGAGGAACTCCAGTGGCAGGAAAGATATAATACAGTTTCTGAGGGAGAAAAATGACTTGCAAAGTGTAGAGGTATCTTCAGTCAAAAACCTATGAGCTCAAGTGAGTTGAATATGTGTCTATATCCATTCTAATTGCTTCAATGAAATTGGTTTTATGAAGTTTCGGGAGAATGGTATTGTAACTTTTCTTTCATCTTTGGTTTCTGTAGAAGACTTATTTGCTCGTCATTTTTATTACAATGCACACTGCCTTATGTCAAGTATATTAGACTAATATCAATTCTCCTATCTGTTCGGTTAGCAATTTTAACTGAGCTACATTTATTAGTATAGATAGAGGAGTATGCTAGAATAAATCTCCAAAAATGTACCAGGAGAGACTTTATAGCATTATCCTCACTGGGATGAGGTTGGGTTAAAGACTTGGGAAGGAAATTTCTCTCACATACTCTCGTAATGATCTCATTTTCAGCATGAACTGGCCCAAGGTTAGCCTGATCTTTGGTATCTCCTCAGTTATGCTCACTGGTAATGACCACAAGCAAACGATGTTCTGGAAGCAATTTCATGCAGGCCTTTGTGTCTTCCACCAAACAGACACAAGAACAGACTCATCTAATTAGCAGAATCCCCCCCACCCGGACTCGCTGTCTGTGCTTCTTGCACATTAGTGAAGCTGAGACATGAACCAGGACCCCTGAGGGCCTTTCCCCACAAGTCCCATGTAGAAACTGTGGTCTCTAAGCAGCAGCTCAACTGAGTGAGTGACCAAGAGGCTTACTCTAAATGTGGCACCACTAGGAGCTGTGTGCGAATGGTCTCAGCGGGGAGTTGCACTGGGGTGGTCTACAAATGGCATTTCGGAAGCAAATGCCCAGGTGCTCAGTGATTCAGAGGCGTGTGACCCTACAAGCTGGGATCTTAGGGAAGGCTGGGTCATCGTCAGGAACCCATCATCTGCTTTTCTGCTGTGTCAGCAAAATTCATAGCGCAGAGAGTTTGAGTCATTTTCTTTTTATCGCTGAAGGCTTAAGATAATTATTTTTCACAGCCACGTGAACTCTTATGATTAGCATCTTGATGGGGTTTTCATACTTATATGAGAGACTCAGAGAGCCTAGGTAGTTGCTCTAAGTGTAAATGTATCTAGGAGGGACCCAGAGCCCTTTCTACTCAGTAGTAATTCTCTGAAATGAATTTGCAATCTGCATTCAAACTATGGATAGAGATTAAAAAAAAAAAGTCTTCTTATAGATCAGCAAAACAGGTACCCCTTCAACAGACTAACTTCAATAGTTTAAAGAATTTTGCTATTAAGAAAAAAAAATCAGGCTTTTATCTTCCATGATCTGGACTCACTGCACTTTAGCTTCCCCTTGGAGTATTTACAAGCTGACTATCTTGGGCATGTGGCATCAGATAATTCAGGCAGAATGATTTTTATTTCTACTTGAGTAAGCTTCAGAACTAAGGACAAAAATACCTTTGCTGACCCTAAATAAATGCGCCAAATTCTTTAGATCATGTGGAAGCCAACCACTCGCTTCCCTTTAAATTTGGTAGGTTTGTCACGAATGTCAGAGATGAAAAAAATTATATTTGATCCGTTTTCTCTTACAATCCCAGCCAACCCATGTCCATTAAAAAGAAAGGAAAGCCGAGCAAATTTTGGTTACACACTAAATCACAAGTGCCCAATGGCTTTTGAGAATGGCATCTATAAAATCTGAAATAATTAATATCCACAATCCTGTGCCCATTGTTCTCCTGACTGCAAAATAGCTGAGTTCTTTTTGGGTATCATATATATACTTTCCATCTCTTTCTTGAAAACCAGTTTCTCATTTAAAGTCTTTTCTTTCACTTGAGGGTAAACGGAAGCGGGTGGGCCATCACACCTGATCTCCGTCCCGTAGCTCGGAGGGATGGCCAAGGAACACTGTCAACAAGGGGGCACTAACCAGAAAGACAGCGTGGGGACGTGACATATGGGACAGCTAGACCGGCTCTCTTGTTTTCGTTTTCGAGGGCGTCCCTCCTTCTCACATACTCGTCGGAGGAGCAGACTCGACTATGTAAATACTTTGGCTAATAAGAAGCCTTTTTTTTTTTTTTTACAGCACGATTTTAAAAATAGCTATTCAACATAACAATCTTAGTGTTAATGCACCAAATTACAGTTTTCAACAATGTAAGTGAGCATAGCCTGTCACCCTCAGCACACATTTGATATACACTTATTAGATATGGATGGATACAGCGATCTCCGTATCTCTATTTGTCTACAGGTGCACACACACGCACGCACACACACAGCAGAGCTCCAAGACCCTGCTCAGCAGTGTGTTCTAGATCTTGGGTTCCCTTAATTGTTACTGGGGCTTATTTATACGGAGAGTTATGGTGCCATTTGTAGACCTTGCTGGATTTGTCCCTGTCCAAACCTTCCATGCCACATAGCTTGTGGTGGGTGACCTTATGCCTAAGGACAGACCCTGTCACCGGGCGGGAGGGCTGAGCCACGAGGACAGGGGTCATGACCACCCCCCGGGCACCACCCGATGTGGGCAACTTCTCAGGGTGCCCAGAACCAAAGAATTTCATTTAAATGACGGTTCATACGATTTGGAGTCTATTTTTGTAAAACATAGATTCCCCACCCCCCCAACCCCCGAGAAATTCAATAAATAAAGACTTAGCCACAGAGTCAAGGAAGCAGAACTCCAGTTTTTAACCTTCCACTGGGATCAGGGCTAGACCCGCCCCGTTTCAATTTTGACGGCGACTGGTGTTCCAGGAGGCTGAGGGTGCAGCGACTCCCCGGCAGGTCTGGACAGACTGTCTCTCTGGTCGGCAGTGGCTCTCGGACTGTCATTGAATGAGGCTCGAGCTGTAGCTGAAGCCATAGCTGCTGGACTGGGACAGAGACTGCTGAGTCTCCTCGCTCTGCTCCGAGGCGTAGCTGGGAAACGTCTGTGCACGCGACATCTTCGAGGAACCAAACCCATGACCTGAGAGAAGGGAGGGAAGGAGAGGTGTGCTAAGAAGTAGATTCAGAAAAGCAATGGAATACGCTGAAAAAACAAAAAACAACAACAAGCAAACAAGGCAGATGCCCACACATCCTCAAAAGCGAGCTCCAGGTAAGTACGCAGGGGGGAAAAATGGAGAAACTGGGCGCTTTATTCCTCTTTCAGTTAAACATGGATTCAGGGCTCAGTATTTTCCTCAGGAGTGTCTTGTCAAAAACTTGGATGCCAGGGAGTTAGGTAAATGTTCTGGAGATCTCAAACTTCTGGTAGCCTCCAGCTACTGGAACAAAAGCCGAAAAGCTTTTCTGAAAAAGAGCTGTTTTTGATGGAGAGCTGTGAGCTGCATTCTTTTCTTTTGTACTCACTTTCAGCACACAAAAGCAAATTACATACTTTCTTAAAACCTTTTTTGAGCAGGCAAATTACACTGTATCCCAACCAGTAACCATCAATTAGCCAGAAAAGCTCTCACAATTGTAGACTTTAAGGCCCTGACTTATCCTGTCGGGTTTTCGAGTAACTGAACCCACTTGTGATATGATTAACCGAAACAATAAACCTTTGTAGTTACTAAAGTGGCCAGAAAGTTGAATCTTCTAGAAAATAGATTTAAGGAAAATTCTATCTATGCTTTTGGGAGTTCGGACGCATCCGGAGTTCGGATGTATCCCTGAAATGAAACATTTGTCTAACGCAAACGGAAACAGAAGTGACCACCGGGAAGCTCGTCAGAATGCCGACAACAGAGGGAGAAAAGGTCACCCTTTCCAGGCACCTCCCCAACCTTTTTCTTAACCAGTAGTTAATTATTCTTCATACTTGAGAATGAGCTTAGCGAGCAGAGAAGATGACTAGATCCAGTGCGCTCTGCCCTTCCAGAGTGTCTATTTCACCCAAAGGAAAAGATGTATCGAGTCTGATTGGTAATGTTTCTGGTCTCTGTCAGGAGGAATGGAGATAAGACACTCCACTCTCACAGAAAGGAGGGGCATCTCGTCCTTCTCTTCCATGAGGTCATGACCCTAAAGCATTTCATCATCAGGTGAGTTTGGTGACTTGGAAAATATCCTTGCAGTTTCGGAAGCTTGGGGTCCAGGGAGAAATGCAAATGAATTGGGTAATAAAAGGCTAATTTAACTGGTAGAACCACTTAATGTTTAAAAATTGCGAGAGTGAAATATTGCTTTCTATATAAAATCACTTTTGATTCACTGTTGGCCTAATTCGCCTGTGATGAAGTCTCCCCACGAGCAGATCAGGGGAGGAGGGGGATGTGGGCATTTCTTCTCTGCCTTGCCTTCCGGCCACTCCTGGGGTTCAGCCGGCCCCACCTCCTTCTGAGCTTCTGGACCTTTCTGCTCCCTGCCCTGGCTCTCTCAGGCCCCCCACCCACATTTCCTCTCTTGGCCCCTTGGCCCTGCGGTGGGAATGCTGCCGGCTGTTGCCCTTCTTTCACCATTCCTTGTTGGTTCCATCACTTCCCTCCCAGCACTGTAAATAGTCCTTTAAAGTCTCTTAAAATCCCATCTGGTTGTGTCTTCTCTTTCCCGTAGGACCTGATGCTGCAGGAGGAACGCTGGATCTGGGAAGAGGCAGATAAGGGGAGAAAGGAGGGGGATCTAGGGTGAGGTCCGGGGTGGGAACTCGGAGCCAGAAGACCAGATACGCAGGCTGCTCCTGCTATTTATAGGAGTAACCAAGTAACCACACTTGTGAGACTCACTGTGTCTCTTGGGTTCTGGGTTTCCTTAGCTGCAAATTCTGGGTGACATGAGTGGTGCTGTATGACTCATTTGATTCTGAAATCAATGTGTTTTAATTGAATTCAGATATGTTAAGTGCTACCACCATAGTGAAAAGAGGTGACCAGCAAGGTCACCTAGATGGGACGGTCAGAGAAGGCCTCCAGAAGAAGGTGACATTTTTACAAGGTACTTATGTGACAAAGTTATAAGAGAGTAATGTGATATGGAAAAAAAAAATCACTCAAACATTTTAACAATTTTGCCTCCTTATCTCACCATTGACTTCCTAGGCGACAATTCACAGTTCTCACAAGTGGGGCTACTGGTATTTATCAGCATAAACCAGCCGGAAATTCTAATATTAAGACAGTATTCCTGGCCTCGGTTTTATCTTATGTAAACAACGAATGAGAAATACCCAAAAGAGAGCAGGACCGGAGAACACCTTTAGTTCGCATTGCTTGTGGGCTAAAAGCAAAGGCTTGTAAGTTGTGGATTTGAGAAGAGTCTGGCACACGCAACATTTTTTCTTTTAGATTATTTATTAGTTTATTTATTTGTGAGAGACAGAGTGAGAGAGCACAAGAGGAGAGGAGGTCAGAGGGAGAAGCAGACTCCCTGTGAAGCTGGGAGCCCGACACGGGACTCGATCCTGGGACTCCAGAATCATGACCTGAGCCGAAGGCAGTCACTTAACCAACTGAGCCACCCAGGTGCACCTGGCACATGCAACTTTTACCCTAGAATTTTGGGTGCGAAAATTCAGTCACACAACTGAACACAGTTCAACACCCCATAGGGGAGACGTGGGAATGGGAAGTCCAGTCCCTGCCTTCGCAAGCAGTCCACAGGCTGCTTCAGGAATGGGGCCCAGCATGGAGAGACAACCAGAAACACGAAAGAAGGATGTATGCAGCCCGTGTCTTCCAGGATGCAGGCAGAGCACCAATGGGGCTGAGAAGAGAGCTGCGGATATCACGTCAACCACAAGTGCCCTGTGCTCCCTGTGTTTTGGGAATTGGGGGAACCACCACCTGGGAAGACACCCAGAACTT
This sequence comes from Nasua narica, assembly GCA_028533885.1. Lineage (NCBI taxonomy): Eukaryota > Metazoa > Chordata > Mammalia > Carnivora > Procyonidae > Nasua > Nasua narica. The sequence goes on along the minus strand of CM052808.1, from coordinate 73,618,776 downwards.
GGAGGTACCCCGCAGATGTTAGTTTTCTCCCTCCTGTCTCTGCCCGACAGGCCCAGATTCTTTTCGGTGTGTTCTTGTTCAACGTCTGTGCTTTCTCCCCTGGGTCAGCCTGCGGGCCCTAGTTGTGTCAGGCTTTGAACATTATTCTCCTTCCAGGTCAACATTGCTTTCTTCATCTCCTCTGAGAACAATTGCTAGTCTAACTGGAAATTAAATTATGATTTTTTTTTTACTTCAACCATTTCTTTACAGACAATTCACAAATGATGCTATTTAATGCTTATCACAAAAATAACATACCTCAGTCAGAACTGTACAGATGAAGGCTTAATAAGTACTGTTTGATTATGGCAACAATGAACAGGAGAACAAGAGAGAGAAATAATTAAGCATTTTCTCCACATTTATTTGAATTATGCCCTTTGGCACTTTTGATGAAAACAAAACAGAAATCAACTTTGTGGCTTCAATTAAACACTTGGTAGAATAGACTGTTCATACCACTAAACACAGACTCTATTTAAATGCTTCCTATACTTTCCTTCCAGATCATCCCCTAAAGACAAATGAGGTGAATACATGCCCGGGGGATGTGGGGAATTCTATAACTTAAAAGCAACAAATTTGCTAACGGCTGTTGGTCTGTCTTAAAACTCTTTTTACATTTTTGTTTCTATTCCAGTGTATATTCAGGTTTGTCTTAACAGAAAATACTATTTTCTACCCATATTTTCAGGGAATATTGACAAGCTGGGGAAAAAGCCCCCCGTATTTCCCTGGCATTTGGAAGTATACTCTGAAATGACACTTCCTGACAACCCTCTTCCCGTGGTATGTGCACAGTCCCCAGGCTGAAGAACGCAGTTCCATTCCATAGAGATGGAAATATATTGGATATTGAGACACTGAGAACATTTGCTTATTTTAACAAAATGATACGACTCCTCCCGATTCCAGAAACTTAAGTACCATAGGACAAGGAAGGCGAAGTCACTCTAGCCACAAAGGGACCCCTTTCAGGATGCACCCTAAAAGATTCAAACCGGTAAAGAGCTAGAAGGAACACAGATGCCAGGGAAAATGACCAGAGTCACATCACACCTAGAAGAAAAAACAGAGCGACAGCACTTTACCAATACCTTCCCTCTCCTGAGGAAGGTAGAAGTGCGTTTCTCCCTTCGGCCGGCACCTGATTTTTCTGTGCTTACCAGGGCAGCCGTGTTCTTTACCTAAGATACAAGGAAATTGTTTCGTTAGGAAGTCAGAAGGGTGCCCAACCATAGCACTCATGCTTATGCATTGGTAAGAAATAATGGATACTTGATTTGAATTTATGCGTTTTATTAGTTTGTTGGGCTCTGGGAGAGAGGGAAGGGTGTTGTCTGTTTAAATAATAAAACGATTTTTTAAAAGGCAGATAAAAACCCCAAGTAAAACAGTGGCTTCAGGAGGAATGGGGCAGGCAAGAAGAAAGGCGTCAACAACCGTCGGGCCTGAGTAGACACAAAGAGGAGCCATCTTCCTTCACAAGGGGTTTCTGAGGGCGGGGAGGACAAGGGGGGATCAGGTGGTAGGCCGGCCTGGACCCTGAAGGACAGAGTGTGGGAGTGGCTGGGGGAGGGCAGAACAGGGGGCGCGAGGAGCTCTCACAGCAGGGAACCATGGGCCAGAAGGTTTTCGTGGCGTCTAATCCTTGGACGTGTACCTGGCGGGGGCACAGGTGGAAAGCGGCCTCGAAGTGGGCGTGGCCTGGAGCTGTCACAGGTGTAGCAGGAGGACTTAGCACCTGCTAGTTAGGACGGCAGACGCGGGGGACTCGCCGCCCACGTCTTTTCCGGACACAGTATTTCACTTTTACTCAATTCATTCTAATTCCAGTTCAAACCGGACTATGTTTTAGTTTAATCTGTGGGCTCTCCTAGCAGGTGCTTCTGAAATTCCAGTGGAGATTCCAGGGTCCCAGTAGCTTCATGGAGCCCCTCCCCCACCCCACCTCGGTTTTTAATGATTTTATTCATTTATTTGAGAGAGAGAGAGAAAGAGAGAGAGAGAGAATGAGCGCGGGGAGGGAGGGAGGGGCAGAGGCCGAGGGAGAAGCAGGCTCCCCACTGAGCACTGAGTCCGATGTGGGACTTGATCCCAGGACCCTGAGATCATGACCTGAGCCAAAGGCAGATGTGTCACCGACTGAGCCACCCAGGTGTCCCTTTTATAACCCCTGAAGAGAGTAGCTGGGGGTATTGAGGCTCACGTTCAGTACATTTGAATCAATGGGGAAATAAAGATCATGGGTTTCAACCCATAAAGTGATCTGCAAATGCCGTTATCCATTGAGTGCTTACTTCATGCAGACCCTATGCTAAGTACATTAGAAATACCATTTTTAGAAAAATCCTCCTATCAACGTTATGATGTGAAATTGCATATCCTTATTCTCCCTGTGGGAAAAAGCAAATCGAAGCCCACAGGCAAAGCTGAGAAGCAGAGGGGCACAGAGGCAGATAGAGGTCTGGTGAGAAGCAGAGGGGCACAGAGGCAGATAGAGGTCTGGAGACGGAAGCCAAAACCTTGCCGACATTTTGCTACATTTCTTCAAAGAACTCTTTCTCTTTTTTTTTTGTATTTTGTTGTCTCTTAAATTTTTTTATTTGAACACATGGATTTTTCTGCTCTTGCTTTTTTTTTCCTACCTTTTACTTTTAAAAATTGAGGTACCACTGAGAAATATAATTATATATATGGCAAAGGCACAAGGCGATGATCCGATATACACGTACGTTGTGGTACATTGTGGAGCGATCATCAAGACAATTAATACATCCATCACCTTACAGGCTTCATTCCTCGTTCGTGTGTGTGGTGAGAATGCTGAGGATCTATGCTGGGCAGCTGTCAAGCACGCACACCGCTAACTGCTGTCACCAAGCTGTACACTGGAGCCTCGGAAGGTGTTCTTCTGATAAGTGAAAATTTGTGTCCTTGACTGACCTCTCTCCATCTCCCCCTCCCCCAGCCCCTGGCCACCAGCCACTCTTTGTTTCCTCACAGAAATTTTTAAACATCTGTTTAGTTGAGGGTACAGCCAAGCTTCGGAGAAGAAATACCAATTGTCGTGACTCAATCCCTAAAGACGTAAATGAAGTCCCTCTGAAGTATGTTGTCAAAGAATGAAAGCAACTAAAGTTGTGTCTTCGTCGACTCGGGCTGCTGTAACAAAGTACCTCAGACTAGGGGTCTTAAACAGCAGAAATGATGTTTTCACAGTTCTGGAGGCCGGAAGGCCTAGATCCAGGCGTCAGTGGGGTTGGTTTCCGGGAGGACGCCCTCCTTGGCAGCTTTCTCCCCAAGTCCTGACATGGGCTCTTCTCTGTGCTTTCCTGTGGTCTCTTCCTCCTCTTCTGAGGAAATGAATCCTGAGGGATCGGGGTCCCATACTTATGACCTCATTGAATCTTAAGGCCCTGTTTCCCAATATAATCACATTTGGGGTTAGGGCTCAATCTGTAAATTTTGTGGGGACACAGGTCAATGCAAAGCAAACTGTAATCAGTAAAATGGATGAGGCGATCGATATTAACTTAAGATGAGGGAGGCGATGCTTTTTCCTTTGCCGGGTATTATTATATCCTTAACCTTTTCTCGAGGAGGTATTTGTACGTGTTAGTAAAGTTATATAATTTGGTTTAAGATTACATAAGATGATTAAATATCACATGTAATTTCTCACCCTTCACATTGCCAAAAAAAAAAAAATTAAAAGTTTAATGGTTGATTTATGCCATTAGGTTTCTGAAATAAACTGTCAATTTGCATTGCACTCATTTACACTCCCACATAAAGGGTAGAAACGTATTTTCTTAACGTTAGAAAGATCTGGATATTATTAGACTTTTACTTTTTTTCAAGTTGAAGGATGTTTCCAAGTTGAAAAATTGCATCTTGTTATTTAGTTAATTTCCTTTTGCTACATGAAGTGTATAATTTTTTTTGAAGCCAAATCCGTCTTTGTGCTTTCTGAGTTTTGTGTTTTGGTAATAAGTCTCCCCTTGTCATAGGATTATTAAAATATTTGCTCATAAGTTGTTTTATACATATATTTTCATAAATTTCTTATGCTGTCTTCAGCTCTTTGATTTACTGGGAATGTCTTTTCATTCAGGGCCTAAGTTAAGGAGGCCTGTACTGGGTGATGGTTCATAGTGTTAGCCTCAAAGGAATACTGCTCGGGTGTAGGTCCCAGCTCCATCCACCCTTTACTAGCTGGGGGACAACTGGAAAGATGTCACTGCTCTGTCTTGATGATTCCTCTAGTGTGTAATGGCAATCATAATAGCTTCAATGAACAGAATCATGTTTTTGATTAGTTAATAATAATAACTTCGTATGAGACTGTATGGCGTTGATGTCAGCATACTACCTAAGAACAGGGGTGCTGGATTGTAGCAGACACGTGTAAACATGCACACACGTGCACACCCCCACACACGAGGTGTCATTAGCTCATTTCATCGTCACAGCACCTTGCTGCTGTGGTAGAAAGAAAGCGTCTGCAACAGTGCCTGGTATTGGTCCTGTGTCACCTGTTTTGTCCTCTGGAATTTTTGGGAACTTCTCTTTGTTCTTAGTGTTATGAGCTTCAGGATGACCAGTCTCGGTGCGAATCTTTTTTTCAGACTTTATGAGTTTTTTCAATCAAAGATCCATGGTTTCTCATTTTCTGGGAAATGTTTCTGAGTTATTATTATAATTTTTTGTTAATTATTTCCTTTCCACCGTCTTCTTCGTGGGCACACTCTCTCCCACTGCTGTGCTCCTTTCCAGAATCATCTTTATTGATATGTTCTGGTGCCGGACAGATCTTGTAATTCTCCAGTCTGTTCTATTTTCACACTCTTTTTTGTCACTTTACCCGGTGGAGATTTGAGACTTGCTTAACCTCGTCTTCCAAGTTTCCTAAGTAATAAAAAATTCTACTACTCTGATTTTAATTTGCTTTTCAGAATTTCAATTTCAATTTCATTTTTTTAATTTGCTTTTCTACTCCTTTTCCTTTCCCTCCCTTGCTCTCCTTTTAAAAATATACATTTGTTCATTTATTGTTCTTAATGATGGCACTCTCAGCCCCAAAACTATGGGTCTTTTTTGCTTACTTCATAAGTGGACAACTAAATATTTTTTTACGCCAATCTTTAAAAATCAGAAATTTTTGAATGGGAAAATGCGTATTATTTAATGTTATGTAGTATGCAGTCTACCGGTGGGTTATTGACAACATTCTAACGCTGAAAAAAATCAGACATAATATAGTTTATAATACTTTAATTTGCCTTAAGATGGTCTTATTTGATTCATACAGAATTACATTTTTTTTTCAGAATTACATTTTTAATACCTATTTCTAGAACTAAAATAGCCTTAGATCTATTATGATGGTTGATGTAGCATCCATTTATTCCTGTTGCTTGCTTTTAGCTTCTCTTGTATTCTACTTACCCTATTGGAATATTAATTTTCTACAACTGTAACCTCTTGGAAAAACTTAGCTGAACTCTTCACTGTTAGCAGAATTCATCTAAGTTATTGTGGAATTTAGAAGTAAGCTATAGCAGCCAATAAAATGGTAAATGTTAAAATATAATCTAAGTTAAAACAATATGAGGTGTAGAGAATGCTCGGAGTGAAAATTCATTAATGTTGGTCAACAACATTTCATTGGTATTTTTAAAGGTTCAGTTACGACATTTTAAATATAATGTTAATAAAATTATATATAGGTATATTTTTGCTTTCATTTTGAACATATTTGTAGATAGTTTAGGCAATCAAAGAACCATTTAAGATCATGAAGTCGAGTTCTCCAATTCAGGTAGAGCTCTCCAGAACTATAATCTGAGGAATTTTAACAAATTTACTGAAAAGCCACATTAATCTACAAATCAATGACAAGAATACACATCAGCTAACTGTTCCTCAGATGATGTCAAGGAGAAAATGGAAAATTTTATTTGCTATAATTCTTTTCTAAAAAATTTAAACTAATGCAAAGAAACACTTTTGCATGACATTGAGACATCCCTACACAACACACTTAGAGATTTGAGTTACAACAGTAATGTTACAGAGAAATTTACTGAATATCATATAAGTTTACATAGGAGAAAGTTTGTAACATGCTTTGACTAAATCTGAGGAATGTTAATGACATTCAAATTTACAGTCAGGTTTTCATATAATGTAGCACAGTTTTATTCTGCCATAGAAACAAGGTTAAACTTGCATTTGCTCTGAGGACTTCTGAAATGAGTTTGAAGATATGTGTGAAAAAATTTGCTTAGCACTTAACAAAGATTAAATTTTTATTTATTTTTTAAAGTTTTTATTTTAATTCCAGTTAGTATACGATATAATATTAGTTTCAGGTATACAATATAGTGATTCAACACTTACACACAACATCACAAGTGCATTCCTTACTCCCATTGCTTATTTAATCTGGGCCCCCACCCATCTCCCTTCTGGTGACTATTGGTTTGTTCTCTACAGTTAAGAGTCTGTTTCTTGGTTTGCCTGTCTCTCTCTTTTTTTCCTCCTTGCTCATTTGTTTTATTTCTTAAATTCCACATATGAATGAAATCTTATGGTATTTGTCTTTCTCTGACTGACTTTTTTTGCTTAGCATCATAATACTCTCTAGTTTCATCCATGTCATTGCAAATGGCGAGAGTTCATCCTTTTTTTATGGCTGATTAATATTCCCTGGTGTGTGTGTGTGTGTGTATGTGTGTGTGTGTATACTCTATCTATCTATCTATCTATCTATCTATCTATCTATCTGTCTATCTATCTAATCACATCCTCTTTATTTACCAACTGATGGACACTTGGGCTGTTTGGGCTGTTTCTGTAATTTGGCTATTGTAGATAATGCTGCTATAAACATCAGGGTGCATGTATTCCTTTGAATTAGTATTTTTGTATTCTTCAGGTAAATATCTAGTAGTGCAATTGCTGGATTGTAGAGTAGTTCTAGCTTTAAGTTTTTGAGGAATATCCATACTGTTTTCCACAGTGGCTGCACCAGTTTACCTGCCCACCAACAGTGAAAGTGGGTTCCCTTTTCTCCATACCTTCACCAAGACCTGTTGTTTCTTGTGTTGTTGATTTTAGCCATTCTGGCTGGTGTGAAGTGAGACAGCTCATTGTGGTTCTGATTTGCATTTCCCTGATGATGAGTGATGTTGAGCATCTTTTCATGTGTCTGTTGGCCATCTGTATGGACAAAGATCTGACTTTTAATCTCATTCTCTGTAGCAGTTTGCCTAGAGCATTTCCTTCTAATGACTGATTGGGTTGATTTTTCAGAGATCTGGGAAACATTCCAATAGTCACAAAAGGAATTTTGTCTTCTTATATTGTAAATATTTCCTTTGTGAGTCCAAGAACACAATACCCAAATTGTCATGGCTTTCAAACTCTTTATATCTCACCATTATGAATTATGGCCCTCGTAATGCTATTAATAAATATAAAAATCCAACTGGCAAGTGGTAGGAGAGGAGATTGGAAGATGGAGAGAGGATACGCCATGCTTGGTTATATCCTACTAAGCAGATTGGGTGTTTTTCTATAGGTGACAGGAAACTTTTGAATGATTTTAATAAGGTAAGTGACTGGATGAGATGTGTGGTTCAAAATCTCACTCAATGGGACTGTGGAGTAGCCGTTCTCAACCCTTTTTGCATCCTAACACATTTGATGGATGAAATGTAGTCCTGATAGAAAAATTTCTCATGGAAGGCTACTGCAGATAAAAAGATGCCTCTGGTTTTATGTACATTTCCTGGGAAGTTCCTTTTACTTCTTTCCCATTTTCTCCAACTAATTAGTATTCCTCCAGGTCCAATAGGAGAGTTGAAATCTGCTGGTACTGATGTAGATAAGACTGAGACCAGAACAGTTAGGTGTGCTGGGGGAGTTGAGAAGTTTCAGTTTCACTGAGAAAGTTCTACCCAAGTATTTGTTAGCATAGTTAAAGTCAATGTTCTAAATTCTGCATTACACAATCAAGAAAATAAGCAGTAATTTCAGAACCTAGAAATGTGCAACCTAGACAATTGTCTGGTTAGTAGCACTTCCTAGAGAGTAGTTATTGCAATGTGTGCATTAGTAGTATAAAATACAGATAAATAGAGAGTAAGAGATCTGAAGATCATGAAAATGGAGTCAAGGAGTATAAGACAAAGGAAGAATTCTGTTGAGATCTCTTATGTTTTATGAGAAACTGCTGCAAAAAGTTCAAATTACTTTTCTAGGGCAGATTGAGCAATCCTTATTAGGCACTGTGTTATCATTGTACCCAGCAGGCAGCAACAAAAGTCATCATCTTAACTTCTTGTTAGTTTCCATTTTTAATGAAATATTTTTATCTTACTCTCACTGTACGGGAGATGGAAATATATTTTTATCAGCTGTTTTTCATATTAAGTTCTAACATCAAAAGACTAAAAAGTTTCTATTTAGAATACTTGCCATTTTACAGTGTCATGTTGCCTTCCGTAATTTGACTAGGAACACCCAGAGCAGGGCAGTGATGGGGAGTTCAGCCTCGAAGGCCGATCCTGTCACTTATCAAATGACTTTGGGTGGGCAGCATCACACAGCAAATAGCAGAGTGCCAGGCTCTGGCTGATTCTGGTCATTAAAATTTATTGAGCACTAACAGTGTGCCAGGAAGCATCAGATGTTTCACTTATGCTGATTTATTTAATCCACCTGGTAGCCCTGTAGGGTCAGTGCTCTTCCTTTTTCTCAGGGACACAGACACAGATGCTGGAACTCAAGCTTCCTGGCTTAAAACTCTTCACTGACCCAGAAGGTTAACTCTACCTACAGGTAGCTGAATGGACAATGCAAAGGGCATGGTTTTGCAAACAAAACCATATCTCAGAGTCCAGGGTGCAAGCAAGTCTCATACATTTTTTCCCCCTTAATTCCACAGTTATCTTGGTTTTCAGAGGAGCATAGGATAATCTGATTTGTATTTCTTATTACTTAACTGTAAGTATTGGATACTCGCTATTTCTTTCCAAGAGTCTGTATCTCTTTATCTGTTTGACTTCCATTTCATAATTGTGAAAATCAGAAACTTTAGTTTTCCTTGTTTGCTTGTTTTTATATTTAAAATCATTTAATTGGACAGGATGCTAACTCTTAGAAAGTTATGATCAATGAACCATCTGGATTGTTCTTGGATTGCATCCACGACAATGAGTTGGCTAGTGTCACTAAGTTCCCCCTATGTTCACTGCTGCCATAGAATGTAAGAATATTTTGATGCAAAGCATTTATATTTACATAAATAATAACATTGACTTAATGTAAATTGGTAAGTTATATAAAAATTAAATTTTTCTAAATCATAGCTAAGTCAAAGACAGAAAAGGTTTGTGTTTGCCTAAGTCTTTACGCCTTTCTACCTACAAGTCTCTGTGATTCTATCAGATTAAAAAAAAAACAAACAAACCTGGTACTGGGAAATTTAGCTAGTTCTCTAGAGAAACATATTAGTTTATATTCTTATTTACACTATATATGAAAATAAAACCGTTGAAAAGTAAGTGAAAAATAAGCAAAAAAAAAGAAACCCACTAGAAAGATATGTAGAAAATAGTTTGAATTCAGGGATTTTTCTAGTTGAAGTTAAAATAAAGATAAAGGGTCATTTGTCATTTTTTGACACCAAGATTAAAAGAATCAAATCCTGACTTTAACTCCTTCAAAACGTGACAACATTCCGTCCATGTGGAACCTCAATTTTAATGTGACTCTGCCAAAAAAATGGTAGTACTGGTCTCTTTTACTTGTTATCAATTACACGTTAGTTGTCACATTGGCCTGGATTCATGGTGGGACCTGGTGGTGGGTGGGCTTGAAGGGGTCAGTAACTCTTTCTGCTAACAATTCTAAACGAAATTTTATTGTTATTTAAGACATTCATATGGGGGAATTGTATGTTATTGTTTATTTAAGACAAAACTGCCCAATGGGAGAAAACTTCCTGTTGGCTTTGCTTTGACTTGGGTATCAGTAGCCCAAGTCGGTAGCATTGTTGTCCAAAGATGGCAACTTTTGATCCTCAGGCACAAATGTTTTGACTTAAAAACATCTTTTTTTTTTTTTTTTTCCAGATAGCTTAGTCCAAACATAAATCCAATAAATGATACTGAAGGACTCTCTTTGTGGAGGAGAGCGTGGCACTGGAGACGAACAGCAGGGGCCTTGTAGGAGTTGTATGGAGTTTGAGAAGGACGGTATCTGGGGCACGCTGACAAAAGCGAAAGGAGAACATTCGCGCTTCACAATGAATTCCTGCCTTTCCCTTTTCTCCTTTTTCTTTCTCTCTTTCAAAGCACTTTTCAAACAGATTGAAGAGACCAACTGCTGGCACTAAAGAAGAAAAGGGTTCGTTTTGCCATTATTATATTTTCATGTTTTCAGTATTCTTGTTTCTTTATTATATTTTCAAGTATCTGTATAATTTTTTGATTGTTTTTTGAAATTTAAATTTGACTTAATTAACAAATAGTGTATTATTAGTTTCAGAGGTAGAATTTTGTGATTCATCAGTTGCATATAACACCCACTGCTCATTCCGTTGTGTGGCCTCCTTAATGCCCATCACCCAGTTACCCCATCCCCCATCCCCCTCTCCTCCAGCAGCCCTCATTTTGTTTCCTATAGTTAAGAGCCTCTTATGGTTTGTCTCCCTCTCTGTTTTCGTCTTATTTTTCCTTCCCTTCCTCTATGTTCATCTGTTTTGTCTCCTAAATTCCACATATGAGTGAAATCATATGATATTTGTCTTTCTCTGACCAACTTATTTCGCTTGGTGTAATACCCTCCAGTTCCATCCACATCCTTGCAAATAGCAAGATTTCGTTCTTTTTGATGGCTGAGTAATATTCCACTATATATATATATACACCACATCTTCTTTATCCATTCATCTGTTGATGGACATCTGGACTCTTTCCATGTTTTGGCCATTGTAGACATTGCTGCTGTAAACATTGAAGGGCATGTGCCCCTTTGGATCACTACATTTGTATCCTTTGGATAAATACTGAGAAGTGCAATTCCTGAGTCATAGGTAGCTCTAGTTTCAGCTTTTTGAGGGAACCCCATACCGTCTTTCAGAGTGGCTGCACCAGTTTGCGTTCCCACCAACAGTGTAAGAGGTTCCCCTTGAAGTATATGTGTAATTTTTGAGACAATTATGCTGAGTTGTAAGTCATTATGAATAGCCTTCATGAGTGGCTGTGGAGTCATTTTGTTTGATTTGAATGCAGGCTCGGTCACCTTCCAGCTGGGGGCGCCATGGCAAGTTCCTTCGCCACGTCCAACTTCAGTTTCATCACTCTATGATGACCTTGTGACACCCGACATGTAAGCATTTAATAAGATGATGGATTTAAGGTATCTAGCACAGGATATTACTTTTAAGACGTACCCGATAATAGTGCATTAGCATTACACAAATTTGGCCCTTTGAGGTTGGTACTCAGCCCTTTTATTTCCTTGCATAAGGAGGGAATTAGAAAAGTGATTCTTAGAAAGAAAACTGAAGAGAGAAGTTTAGATGCATAGGAAACGTATTCCTCCCAGTCCGGAAAGAAACGCCTGGCAGAGCAGAGATGTGACACAGCATTGTTGATGCCTGCCAGGCTTACAGACAGAAAACTGAAGCACTTCCAGCAGGTTTAGGAATGAGACAGAGAGAGCCTTTTAGAAATTTGGTAGAGAGATTGTATGGGGAACACAGGAAACGTTAAAGAACACAATCTGGGGCACGGTAGACCTGACTTTGAGTCCCGACTCTGTAACTTAAGCCTTAGTTCCTTTTTATCTGTAAAATGAGAATTATCCCAGTGAGTTCCCCAGAGTTGTGCACAAAATGTCACTGCACCGATGGATAGACAAAATCCCAATACATTGTATTAACTTTCACTTTGTTTGCCTTTTATTTAAAATGTATTTCTGAGTATTGTTTAATTTACTAAACAACTAAGTTCTGATAAATGGAAGAGATTTTTTTCTCCAAAAAATGGAGGAGGGGGGAAGGTGAGCTCCTCTGGGGTTCTTGGGTGTGTGAGCCCAACAGCTGGAAATCTGAGCACTCCAATGTCTCTGTCTCCTATAGACAGAGAATGAGAGGCTTTTAGAATGAAGAAAACCTTTGTGTCTCTCCAACTTGGCCTGTCATCCATGGAATAGGAGAGCATGACCAAGAAGCAAAAACTTGTTTATTACTGACAAGAAGTATTTCAAAACTGAACTCATCCTTCTTCCCCACCCAATTTCCCTTTCCCTCTATACTCAGTGAATGGCGCCCATCAACCAGAAAGCCCATGTTGAAGGCCTGGAAGCCATTTTCGTCTTCTTGTGTGTCTCCCCTCCTACCATCAGTCAGCACATCTTGTTGGTTCTATCTCCTTAAAACCTCTTAACTCCACTAATTCCTTCATGCTTCCTACCTCTACCTTGAATTTGTCATCAGGTTTATGGCTCTAGCCACCCAACTGGTCTTCCCGACAATGCCATCATTTAATATGTCCTTTGCCAAAGTGATTATGAACATGTGGTGATGTCTCCCCTACATACTTTTTTTTGGGACAAATGCAAACTTCCTAGCATAGTACTTAATGTTCTCAATGGGAATGACAAAGATATGATATTGGAGTTCTTTAATTAACTTCCATGTATAAAATCCATCAGTTCCACTCCTCTCCAATAAAAATCTAGTGAAAATATTGTTTTGGCAGACAAACGTGATTTCAAGACAAAGCCTCCAGAGCTTCCTTTTAACCAGATTGTTACCCTTAAACTCTTTCTACATATATGTGTAAATGTATCAGAACTTCCCATAAGGACCATTTGTGATGGGAGCTGTCCTTCCCGCTCTAGCTTCAAGTTTCCCTCGTCTCTCTCTCTCACACCCCCTGCTCTACCATTCTAACCAACAGCAGTTCCCAAAGAGAACTTTCCAAACCAGGGCATGGGCTTCTTCCTCTCTGGGAAGGCCCACCCTTACAATCATTTGGACTCCATTCCTACCAGGCTAACTCCTATTTTTGGTTTAAGAATTCATGGAGGAAGGCTGACACATTCCTGCCCTCCATCTCTCCTGCCTGAGTCGGGAGTCAATCTACTCTGCCTTCTTAGTGCCACCTGCATGTCTCATCTCTTACTCTATCTTTGTGTCTCCTTTAGGAGCTTACGCTGAACCCGAGGAAAGGAAGCTTATTTGCCTTTGTGTCTTTGGAGCCTTGGGAAATACCAGCTCACAGCAGGCACTCAATAAATATTAATGAACACAACCATGAAAAATATATGCAGCAGCTACCCCCTTGTGCTGGGTAGAACACAGTATAGATGGCTCAGGTATTGCTTTGTACATCATTGATGGTCAATAATTATCTGTCAAATCATAATAATTTAATTATATGGCCTCAGCCTAGCTGATGGGGGGAAATGGCAATTCTTTTTGAGATGAAAATTTAAATAATAATAACATAAAGTGAAATGGGATTGTCAAAGTTATGCTTTAGGTACAAATATGAGAATAAGGATATGATTATTTTTGGCTTCATTGTAATGCACTGACCACAACAAATGGACTAATTTATGCAGAAAGACCTGTGCGGTGGAAGATTGTTAGCAGACTGTTGTCCATGAGCCTTTTGCATCTCTGCAGGTTTTGTTTCTGAGACACTGATGGTCTTTACTTTGGGTTATCTTTTCAGGGATATATGTAGAGCAAATAGCCTTGCAAGATGGAGATACTGTCTCCTTCTGGATGAAAGGAAAGATTTATTTATCTACAGTGCAATAAAGATGTCTCTTGCTCAGACAAAGTTCAGGCTGTATTGTTGCCCATTATAAAACATTTGGGTTCCCTAGACTTGTGGTTCTCCTGTAATACAACCTAATTCATCTGTAGGTTGTCATCTGACCCTCTCTGCATCTCCCTGTGAGAACTGGGACTCAGGAAACAATGTAAATGCTGATACTCTGGCTAATATTATTGCTTGGAGTAATAAAACACCTTTAGTCTCTGATTCAGGAGTCTCACGTCTTCTTCCAACATCTACGATGCTGTGGCAGGCTGATATGCTAGCTCACAAATCTCTGACACTTCGTGTTCTTGATAATGTTAATAATAGTGATATGTAATGGTTCCCATGCTAAGGATAGTGTCTTTAAATTTTTTGTTGGATTTTACATTGACTCTTTATTTAGTAAGACTCTGCTAAGTTTCAGTGAAATCCTTCCTTGTCTGAAATACACATGCCTTGATGACATAATTTATGTGATACTGACCAACAAAACAGTTTCATAGAGTGAGCTGAAACTCATCCTATAGGAGAAAGAAAGAGTGAATATGGACAATGTTGTTTTCTCTACAAGAATAGAAAATTAGATAAATGGCCCTTCTTATCACTCAAATTCTTAGGATTGAAATAATTGTTAATGAAAATTAGCTTCCAGTAAAGACAGTCCAGTCACCTGAGAACTGTCCAAATTATTGTTTAATAAGGCATATAAACTTTTGTTGCTGCTATTGCTTTGATGGGGAGGGTCTTTTCTCCTGATGATTTTTTTTTAACAATAGCATGCTGTCAACATAAAGATGAAGTGGGAAAAAAATCAGAGAGCTCATTTGGTTTTCACAAGGAAGAAAGGAACATTTATTTTAGGACAAACACAAAGCAGAGAAAATGAATGATTCCCGTGGTTTTAGAATGAAGCTTTTATCCTGTTAGAGCCTTTGTTAAAAGGAGGGAAGCATGTTTAATTCTGAATATGGAAAATTGTTCTCAGAGATTTGCTGCCCTTTAAAATTGCTCTAAAAGACTATTGCTACACCACAATAGGGTACTTTAAAGATAGAAAATAAAGAGATTACAGGGTAAATAGCCTATAAGCGGTGATGGTTAACATTCAGGAGATGACTCACTGGTGACTATATCTTTTATCAAAGTTTTTTTTTTTTATATCTTTTATCAGAGTTCTTTTGTTAAGACAGTTTCTTTCTGTCCTCTGACAGCCAGTTGAACTGAACCCAGAAGACACAGTCATGTTGTAATTTAGAGTCTCCCATTTCTGGCTGTTGGAATGTGTGATGGAAAACATAGAAATGTGGCCCACACAGGAAGTATGGCTCAGGGGTTTTGAGAAACCAGGTGAGAATCATACATGCTCTGTCCTATTGATAACTTTCAATGACTGACCTGTTTCATGATTCTAGAACATTTTAACTAATATGTGTAATTTTTACAGGACGGTTGACATGATTCTATTGATAAAAATATGATAACGTAATCAATACAATGCCAAAGATTATTCTATTCTGATCTTTATAAACTTTTGAATGACTTGCCTTCTTAGTTCAATAACAATGATTTCTGTTGATGTTTACATATTGCATCTGTATGTTTAAATTTATTCCCTCCCCCCACCGCTCGTATGCTCTCACTCTCTCTCTCAAATAAAAATTAATAAAATTTAAAAAAAGGGGGGCACCAGGTGGCTCAGTCGGTTAAGCGGCTACCCTCAGCTCAGGTCATGATCTCAGGATCCTGGGATTGAGTCCTAGATCAGGTTTCCTGCTCAGTGGAGAGCCTGCTTCTCTCTCTCCCCCCTGCTCCTGCACACTCTCTCTCTCAAATAAAAATAAAATCATAAAAAAAATAAATTAACAATTTAGCACAACTTTAAATCTCTGCATTGAAAGAAATATGATATAAAAGTAGTAAAATTTAAGGTTAAACAGCCCTCCTAGTCTTCATTCTTTGTGCCAGTCTCTGTATCCTATGGAGCTAATCCATACACAGAGGCAGCTCAGTTCTTGCTTGGCGTGCACCAAGGTGCATATCATTGAGAAAAATTCATCAGTGGCTTGCATAATTATGCATTCTATCCAACCTTTTGCTTTCTATCAATAATCTCTACCTTAGAAATGTTCATTAAGTCTGCATATACACAAAGTATATATTATATTTAAAAATATACTGTAAAATATGTGTATTTTTCTATGAGCAGAAAGTATAAAGCATAATAACTCAGATACTCGAGATTTGAGGTTTCAGTGTGGGGACTGTTGTAGGGTACTAGCTGATGGGTACGATCATTGCCTGGAATCCCATTCAGTCTCTGCAGTTGTAGGTGCTGGAATAAAAATGAACTTGGACAAATTGCAGTGAGTTCTTGAGGAGAAGCAATTCCTCCTTTCTCACCACCAGGATTCCAGAATGTAAGGGGCTGCTTGTTTGTTTTGTGAGAAACAGCGACATTTTAGATGCTTTGAAAATCTACATCAATGAAAAACTTTTGTCTAGACCTTTTTCTTCATTTCATGCACACTCTTCACCCATTGAGAAATACACGTGCTGAAACAGATGGGCATTATCCTAAGACTAAAATACTCTACAGACTAGATTGAGCAACACGGGTTAAAATTAAGGAATACGTGGAACTCAACAAAAGCAGCAGAGACTGGAGGGTTTACTTCTGGTGGAATGATGCTGCTTAATGCCCTCTTTCTAAGAATATTACTTGCTTCTATAATAACAAACAAGCAGACACTTTTTGATACTGATGTGGGGTATTGGTTTAAAAAATTTTTTTAAATTAAATTTAAAAAAAATTATAAAAATTAAAAATTTAATAAAAAATAAAAAAAATTAAAAAATTTAATTTAAAAAATTAAAAAAATATTTAACCATTTTAACAAGGGTTATTGTTAACTCCCTTATACATATGTAAAACTTTTGCTTCTAGTGTATTTTTTTTTTTAAGATTTTATTTATTTGAGAGAGAGAGTGAGAGAAAGCATGAGTCGGGTGAGGAGGAGAGGGAGAAGCAGACTCCTCGCTGAGGAGGCAGCACAATGTGGGACTCGACTCCAGGACTTCAGGATCACGACTTGAGCCAAAGGCAGCTACCTAACCAACTGAGCCACATGGGCTTCAGTGTTTTTTTATATGCACTTTCTTTGAGCCCTTCCAATAGTCTTATGCGGGGCAAGCCAGGTAGGAATCAGGACTGGGATTTCACTGGTGATGCCAGGGACTTGTTGAACTACTAGTGATTACTCCAGATGCCAGGGTTATGACTCTTCCAACGTTTCCTCAGGAGGGACCAGCTTTTAATAGTCTGGCCTCAAGGTGCTCATTTCGGCACTGGTGCCCGGCAGCCCTGTCAAAGCCAGGGAACGCCTGTAGGCTGGGATCGTCCTTCTAGGAGTAAACGTGTGAGGCTACAGCCCCAGTGGTTCAATCAAACCCTAACCAAGCTGTGGCTCTAGGGTAGTTTGTAGGTATGATTTAAATCCACAGATAGGAAGATTATCTTAGAAAATCTTGGTGGGCCTTGTTAAATCAGTTGAAAGTCCTTAAGAGTGGTATTGAGGATTTCCTGGTGGGGAAGTTGTGCTCGTGGCCTGTGGTTTCCAGTCCTGTCCTGGAGCTCCAGCTGCTCTTCCCATGGCCTGGCCTTGGATTTCGGACATGTCGAGCCCTCACAATCATGTAAGCCGATTGTTTGTCATGTCTCTTAACATAACTCTCCTCTTGGTCTGCTTCTCTAAGTCCTGACTGATACACCAGTCTATCCACTACTAACAAACTCACCCCTCTCAGGCTTATCCCCTCACCCCTGCTTCTCACTTAAGACGTCTCGGGACACACGACCACAGCACTGGAAGTGGTCCTTCCCCCTGCAGTGATCCCCCCACGGTGGCAAAAATGGCCAGTTTACAGACTCAGAATGCCTGCCTTGTGGTGGAATCTCAGGATTCAGGAGGTTTTGAGGTCCCCATTGCTCACGGGTCCTCAGCTTGAAGTGGGGGTCCTCACCAGGTACCTGTGGAGGATGGATGTGTATGGTGCCTGTTTGGTTTTGGGTCTCAAGGACTCTCTGAGTTCTCAGTTCTGGAAAAAATGCTCCAGACATCAGAATTCTCATTTTGGGAGGCTTTCTGGGCTAACATACACCTTTGTTTTAGTCTGGATTTAGAACTCATGATTGACTTAGGGGCAACTTGTGCATTTCCCTGAGGTGCTGACATTGGCAGAGGACCCGTGATGGCCGCTCCTACAGCATCCAGCACGTGAACCCTTGGGTCCTGGGCTGAGCTCGGGTGATACGGCACTGCTGGGGAATGGGGTGAGGCCCCCAAAGTCACTCGCTGAAACCCTACCCTTCAGTGTGGCTGCTTTGGAGGAACGGCTTCTTGGATATAATTACAGTTGAATAAAATCATAAGGGTGAGGTCTTACTCAGACAGAACTGGTGGCTTTGGAAGAGGAGAAGTCTCTGTCTGTCTCTCACTCTCTGTCCCCACAGGCTCTGGGGAAAGGCCATGGTGCACACAGCAAGAAGGGGGCCGTTGCAAGCCAGGAAAACATTCACTCAAATCTGACCATGCTGACACCTTGACCTCCGACTTCCAGCCTCCGGAATTCTGGGGAAATAAATTTCTCTTGTTGAAGCCATTCCATCTGTGGTATTTTGTTATGGCAGCCACTGACTGTGGTAAATTCTGGAGCCATTGACTTTGGGCAAAGGGGCCCTTAAGGACCACTTATTGTTACTATTACCTTTTTCTGTTTAGGAAGAAAAAACAGTTTTTCTCAAAGTAAAACGGAACACACCCAAAATGATCGGCAGTACCGATCACGATGAACAGTGTGGGAGCCCCAGATGTTCGCTGAATGGCGGCACCGGCTGTAGAACGTGTCTCATGAAAGAATAAGAAATTGGTGGGTCGGGCTCTATAATCACAGAAATCAAATCCACTGTGCAAGAATAGTTAAAATGTCACAGCTTTCAATTTAATTTGAACATCTCAGGTGTTCACTGAAGTTGTGAGTCTACTTACCACGTCCTGGGCAATAAGGACCGTGTGAGAATTCTGCTCTCTGGGAATAAAGCACTCAGTGCAGGGCGTTTTCAAGGCTCGGGGTCAGCTCCCAGGCCTGCAGCTCGAAGCTCATCTCCTCCAGACTTGACAACCCTAAGCTAGAGCTCACGGAGTCTGCATGTGGATGGATCTGACTGGACATCCTATTTGCCTTGAACCGGTAGTCATTTTAAAGTCTCAAGTTCTGCATTTTTCCAACAGGGATAATGACATTGGCCTCGGGGTCAGGCTTAGGCTAAGTAGAAAATATTCTGGAAAGGGGGACGCCTGTGAAGTTCTCTACATGACACTCACTCCTGTAAATATTCCATACACACTGGTTGCTTCTGTTCATTATCGTGGAGAAAGATGCCCCAATGTGACAAGTCTCCAATCCTTCTGGTCACAAACCCTAATCTGTCCCCTGCAAATCTGCTTTTAGGCTGGGTAGTAAATTCTCTCATTTGCTCACAGGAAATGGGTTTATTTATAATGATACGTGTGGTCACGACTTTCTTAGGCACAGTTCCTATTTTTTGGAAGCGGAACACATTGCACGAGATATAAAGGGTAAATTTGATTGGCAGAGAGACATATACGAGCTGCTGCTGTCATTTCCGTGTCCACACATCAGATTCAGAAAGGGCCTGGGCAATACCGTGTCCCTTCGGCGTCGGGAATTTGAATCTTCCGCAACACAAACCAGGAGCCATGGGATTGGGGCTCCTAATGGATTCAAGACATTGTTTAAAATTTTTTAAAAAAATCACTAAATGGAGGATGAATTAAGATGTTTGATCTATTTCTAAAACTGGTATTAAAATCAATACCTTTGGCTTTATTCTTTTTCTCTTCTTAAGTTACAGTGTTTTATTTTTGGATAACATTATCGTATCCACAGAAATGAGTATTTCTCATATATCCTAGAGGATATAAAAGGTAAACTAGAAAATACAATTGGATAAGTTTTCAGCTGCAAAGATTATATTTAATCAGTGAAACAGATCATGAGACCAAAACAAATTTTAACTAAATATTGAAAAGTCTCAAATTACATATACATCTATACGTATGTGTCTAGCTACCTATCTAGGGAGAAGACTGAACCCTATAAAATTTCAGTTTTTAGGTCACTAGTGTAAAATATCAGAAATTTCAGACCTTCCCCTAAAATATATGTGTGTGTGCATACAGAGTAAAGAAAAATGAGATTATTACAAGGTTTTCTGTCACCCGTTACTTGATTTACTTGTATTTAAATGATTTATTTCTGCAACTGTATTCTTGGATCTAAGCATGACCTTGGTATGAAAGCAGAGTCGCCTGGGTCTTCTGGGTGGCGAGGTCCATTGAGGGTCTGGACCTTGGATTCGCTCAGGTTGTGACCTCAGGGTCGTGGGATCGAGCCGCCACATCAGGCTCAGTGTTTAGCCGGGAACCTGCTTGAGACTCTGTCTCCCTTTCCCGCCATCCCTCCCCCTGCTCCAAATAAATAAATAAATCTTAAAAAAATATATAAAACAACCCGAGAGTTGCAGCACTAATCACATTCACACTGCAGATGTGTCAGACCTCATTCCTAGACCCAGTTAATTGCTTCAACGATAATTTTAGCACTTGTCTCTGCCAAGTATTATTATTTTTTAAAAATGTAAATCTTTGATGAGTTTCAGATCCTAGAAGGAATGCCTGTTCCTAGAAGGAATGTCCCAAGTGGGACAACACAGCAGGTGGGTGAATAAAGGCAAGGCTGGTGTTCTCTCCTTGTCCTGCCTGACTTCAAGCCCCGGCTAAGGTATCTCTGTATTTCTGTGTGACTGGTGGCCACCCTCCCTTCTTGTGCTTTTTTTTAATTTTTTTATTTTTTCCTTCTTGTGCTTTTATCTTCTGGCCGCCTTGCTCTCCCGGGTGCCAAGACTCCTGTGGTTTGCCACAGAGCTAGGCTTTATCCAGGCCCCAACGGCAAAAGGGCGGGCCAGCTCATTTCCCCCTTTCACTCTTGCATGTCAGACTTGACTGCAATGTTTGCAGAAGGTTCCTAGATGAGACATCACGCCCTGCCTCCCATCCCCATCCATCCCCCTGTTACTGACTCCCCCGCTCCCAGTATCTGGCCACTCTATCTCTGATCTCACCGTCTAGTAATTGTGTCTTATCACTCACAAAACTGGACAAAATGAGGCTGAGTTGCTTGGCATTCAATCATTCATCAAAATCACCCAAAGGGTTTGCCAAACACTTACTCTTGGGTCCCACTCCTAGAATTTCCGATTCAGTAAGTTTAGGGTGGGGAGGACATCTAAGAATTCATATTTCTAACAAGCTCGCCAGTGATGCGGCGGGGACCACGGATTTGGGGACCACGCTTCAAGAACTATAGGTCTACATCATTTCTAAATTTCCTTAGGTTTTGACCATTCGTGATTGGGAATAGCAGTAGCGGTCACTGGCAGTTAATTGCCAATGAGACGGTAATTCGCACTCCTGATGAGGACTAACATGACCGATGCTCATGGTCTATCCACTAGCATCTCCTGACCAGGTCTGCCTGGAGCTTGATCTGACTACCATATTGGTTCTGCTTTCCATTTAAATATATGGTGAACTTGAATGGCTAGTGTTTACATTTTAGAAGTTTGTAGAGACATGAAAGCCAATCGCATTGCATGCAATCCGATTCCTGAATGAACTTGTCATTGAACGTAATAATGTTCCAGAATAACCTGCCTGGTGGTGTGAATCTCCAAGTACCTACCCTGCCTTGTAAAATATTGATCCTTAGGGTTGATGATAATGGGACTACAGTGATTGATAAATGGGATTTATACTCTAATTCTGGATCTCAGAAAATTAAGCCAAAAAGGAATTTATTTGGGCTGTGTAGCTTGTTTTTAGTCACGGCAGTGGCTTCAAAATTTACTATTATTCTGCTAGGTTCATGGGTTCTGAGGAAAATAATCCTATTTTCTTGCTTAATAAATACAGGGTAAGCTCATTAATTACACTGAGATTAATGTGGCATTTAGTGCAGACACTAAAAAGTGCACTGCATTGAGTATTTGACCTTTTACATTATTAAAACTTAAAATGGGCTAAAATTTAACATGCAGCACAAATCCAAAAATAGAATTAGTATGCTTCTGGAAGTTTTTATATTTTATTCACCTCCTTTCCAATAAGAATCTTATTGGAAGATTTTGGCATTGGATGATTTTGGCATCAAAATCATCTAAGAAAACACAATTAAAAAAATTTTAAAACTGTATGAATATCATTAAACACATCCTTTATTATAATAATTGTAATAGAACAAGTAATTCTTTTTGGCTTGGGCTCTACTCGGGCTCTACTAGGTTAGAGGACTAAAAACAGCCCAGATAAGAAACACATTTAAGTGAGATGACAGATTTTAGTTTAAAACTTTGAAATACACCTAAGAAATCTTGGAGGAAAAGTAAACAGTAAAACACACAATGTAATTTTCCTTTTTAGTGTACACATACACACACACAACGTAGTTTTAAACACCAAATAATTAATAATTAAGGGAAGTTATTATAAAACCCATTCCCTTAATAATAAAATGAAAAGCCTGTTTGAAAGGGCAGACACAATTCAGATCACTTTTCTTAATAGCTTCTTCATATATTTGTATCCTAAGACATTTCAGTTAAGCCTGCAATCCCTTAGCTTTGAGAAAAGTGCTTGTTAACTGACAATTTGCAGACATTTTCATATACATGCTTTATGTTAAATCAGGATTTATTTGGGAGGAAAACTGCTTGGAAATACCATGGCCTGCTTGGCATTTTTCTTTTGTTTCCCTACGTGGGTATGAGAGGTCCCTTAATAATGTTAAGGTTTTATGCAGTCTTGAATGAAGCCCAATGAGCTGTGCAAACAGGTTCAGTCAAAATTATGGCCCCACCTACTTCGCATGCATCTATATGTATTTTTAAACGGGCTACATCTATTTTTTTTTGCATGGATTATTCCATCAATATTATCTCTTGGATCATTACTGCCCGACCCTCGCTTCCTTCATGGAAACCTCTCAGTGACTTGGAAGAGACCTTTGAACCCTCATCCTCGTAGCTCCATCTTCCACGACAGCACAAATGGGGCATGAAGCCACTGCATCAGTGCTCGTGAACTCTTGCCCTCAGTGTGTACACCTCTGTTGGATAGTAAACCGCCAGGGCGGTAACTGTGTCTCCCTCCGCGCTGTACGCGTTCCGACGTATTGATAGCGAGCGCTTCAGCACCATCATCATCGTGCAGGGAGTGGGGTTCAAACTGCTTCGCCCAGAGCCTCCATTCCAACCGCTTCCCGTTATAAGGTAAGTAAGTCCTACGGATGTCTATGACAGCATGGCGCCCACAGTCACCAACACTGTACTGTATGCTGGGAAGCTGCTAAGACAGTAGATCTTACCAAAAACAACAAACAACAACAACAACAACAAAACAAACCAAAAAACCAAACTTACCAAAAAAACCCCACAAAAAAACAAACAATAACCCCCCAAAACAGGAAGCACAATCTAAATGTGTGACAATGAGTTGATTATATGAATTATGTTACTGACATAGTGCCTAGAACATTATGTGGCCATTATAAATGACTGTACAAGGATATTAATGACGTAGGAGAATACCCGTGACATACTAAGGAGAGGCAGTTTCAAAGGTACCTAAAGGTATGATTCACTAAGTAAAAAAATAAAACTAAAAAAAGAGGGCTTGACATAACTTTATATCTAAATACCAACACAATTGTCTCTGGGAGATGAGTTTAAAAATTTTATTTTATTCTCATTTCTCATTTCATTCATAGTGATCTTTTTCCAAATTTCCTTCAGTCCATACATTATTTGAATCAGAAGGATATGTGAATTTGGGACATCTGGGTGACTCAGCCTGTTAAGCAGCTGCCTTTGGCTCAGGTCATGATCCCAGGGTCCTGGGATCAAGTCCCAGCCAAGCTCCTTGCTCAGTGGGGAGCCTGTTTCTCCCTCTGCCTGCTGCTCCCGTTGCTTGTGCTCTTTCCCTCTCCGACAAATAAATAAGTAAATAAAATCTTTAAAAAAAAGGTATATAAATTTAAAATGTAACTTGCTTGAATAAGTAATTTTGGAACATTTATAATATTCTAATCATACAGTCGTAAAATATGCCAAATTTAGTTTTTTGCTTAAGCAATCTCCCATTTGCCCTTTGTCCTTGTGATAAGAATCCATAATGGGAATCTTTTGATCACAAAGAAGTTAGTACTCTTCCTTAACCAAGGAGAGAAAAAAAATGATAATAAGCAAATCATGGTAGTTCCCTTTCTCGTTGCTACTGACTTATTTTTCTAGCCTCCCTT
Organism: Nasua narica; assembly: GCA_028533885.1. NCBI lineage: Eukaryota > Metazoa > Chordata > Mammalia > Carnivora > Procyonidae > Nasua > Nasua narica. The sequence continues at coordinate 73,594,447 of CM052808.1, read as the reverse complement.
GCAGACAGGGATGCCCATATGTCAAAATTCTGGCCCATAAAATAGAAGTCTCTATGGAAATTCTGGAAAGAGTTCCTTATTAAAAAATTAATAAGCTCCCGATGAAAAAATGTTTTCTGTGTTCCTCCTGCTTCATGTCAGAAAGGGAATGTGATGCCCGGAGCTACAGCGGTCTATTGTGAGCATGAGGTATAAATGTGAGAGTGGAAAGGAAACATGCCAAGAACAGTAGATTAGAGCCTTTCTTCCCTTTCTGTAGCCAAACGCTCTCCTACCTCCTTATTATAAGTACACAGTGACTACGTTTAGGGCTCACGTGGATAAATTGGGATGGTCTCACCATCTCAAGAGCCTCAACTTAGTCATTCCTGCAATGTCCCTTTTGTTGTGCAAGGTAACTCACTCACAGGTTCTGGGGGTTGGCATACAATGTAGACGTCTTGGGGGAGCCACTCTTCAGCCTCTCACAGTGGCCTCAGACAAGTAAGTGAAAATAATACTGGTACTAGCCATTCTGTGCCCCATACATTATCCTAAGACATCGAAAACAAGGAATAAAAGTGAATATTTAGGTGACAACGTATTTAGTCACTTAATATTTGTATCCTTATGTGATAAACACCGTGCATATTATTCTCATGTCATAGATGAAGATAAAAAAGCACAGAGAAGTTCAAAAACTTGCCTAAGATCATAATGCTTGTAAGATCAGAGCAGATATCTGATTCTAAACAGAAACCCCTACTTTTCATCTGTGCCACTTGCCACTTTGACCTTTCGGGACTGCAGTTCCATAGGTTGCTGGGAGGGTATAACTGAACTCGATGCTCTCCGTATTTCAAGTTCTAAAGTATGGGGTTCTTTCCAACCCATGTATGTAAGCATTTTGCCCAATGAGAACAATTCCAAAGGTATGTCTGTTGTATCAACATGATCATTAAACGGACATCTCAAAAGTCATGGATCATGTTCTTTGGAAAGAGTGTAGCGAAAGGAAACAGTGGCACATTTGAAGTACAGACTTCGAGATATGAGGAATGACCCTTCTACGCTGTCCAGAATGAACGAACTGTTCGGATGTTAAATCCGAGAGGCCAGGTTAAATGGCAGACTCGTGACAATGAGCTACTGTAAAAAGGAGGCCCCGTGTCTTTTGGAGGCCGTTTGCATAAATGCATTTTGAAAACCTAGCGTCTCGAAGCGGACCTCAAATAGAGAAAGTCTGAAGAAGAGAAAATAATCACATGAACCTTTTTTCCCCAAATCATCAGTTCTGACAAAATAAAGTAACAAAGCTCTTTGTGTGTAACAAAGGCTCTTAGCAAGCCTATCAGACATGTGTACCGATAAAGCACATTGGCTGAGTCAGTCTAATAATGGCACTTAATTTCTTCCCCAGAAACAAGAGGCAATTTCTGAAGCATAAGTGATTTCTGAAAAGAGGTGAAACAAATGTAGAAATGATTTGGTTTCTTTGTTATAAGCAATTTGAAAATATAATGGGGAAGAGCAGAAACTAAATGTATTATAGAACACATTTTAGAAATCTCATTTAATGAGAAGCCACTCGGTAAGTACCTAAGGAAAAAAGTTAAAATACTTTGAAATTAAGGAAATTCATAGATTAGTGGCTTTAGATTTCATTTACTGTTTCAGTGCTATTGGAAGAAAAAGCCACATTGAATAGTTCAAATCTTTGTGTTTTTACCGTCCATACAGGACCAAAGAAAAACTAAAAATAGTAAAAAAAAATCCATAAAGAGAAGCTAAAGTGCCAATGTTTCTTTCCTGCTGCTTTCAATTTCTTGCCTTAAAATTGTATTTAGCGGGAGTAGACTCTCGCCCCTTGAAAGACAGCTATTATAATTACTTTTATTTGCTTTTGTATTATAGGCAAATGGCTTGAAGAATGAAGTCGCGTGGTGAGGTGTGGAGGGTTTTCCACCTGATGGCAGCTGAGCCCAGAAGCACCAAGATGTGTGGGAACTGGGCTGGGGGCGGGGTCATCAGGGGGCCACACAAATGATTGACTCTCAGGATGGAACCACACCTCACATGTCTTGGGCTGCCATCTTCCACAAATGACCCAAACAGTCTGATTGTTCACGACACTGGTTCCGCACAATGAGGCCATTCCTGTTCAATCTCGTGGCCAAAGCTTGTTGCTGAAGTCCTTCCAGTGACAGGCCTCCCTGACTTGCTGGGGGCGCTTCCTGATCTTGGAGGCCAGGAAGGAGAAGGTCGGAGACATTCGAGCAGCGCTAAAGAAGTATCTTCCCTTTTATGTGGAGGTTGATGGAAAAACTCTTTCCACCTTTTTTTGCTTTTCTCTGGAATGGACAATTTCAGGGATCTCAGAAAGAGATCCCCATGCCCGTTCCTGGCCTGTCGGGTCACAGGCCGAGTGAGAGCGAATGACTTCATTTATTTACAAAACACGGCTAGGTGTCCCCTGATGTAAGAAATGCTATCTTCTTTCTCATCTAGTCTTCAGCATATCGCTGCTGAGAAACAAAGCTCTTAAAAAGATAAGAATTTCTGGGGCACCTGGGTGGCTCAGTGGGTTAAAGCCTCTGCCTTCGGCTCAGGTCATGATCCCAGGGTCCTGGGATCGAGACCCGCATTGGGCTCTCTGCTCAGCAGGGAGCCTGCTTCCCCCTCTCAAAAAAAAAAAAAAAAGATAACGATTTCTAATTTTGTGACAACTGAACGGATGCTGGAAAAACAAAATAGAAGTGTGTAAAATGTCAAGGGAAGAACGGTTTCCTTTCAGCTCACAGCTGTAATCTCTTGCCTGCAGGTCAGCGTATTAGTAATAATAGCAGGAACCATAACTATTGTAACCATGAACTAGGGTTCATGGTTTTTTTTTTTAAAGATTTTATTTATTTATTTATTTATTTATTTAGAGCGTGAGCTGGGGGAGGAGCAGAGCTGGAGGGAGGGGGACGAGGGGGAAAGAATCTCAAGCAGAATCTCCACCCTATGTGGGGTCCAGAGCCTGGACGCAGGGCTCGATCTCAGGACCCTGAGATCATGACCTAAGTCGAAACCAAAAGCTGGACGCTCGACCGACGGAGCCACCCTGGTGTCCCTAGGACTCATGACTTGTATGATTGTATTCAACTCTGTGTACAAGCCAATGACTTGCTAACAAGTTCTATTTTGCACATTAGAAAACATGGACAATTGTAGTTAAGTTTTCTGCCTATGACTGAGTAGCAAGCCCTCCAACAAAGGCGATCTGGCCTCAAAACTCATGCTCTCATCTCCTCTGCTGAGAAGAGTAGCAACAGGAATGAGTAGAAGCTAAATAGCATAAAGTGAAAATGCTTGTCTCTCTCACTTAAACATTTAGAAATGGCAACAAGCAGGATTTTTCTTTGAAAGCATATTCTAATGTGCAAGTATATAATATATATAATATATAATTAGTACAGCTAATTTTTCATAAAGACCTAATTTTTTTAGAGCACTTATAGCTCCACAGCAAAACTGAGGGGAAGATTCCCCATATATCCTCTGCCCCCTCACATCTACAGCCTCCCCCACAATCAACATCACCCACTGGGGGTAGATTTGTTACAACAGGTGAACCTACAGTGACACGTTATTATCGCCCAGAGTCTGTGGTTTGCTTTATGGTTCACTCGACATTCCATGGGTCTGAACTAATGTGTAAAGATATATACCCGCCATTATAGTATCATAAACAGTATTTCCAATGCCCTCAATATCCTCCTTGCTCCTTCCATTCATTCTTCCTCCTCCCAGCCTCTGGAAACCACTGATCTTTTTACTGGAGAGTTTTGCCTTTCCCAGAATGTCATATAGTTGGGATCATAAGGATGTAGTCTTTTCAGACTGGCTTCTTTCACTTAGTAATATGCATTCGAGGTTCTTCTGTCTATATTTCATGGCTTTGTAGCTCATTGCTTTTTAGCACTGGGTAATATTCCATTGTCTGGATGCACCACCATTTACTTACCCATCCATTCACTCACTGGGAGCATCTTGGTTGCTTCAAGTTTTGTCCATTATAAATAAACATGCTACAAACATCTGTGTGCAGATTTTTGTGTGGACATAAGCTTTCAATTCCCTTGGGTAAATATCAAGAGGCATAATTGCTGGATCCTATGGTAGGAGTATGTTTAGTTTTGAAAAAAACTGCCGAACTGTTTTCCAAAGTGGC
>CM052808.1:73489154-73590152 GCA_028533885.1 Nasua narica | reverse complement strand
CAAAGAAGGGCCACATGTACCCCCATGTTCATAACAGCAATGGTCACAATCGCCAAACTGTGGAAAGAACCAAAATGCCTTTCAACAGATGAATGAATAAGGAAGATGTGGTCCATCTATACAATGGAATATTATGCCTCCATCCGAAAGGATGAATATCCAATTTTTGTATCAACATGGACGGGACTAGGAGAGATTATGCGGAGTGAAATAAGTCAAGTGGAGAGAGTCAATTATCTTATGGTCTCACGTGTGGTGCATAAGGAAAATCATGGAAGGCATTTTGAGAAGGAAAGGAAGGGTGAATGGGGGGAAATCAGAGGGGGCGATGAACCATGAGAGACTGTGGACTCTGAGCAACAAACCTAGGGGTTTGGAGGGGAGGGGGTGGGGGGTTGGGCGAGCCTGGTGGTGGATATTGAGAAGGGCACGTATTGCATGGAGCACTGGGTGTGGTACGTGAACAATTAATCTTGTAACACTGAAAAAATAAAATAAATATATTTGGGAAAAAACAATAAAAGTCAAACAATCTCTTTTTACATTTAATAATTTTTTTACATGCAAGTCATATGCTTTTTTTTTCTGTCTAGATGTCTGAAAGATTTTTTTTTAAAGTCAAGTAATTTTAATAGGATATGGCACCATGGATTGATTTCTCTTTAAGATTTCAAATTTAATTTCAAATAAATAAGAGAAAAATTATTATTGCTATTTCAAAAGTCTTGTTTTAATTTTTGGAGTCTGGCTAGATATGGGAATCTATATAAACTTCAAAGTTTAAACTGTGATGAAAATCTAAATCAAGAATCATCATATTTAAAAAGGAAAATTTCATGGGGACAACTATCTTAATCCAGTTCACTACTGCCTGCAGTAATAAATACTTGATGAAGGAGTGAACAAAAAGAAGAAAGGAATACGAGACAGTGATGGGTCTTGTGAGGCAGTAAAAAGATACTCCACCCCAACTATTAGAGAATACACTCTATGTAATATTATTTGTAATAATAGAAAACAGTGTCATATAAGAAAAGAAATGTTACTATAGTTCAAAAAGGAAGAAATAACATCCAGCTGAGGGCTGGTGATATGATAGTCTAAGGAGAGTAGCTAACAGATAACCCATTTATAAAGACTTCCACTAGCAGTGAACTTGGGGCCACTGTTGGGAATGTGAATTGGTGCAGCCACACTGGTATGGAAATTGCTCAAAAAATTAAAAATAAAACTATCACATGACCCAGTAATTCCACATGACTATTTATCTGAAGGACACAAAAACACTAACTCAAAAAAATATCTGCATCCCCGTGTTTATCACAGCATTATTTACAATAGCCAAGACACGGAAGCCACCTAAGCATCCACTGATCAATGAATAAAGAAAATGTGGTATGAACATACACAAGGAAACATTATCTAGCCATCACAAGAAGGAAATCTTGCCATGTGCAGCAACATGGATGGACCTTGAGGGTGTTATGCTAAGTAAATAAGTGAGACAGAGAAGGACAACTACCATATGGTCTAACTTATATGTGAATCTAATTTTAAAAACTGAACTCATGGATTCAGAGACTCTTCTGGTTGATGATTGGGTATTGGGCAAAATGGTTGAAGGTGGTCAAAACATACCAAATTCCAGTTATAAAATAAGTTAGTCATGGGACATAATGCATAGTATGGTGACTACAGTTACTAATACTGTATTGTGTATTTGAAAGTTGCTGGGAGAGTAGATCTTAAAAGTTCTCATCACAAGAAACACAGATTTGTAACTATGTGTGGTGATGGATGTTAGCTAGAGTTATTGTGATCATTACCCAATATATATAAATATCAAATCATTATGTTGTACACTTGAAACTAATATAATGTTATATGTCAATTATACCTCAATCAATAAATGGGTAAATAAGTAAATAAATAAAAGTTAGCTTATTAAAATCTTCTAAAAATTAGTATATTAAAAACTTTGAGCCATTTTTTCCCTTGCACTAACAAACTAGAAGATTCCTGCCTCTTTTGTTTGTTTACATTCTGCCTTAATGTATCAGGGTATTTTTTAAAAAGGGTAATATCATTTCAAGATGTTGACATCCTGAAGATATATTCTGACAATGTTACAGGTTTCCTGAATGAAAATTAAAAATCTTTAAGAGCCACCTCAGTAAACGAGACTTGGCTTATATTATATGTGGTAAATAGTTTTCAGATACATGGAACAAAAAGATAAAACAAGCGATGATACACACTTTCCTGGTTGTTGGTTTTATTTTTCCCACACTCAGTATGGGTTCAGTGGGTAATGTTATCTGATCACAGTGATGGGGAGGTACATTCTTAATGAAAGGATACAACTCTTTTCTCAAAGAACCTTAGAAGAATTATACCAGGATAATGCTAGCAGATAATTATTGTTTAAATTGTGTGTCTTCTTCCCTTCAACAGGCAAGAAGACCTGTCCCTTGGGGTCAGTTTTGTGCAGCTGTGACTCTTTTCTGATAAACATAGACAATTATGTCTATCAGGAGGTAAATTAAGAATTGGAAATAATAGATTAATCTCTATAAGATTACCGAATCAACAGGTGCAATTTCCAGAAAGAGTAATCACCATAGGCCAGCTGAGTCAGGTCATCAGGTAAGACCTGTTTCCAAGAATTTTACTGAAAAAAATATTCACACGGACTCATGATGCTTTTCATCTGAACTGTCCTCTCTGCTCGGGACATTGCCCTCAGGAGAAGTCATGCAACATCAAACAGCTTCAATATTCCAGGCTACTGGGAAACAAGGCAATGAGAAGGACAAGCCATTGTGACCCAGGGTCTTGCTGCTGGCTTGAGGGTCTGGGGTTCTGACTGCTTTTTTTCTCTGGAACAGCATTTAGTCCTTAATTTGACATGCACGCTTTCTAAATTCATTCAGGATAGGGACTTTCAACAAGTTGTCAGCGACTTTAGTCTTTCTGGAGACTATTTCAGGAGCAATACTGGTCTCTTTTGAAGTCGATTTCTGTCATGTATTGTTGCACTCGACTTTAAGGCTGTGTGCGTTAGTGTTTGTCACAGTCTTTCAGACGGACAGCTTTCATCAAAGATGGCGTCGTCTTCTGTGCTTAGAAGGCTGGGATGGACGTGAAAGCCTAACACAGGGATTGCTGTCCCTTCTGCCAGATCCATGCGTCAGACTTACAAATATTAAAAGAAATTAGTTAGAACTGAGGGGGAAGGGCAAGGAGGGCATTTGGGGAATGTCCTCACAGACATATTCACAGCAACGATTTCTCCTTACGTGCGGTGGCAGGGTTTGGATGAGAGAAATAAATGGTGAATGTAGGTCCCAACACTCCTAGAAAGGAAGTCAAGCTCCTCCGTGTGTTTCCAGTACCTTTCTCTGGAATTCTTCCACACGTCCCATCATCCTGTTCCTGGGCTCCCTTCGAAGTGAGAGCAGTTGTTGGCATCCATCTCTGCCTAATCTGGTAATTGGGACTCTGGCCACAGCCAGCTTTCCCTACTCTGTCCGCTGCCCAGATAATTGCTGTGACATTTCATTTCTCTTCCCTCTGAAAGAAACACTCAGGCAGAAAGCTCATTCTTCTAGAAAGCGCCCCAGGCCCTCGGTTGCAGGATGATTTCGGGTCACAGTTCAGTGGCTAATTCTTCCCCTACACGGTCGAAGCCGGCTTTCCAGTTTGATTACTCAGAAGAAAAATAAGCCTGAGCAGATACACAGAGTTGTTTCTCTCTTTTTTCCCACTTGTTAGGAGGTGGTTAAAAGCAGAAAAAGCTTCTCATTAAAGACCTTTCCTTTGAGTGCAGCAAGACAGTCTATTTATCCTGCCTGCCAAATGGGTAAGATTCCCAAACGTGCTGTCATGGAGTGAATTGGTCTGTATAATGAACGAACTTCGCGATGCGGAAGGCCTGGCTCTTTGCCTCGCGCACCATGGGCTCTCTGTAAACATTTGGTCAATGAATACGCACACTTGGGAAGTGGACCCTTGTTCTCACCTTAAGCAATGCTTCACCAAGCTTTTTGTCTTTATTTTTGCTTTCTCCGACAATAGGGTCATGCTATCTTTCAGTGTGTCACTATTAAATTTTGCAAGATGTTTGTGACACTATTTCATAGTTGAAGATAAATTCTTGGTGCTATAGAAACATCCTGATAGCCTCCCGCATGTGTTTTAGGAGACCAAAGGATTTCTAGAACCACTGTAAAAACATAATCGGAAGGAGGTAAATGGAAGGGCTGTTTCGAGGCTTAGATGACCTTGGCTAGCCTCTGGTACGTATTTTACAAGACAAATCTACAGTCCAGAGACGGGAAGCAATTTGTCCAAGGTTACAAGAGCAGTTAATGACAGAACTGGAATGAAAACCCAGGTTTCTTGACACCTGGAATAATGCACTTTGACATTGTATCTATCGATATGATAAATGCAGTGAAGAAGAGTAAAAGGTTACTCCAGTTATTTGGCATATCTGTTCCAAAATTCAGAGTAGAAGTTCTGGTCTGTGATGTACGATGTCGCGACTTCTCCAGCCAATAACCCTAAGCCAGAGAAGCACTTCATTGAAAGAAACGGTAACACTGGATTTTAGAACTGAAAAACCGCAGTGATGAGAACCACCACACTTTGCTGGATTTGAAAACAGACCTCCGTTTTCCACAAAATGACACTAACGTGTGCCTGTGCTAGGGACAGAGTGCTCACCCAGAACATAACAAAAAACAGACACTTTTGCAGAAACTGAACTAAAATGTACTTGGATATTTGACAGAACTATTTGCAATGCAACAGCACCGGCCCCATTTGGTGGCCACCTGAAAACGTGGCCCAGCTAGTATGAAAAGTGGGTAGGATTCAAGTGACCTACAGTCTTTTATTATTATTTTTTTAATAGGTCATACTGAATTTCGATGGAGAGCTATGATTTCTTGTTTTTCTATGACTTGTATCATTTTTTATTATTTCCGAAAGGATTATTTACCCAAATGATCAAGGACAACGAAACCTGGGTGAACATGTGACATGCTGTAATTATAAGGCTCCAAGGACTTTTGGAGTCCAAAAGGTGTTCTTTTTCTCCGTGGGGGAGGGTCTCTTGCAAACCAGAATCTGGCTCACCAAAGCAATATTGCTGAATACAGACAATGAAGATCCAAATATCGCCCATGTTGTTTTTTCCTTAAATTTTTTTTATTTATTTGAGAAAGAGAAAGAGAGAGCACAAGCAGCAGGGGGAGGGGCAGAGGGAAATGGAGAAGCAGACTCCCTGCTGAGCAGGGAGCCCCACATGAGGCTCCATCCCAGGACCCTGAGATCAAGACCTGAGCCAAAGGCAGATGCTTAACCAAAGGAGCCACCCAGGCGCCCCTCCTCCATGTTGTTTTTTAAAAGAATTTAAAGCATTTTTAAATAGAGTGGGCTTTAATTAGGTAGCACAATCAATTATAAGCATTTTATAGATTTTATAATGTGGCTCTCAAAAAACACAGTAAATTCTTAAATTGCAGAGGTGCCTGGTGTTTCTTTGAGGGAATTAGGATGCACCCTCTTCTTTGACAGCAACCGTCCTCACACATAACAGAGCCCTTGGGGTATAGCATGGGCTCTGCTCCACTGTGAGGAAGCCCATCTTGTTAAGCCGCAGTCGTAACAAAAGAAAAGTCTGGGAGCTCTTTCTCGAGCATGAGCACCTGAAGTCCTGGGGGATGAGGAGAGTCTTTGCCTCTTAAAAATGGTGAGGACCTCCTGGGACTCACATCACAGCCTCTCCTGATGGGCTCACAGTTGTGTAGGGACCTTCGTGGCAGACTACTCACTGGATTCAAGTGAAGAAGAAAAAATGTTTTAACAATTTATTCTGCACTTGAGGCTTAAAGAGTCTCAGCAGAAATCTTTGGAATTAGCCACAGACGGATGTGGAAAAAACCAGAAAAATACATTTACTGTGGTTAAACGTGACTAGTAAGTGGATACAAATTTTGTTAACAGAGATACTGGCAAAGTGGGTTTGTATAAAGTTTTCCTGAAATGTCACTTTTGGGGGCGCCTGCGTGGCTCCGTTGGTAAGCGTTGCCTCAGGTCATGATCCTGGGGTCCTGGGGTCGAGCCCCACGTGGGGCTCCCTGCTCAGTGAGAAGCCTGCTTCTCCCTCTCCCACTCTTCCTGCTTGTGTTTCCTCTCTGTTAAATAAATAATTTTTTTTTAAGTGACTTTTGGCGACTCTGACGAGGTGTGTTTAGTTGCTGCCCACTACCAGTCCTACTGCACTGAACAGATGGAGAGGTAAGTGTTCTTATAAAAGGGTAAGTTGGGTGGATCTAATACACAACGGGGTGACTGTAGTTAGGAATACTGTATTATAGACCTGAAAGACGCTCAGAGAATAGCCTTAAATGTTCCCAGCACAGAGAAGACAGGGTAACTGAGTGAGCTGATGAAGGTGTTAACTAAGGCTGCGGTGGTGGGAGTCATTTCTCAGTGTGTGTGTGTCAGATCAGCACGCTCACCTTGTATGCACACACACATATGGCATATTGCATACACAATCTTATATCTCAATAAAAACTTTTAAATATAAAAGAAAATGAAAACAGGTGTACAGTTAAACTGGGGGTTTCTTATCTTTTGTTGGCTTGTTACAAAATATGGAGGTAGTAATTTATTTTTCTTTTTATTGAAGAATACTTAACATAGTATTGTATTAGTTTCCAGTGTACAACATAGTGATTTGATATTTATATACTTTATGAAACAGTCACCACAGTAAATCTAATCAGCATCTGTCACTAAACAAAGCTGTTATAATACTCGTGATTATATTCCCTAGGCTGTTTATTTTATAACTGGAGGATTGTACCTCTTAAGCCTTTTAATCTATTTCATCCATCCCCCATCCCCTCCTGTTTGGCAATCATGTTTGTTCTCTGTATTTATGAATCTATTTCTATTTTGTTTGTGCATTTGTTTTGCTCTTAGATTCCACATCTAAGTGAAGTCATAGAGTATTTGTGTTTCCCTGACTTATTTCAATTAGTATAATACCCCCTTGGCCCATCCAGGTTGTCACAAATTTCAAGATGTCATTCTTTTTTATGATTGAATAATATTTCATGACATCTATATGTATCTCACATCGTCTTTATCCATTTTTCTCTTGATGGAGATTTAGGTTGCTTCCATATCTTGGCTATTGTAGAATGCTGTAATGGAGGGGTACAAATGTTTTTTTTAAATTAGTATTTTGTTTTCTTCAGATGAATACTTAGAAGTTGAATTGCTGGATTGTATTGTATTTCAGTTTTTAGTTATTTGAGGAACCTCCATAACATTCTGCATTGTGGCTGTACCAACTTACCATTCCCATCAATGGTTCTTAAAAGTTATGTTTTCAGGGCACTTGGATGTCTTGGTTAAGTGTCTGACTTTTGATTTTGGCTCAGGTCATGATCTCAGGGTTGTGGGATTGAGTCCTGCATCAGGCTCTGTGCTGGGTGTAGAGCCTGCTTAAGAGTCTCTCTCTCTTTCTTCCTCTGCCCCCCTCCTCTCTTTCTCTCCCTAAAAAGAAAAAGTAGAAGTTCCCATTTCTCCACATTCTCAGTAGCACTTGTTATTTGTTGTCTTTTTGGTAACAGCCATTTTGACAGGCATGAGTTGATATCTCATTGTGGTTTTGATTTGCATTTATCTGATGTTATTGATAAAGAGCATTTTCATGTGGTTTTGGCCATCTCTATATCTTCTTTGGAAAAATGTCTATTCAGGTCCTCTGTCCACTCTTGAATTCAATTTTTTTTTGACATTGAGTTGTATGTGTTCTTTATATATTTTTGGATGTTAACCCTTATTAGATATTATGATTTGCAAATGTTTTCTCCAATTCTGTTGATTGCTTTTTTTGTTGTTGATGATTTCCTCCACTTACAAAAGCTTTTTAGTTTGATGCAGTTCCACTTATTTATTTTTGCTTTTGTTGTCCTTGCCTGAGGAGACAGATTCAAGAAAATAATGAAGTACTAATGTCCAAGTCCTTACCACCTATGTTTTCTTCTACGAGTTTTATGGTTTGGGGTCTTATATTTAACTCTTTAATCCATTTTGAGTTTATTTTTGTATACGGTATAAAAAAGTGGTCCAATTTCTCTCTTTTGCATATAACTGTCCAATTTCCTCAACATCATTTACTGAAGAAATTTGTCTACCCTATTGTATAGTCTTGCCTTTTTTGTTGTGGATTAATTGACAAGCACTCTCTTCTGTTCCATTGCCTAGAATTTGTGCCAGTTTTGGTGCCAGTATTTGTCTGTTTTTGTGCCTGTACCATACTGTTTTGTAGTAGAGTTTGAAGTCTAGGAGTATGTTACCGTCAGCTCTATTCTTCTTTGTCAAGATTGCTCTGGCTCTTTGGGATCTTTTGTGGCTTCACACAAATTTTAGGATTATTTGGTCTAGTTCTATAAAAAATTACTTTGGTATTTTGATAGGGATTACATGGACACTATAGTTTGCTTTTGGTAGTATGGATATTTTAATAACATTAATTCTTCCCAATCCATGAACATGGTATATCTTTCCATTTATTTACGTCATCACAAAACAAATGGGAAATGAAATAAAATAAAAACTGGTGTATAGTTAAAACTGACAGTAAGTTAAAACTTATCTTGTCCTTGGTTATTAAAAGATATAGAGATAATAATTAAGTTTTTCTTTGTTTTCGATTCTAGTTCTATCACATACATACACACCCACACACACACATCCCTAAGCAAATATAATGGTCATCTAACCACTGTTTAGAATGTGATTTGTAAAAATTTATCAAGTGTACCAATGTAACATGCATTTTTAGGATGGAAAGATCAAAATGGAACAAAAGAAAATTAAAAGAAGTGTCCTATAAGATACACAGTTTCCTCGTAATACTAGATTTCATAAATATATATATATATATGCTATGTATTATTTCTTTGACAAATATTTATAAAGTCTATGGATAAATATGAATCACTCTAATGAATGAAGACATTCAGAATATGAAAAGTAAAAATTATACCACCTTCATTGTTCACAACTGTTATATATACTTGGACTTTTATGATGATGTTTGTAAACCAAATATATGATGTTTGGTTTTTATTTGACAGAAATTACAAAAAAATAAAAAAACCCATCATTTATCTATAAAAAATTACAATATATGTTACTACTCTCATATTTTAAGAAAATGTTTATTGGAAAGGCTTGTTAAAAGCATTTTATCCTTGTTGAAATGAGTTAAAGCAATGCACTGTATTGTATTATAATGAGTCACATTACTTCTGTACTTAAGTTATCCATAGGAAAACATTTCCATTATTTCATGAGGTAGCTTTGCTAAAAGTGAAAACACAGGGAAGCAGAACCAATTTTTTATGTTCCTAATTTACAAATGGGGACATATTAGGAAGAAAATGAGATAGCTACTTCTGATCAAGTAGTCTGCCTTCATTACCCGGTAGTGATTCTGTTAGTGACATGGGTATGTTTAGGAGGCATTACGATCACAATTTACACATTCTGATTGCTCTACCGCATATTGTTTTATGCTAACCACTTTTGCCAGTGTTCCAAATGATCAGTTAGGACCCCTTGGATTGCTTTACTCACTGTTTAAGTGCCAAGTTTAAATGGATCATATGCTTAATATTACTTTAATGTTGGAATCTCCACCTCTCCTTAATTTTTATTTGTTACATAACAGTTGAAATCTCCGTTTAATCCCTCTATTCCTCTAAATGGTGTACCTGGACCTGAGCCCTCTACTTACTTCTCATTATAAGAAGCCCATTTATGCTTATAAGTTGTGACTACATTGGTAGGAAATCAGTCATTACTGTGTGTCTGAGCTGTACTATTGTTTTGGGTGAGTGAGGAGAGAATTTAAGAAATTTCTGGATTCAGCTGCTATTGGCATACACATTGGTAGTGTGAGGTTCTATTACCTTGTTGAGTGCTTAACCTGTGTTGTGAAGAGAATTTCAGGGTACTCAGTTCAACCCAGGAGAGACCAGGTTACCTTAATTTATTCTAAAAGACTTTTAGCACTTTGGAGTAGAAAAAATAGAAGAGCTAGACAAAAATATAGATTTTTTTTTGAGACTTGAGAGTTCCAGGTTTAACCCATGTTCCTTTAGTGGTTCCAGGAAGGCTGCATCATTGGAGGATTTCAAAATATCTTTAAGGTGTCCAATGATTTAGCAGTTTCTTCAGAAATAGTCTTGTAGATGCTAAGCATCCATTAACTCAAAAAAATGAACTAGAACAAAGGTGATGGACACCCAGCAAGTTTAGCATTGAGACTAAATATATTTAGTCTAAAATGCATATAAATAGAGTAAGGGGGGAGGCTAGGGATTAATTATAACTTTTTAAGATAAGATTTTAAAGATATTTTGCTCTTTTTTAGGTTGATTTGAGTTTTTCCTCAGACTCTTTAGGGACACATATTCCCTCACCTCTGCTTATATGGTTGTCTTATGCCAAGAATTTTGAAAACAGGCACTGTATCATTAGATACATGACAAGGGTGTATATATATATTTTTCACGAAACTAAGGAAATGTCACAGGAGAAAACCTCCAACAGTCAAGCTTATCAACTAAAAGTTCTATGTGCTTCAGTCTTCTTTTGTAAAAAAACTTATTTTTATAGTACTAAAGAAAAAATCTCACGTATAAGAGTACAAATTATTTGTCAAGGAAAATGACCTTCTGACATTTTCCTCTGAACAGTCTCAGGAGGACAAGGAGATGCCGGATGTTGGAATTTGGAAACTTTTCAAAGTCTTCTTTCTTGGTAGCTGAAAGTGTCTGCAGGTATTGCAAAGACATAGTGGACACCATAAGCTTTCTAACAAATGGCCACTTGTCACTCAGGGAACAGAGAAGTCAGTGGAGACCTCACTAGGCTAAGAAATCCCATGGTAAACCACATGTGGCTCTACAGTAGATAGCCCCAAAATATCCACATCTTTTGTCTGTTGAAGAACAAGTAGACCAGAAACACAGAACCTTTCCCATTCTATACACTTCAGGCAATCCAAAACACGATCATGTGGTTTTTCACTTAAAATCTCAGCTCTACTATGTTTCTGCTCCTAACATGGATTCAATTGCATAGTAAACAAGTCCTCATATGTAGCCTAAGATATCAATTGTTAAATGTTCCATGCTGTATGTCAAGAGAGACTGTGCCCACCCAAACTTCTTAATTCCTAGTTATGAAACAATCTTAGATCATAATTATGATGTCAGAATTACATGTATTGTAAATGATTATGTATATATTTTTTCTTCAAATATAAAGATATGTCTACGTTTTCATGTCCTGTTACTTATGCAATTTTACAATAATTGATACAATTCACATTAAGATATTTTCTTTTTCTAGTAATAGCACAATAAACAGGATGCTCTCATCAGATTCAGATTATTTTTCACAAAAATGTGAAAATATGAAAAATAGGTCAAATAGAAATTCACAGGACAGAGAAGGTTGAGTTCAGGTTTGAAGAACACTGCAGGCCTTAGTATCATTGACCAAGAAGAAAACCAATGAAGAGCCTCATGAGTGTGAAGCTAAATGAACCGACACAGTGGCACATAAGCGTGTGTGTGTGCAACAACACACACACAACCTGTCCTATTGTTAATGTTAAAGCAACTTCCACGTTTAAGCACTGATGCTATTTTTTGTTGTCATCTTACAAATTAGGGACAAAATGCCCTGGGATAGTTCTTCCCTCCATGGCACAATTTCTATTATTCCAAGGCACTAGAGTTGTAAGAACTGAATAGATGGCAGCATAACAAAACCCAAATTTCTTCCCAGAAATATGCTGCTTTTTGCCAGATAACTTCAGTTTTGCAAACCTTTGTAGGCGCTAGGCCAAGTAGGTACTGGAAGGCGAAAATACTGTCTATGCCGACAATCTAGTGAGCAAGTGAGGGTCTATATGGAGAAAAAGAAGATTAATTCACTTTTGTCTAGACCTCAAAAGACTTGGAGCAAAATCCCAAGTAGAGATGGGGAAAAGAAAGTGGTAGAAGCAGTGGCATAAAAAGAGGGTAGAAATGAAACTGTGTTTCCATGTGGGACAGCTACATCCCGGCAGAGGGATTTTTGAGAAAGAAGAGGCGCACTGACAGGGGAGGCCAGAGTATGAAGTACTAACCGCCGTCCAAGAAAAGCTTAGGGACTATTTTGAAAGCAGTAAGCATCTAATGCTTTCCTTCTTTTCAGTTTTGTATTTAAAAATTCTCAGAATTACAAATGATCCATGACTCTGATGACACACTCAAATAGAGCAGAAATGCACCAGGATTCTCTTCTATCCAGACTGCTCCCCCCGGCCCTGGTCGCTCAGGGGGTATGATCTGAAGTTCCATCGAAAACAAAGACGATATAATAATAAAGGCGGTACTATCTGGATCCCCGGGGGGGAAGCAGTCACCATCTTTAGGGTTGTTCTTCTGATACTTGCCGCCATAATCCTAAATAAAAGTTTTATTTTATTATATATTTTTTAAGCTGGCATTTGTTGATTTTTTGAGTACAGACACTAGATTTTCTTCCTACTACGGAGTATTAAGACTGAGTTCTCTTAACCACTCCCTCTGTTCCTCACAGTGTCCACACCACCCTCCTCTCAGAGCCCTTACTTGCATTTTCGGAGCAGTCTTTGTTCCGTGCACCTGTGTCACCAATCCATTTACCGCTTAGGTCAGTCGTGTGAACTACACCAACGGCAGGCCTGTTCTTCTCAAACCTCGGACTTAGAACTCATTGCCTTGTTTGTAAGTTTGCTCTTTTGTGGGGTTTTGGTGCACCCTCTGCACCATCTCTGTTCTTCCAGGACGCTTGTCGTGCAATTTCTTTGGGATGGCCTCTGTTGTTCATTTCACGCTCTCCTCCAATATCTGGGAATCACCGTGTAGTTAACTCTCACATGTGTCAGCCCATCTTGGCAGAGAACCTGAGCTAAGACCCAAGTCTTCCTTCATTTCAGCAAAATTTTTTACATGGATCTTGTCTTTATGTGCCATTTTAGGAAGATCTGTCTTTGATTTTGTAGTTGGCATATATACTTGTGTATACTATTATTTATACACTGGTAAATATGCCAAATATATATGTCATACACATATTCTATTATTTTCCCTTCCTAATTGCTTCCATTTCTTTGTTACTTTATCCACGTCTATTATTTCCTGAAGTTGTTCCAGGCTTTTTCAACTACAAATACTGGACTCCCGAGTGCTTATAAGATAGATCCATTTGTGGGGAGGATTTTTCATTATTTTAAATTTACTTTGCTGAGGGCTCTAACCCACTTTCTATCCTTCCTATTGTCTTCTCTATTCTTGGATTTCTTGCAACTCTTTTCAACTGTTCTCCAAAGAGTGCATCTTTTCATGACTTTCTGAATGTACAGAGAAGTATTTTTAAGAATTTTTCTTCCTTTTCCCTTTGTTGATTTTCTTCTTCCTTTAAACTCCCCATGTTGTCTACTCATAGATCCTATGTGGAAGCTTTTCTTCTTTGTTGGTGAATGAGACCGCTGTCTCTAGAGCTTATCCTTCTTCGGAAGTGTGGGGAGGGATGAAAGATGAGGGGCAGGAGGTCCTTTTGTTCGGATTTATCACCTCAGACTCTCTCTGACCAAACTGGGTCATCCCTGGTGCTAGGTCCAGGTCTTGTCTTTGACGGACTGCTGGAGGGTGGGGTGATCTGTAAAGCCTCCCTGACCTTTGCATTTTAGCGATAACTGCCATTCACTTGTCTCTGGTGGAACACTGGAAAACTCGCTGTCTTTGTTTCTCTTTCTGACTCACCCAAGGGGCTTCGGCCACCTAGTAATCTGAGACTCCAAGAAAATGAGGATGCATTTACCCTGCAGCCCCATCTCATGTGTTATCTGGTTTAACAGACTGCACCTCATGGGGGGGGCTGCCTCCCACTTTTTCTTTTGGCCCAAAGTGCACTGTTTGAGGAGACCGCCCCCTCATAGGATGTTTGTGTGTAGGGCTGCACCTGCAACTGAGCGCATCCTTTAAAAAAAAAATTAAATCTGGTATAGTTAACATACAGTGTTACATGAGTTTCAGGTGCCCAATTTAGTGATTCAACAATTCCAAGAATTATTCAGTGCTCATTGGGATAAGCAGGCTCTTAATCCCCTTCACTCATTTCTCCCCCTGGCTTCTTGAATAGAGGGGAACACAGGCCAGTGGTGCTTGGGGCTCCTGGGTTTCAGCAGTGACCGCATCGTTTTTGCTGCCTGAATCTCAGAGCTTCTTCTATACTCTCTTTCCCGAAGTCTGGTTGTTCAGTATTTCCTTCTCCTGTGTGAGCTCCTACATTTCATTAAAAGAAAATCCTATTGCTGAATTTCTTTAGGTGCATTTCAGGGAACTCAGACCCTGCTCAAAGGCTGGAAAGGTTTTAGTATTCTTCACTAAAATGTGGTATAAATTTTACCGCTTTTAGCAGAAATTTTTAATAGTCTGAGTGTAAAGGTCCCTTTTCCCATTATTAGCAAAGAGAAAACGTTCTTCCCTTGTTTTACTCTTGATTCTTCATTTTAGTAGGGTTGGGGCCTGGGGAAATAGGCAAGGTTTTAGCGCACTCCCTTTTCTTTGTTGGGAGTCTCCAACTGAAATTTTTTTAGCAGGGGAATGATAGGTCAGAATTGGCCTTTACAAAGGTCACTTTGACCCCGAAATGAAGGCTACAGGGAGAATACTGGAATAAAGCAAACAAGAGAGAGATCAAGAGAAGACAGACGAGGGCTGGGATTGGTTGGGCTGAATTCAGATGACTGCAAATAGTCAACAGAGGTTAGAATCAAAAGAAATGTAGAGTCAGTAAGGTACCAGGCAGATGCCATGGGTGTGAGCTCTTCTGGGCAGGAAAGGGATCTGATTTGTCTTTGTATCTCCAGAGCCTAGCTCAGGTCTGGCATTTGGTTGGTATCTTATGCTCATTGAACAGTACTAATTGTTGGGTAAGAAAGAACCGAACACAACTGATTGGTTGCAACCTTGGTTAAAAGAGAGGGTGATGATGTCAGAAACTTACTAAGGTTTTATAGCTGAGAAAGTGCTTTGCTAAGTACTTTATGTACATAGAAATCAAAGGGTAACTTCAGCATAAATCATAAGGCTTAGAATATTAGATTTCAAATTAATATAATTAATAAGAATTTTACTTCTATGAGATAAATCTGAGAATTTAAGAACGCATCATTTGTTAAAAAGTCTCTAATTCTAGAGTTATCCTCCGTAAGACATATTTTTTAATATTTACACATATAAATATGTTAAGAAAAATTCATTTACAGAATAGTGATTAATATATAAGATTACACTAGACTATCTCCCCTTTTTAAAGAACCATGATAATTGCAGTAGGAGTGAAGGAAATGGATATCATGTCTTATGCAGATTTTATGGGAGTACATTTCTTCTGAATGGTTTGTTTGCATAGCTTTCTGGGCCATCCCATCCCCCTAATACCGGCACCTTACAAATAGTGTAACTGTAGTTTTGTCTTTTCTAGAATTTCCTATCAGTGGAATTGTGTTTGGCCATATTCCCTAAGAATAATGCCTTTGAAATTCCTGTGTGTTGTGTCTATCTGTGTCGTGTTTATCTATCTGTGTTTATCTCTTACCTTCATTCCTTCCGTAAAAACAGTGTGCAATTTTGTTTTGGTGGAGAAGCCATGATTTGTGGTTCATCTTGGATTTTCTCTGACAAAAGATATTATCTTCAAGTAATTTATTTCTTCCTATCCAATATTCATGTTTTTAAAATCTCTATTCCTGTTCTGATCATGATAGAGTGCCTTCCTGACTTGTTCTTAAATTTCAGGAAATGTATTTGTAGCTTTTTGGTAAAGGCTATTTTTCAGGTGAAACAGATTACCTGCTAGCCTAGAGTGAAGATTTTCTTTCTTTCTTTTTTTTTTTATGAAAAAGTACTGAATTTTATTGAATATTTTTATATCCATTGAGGAAATCACATAGATTTTAGCTTCAATTTCTTAATATGAAATCATTTTCTAATATTTTCTTGTTAAAAGATCCTTACATTTCTGGGATAAATATAACTAGGCCATGCTTAGGCATTTTGTATCCACGTTTGTACGTGAGATTGGTAAATTTTTTTCTATTTGGTACTGTCCTTGTGAAACCTATACTGTTGAGTGCTTAGCTTATTAATTTTCCATCCCTATTCTCTACCAAATATTTAAGGCTATTTTAGATATTTAAGGCTGTCACATTTCCTCTAACTACCAACTTACCTATGTCTCATAAGTTTTGATATAGTGTTTTTATTATCCTAAGGTTCCAATATTTTCTTTGCTCCCTTATTGTGTCTTTTTGATTCAAGATCATACAGATGGGTTTTTAAAGTCCAAAAGTATAGGATTTTTTGGCTTTTAATTATTGATTTCTATTTTTATTGCATTAAGATGGGAAAACATGGGCACATGATATACACTTGGGCTTATGATTCTTTTATATATGTTGTGACCTCACATATTTCTCATTACTATTTCATGAATGTTTAAGGGTGATACGTTTTCTCTGATTTTTGTTTTTGCCCAAGCTTATTTTATGTTGTTCCCTTTTCTATTTCTTCAGAAACATTATCTAACAATTTTTATCAAATGTATTTTCTCAAAAAAACTCATTATTATTGTCAAGTTTTCAGTTTATTTTGTTTTTTAGGTTGAGCTGCATGAAATTATTGTTATTTTTAAAACTAATAGCCTACTACAGTGGCAGTTCCAACTGGTTCAACCTAATAAACAACGTGAAACCACTCTAGGGGAATATTTTCATTCCTGGGGCAATAGAGTCTCACAGAAATGCAATTCTTACTGAAGACGAATTCATAATCAGATATTAAAACATGCCCAATGGAATGTTCCTTCAAGACTCCGAGTCAGCAGTCACAATAACAGAATGAACACGGATACTAGAGCAGTTCCAAAGAGATTAAAGTATGTTCTAGAAGACTCTGGGGGGATGAAATGCATAAAAATATTTAAGAGGAACATAAGTCACAAGGAAAGAATAAGCTTTTGTGAAAGAAGAGTAGACGAAATTCGCAAAACAGTTACAGCATTTAGATATTAAAAGCATCTAAGATAGTGGAGGGGGTAATGTAGACACAGCTGCAGCGTGAATCCAGAGTGAATTGTATGATCGGAGGAAATTGCTCAGATGCAGCACAAAGATACCACAGGAATGAAAAGTGTAAAATATTGTTAATCACAGAAAACAGAACATGAATATCAAACATAAATTTAATAATCATTCCTAAAGGAGATGATAGAGCAAATGGGGCTAAGAAAACATTTAAATGAATAGTGATAATTATCTGGAACAAATGAATGACAGGAATTGTCAGGTTGAAGAAATATATTATGTTCCCACAAGAAAATTAAAAAGAAATTCATAGTTTCAGGCATGAGGGTAAGATTGCTTGATTCCAAATGCAAGAGGAAATTTCTAAAAGCAGAGAGAAAAGGCAGTTAACCTATGAAAGATGAACAACTAGACTGACAGACATCTGGGCAGAAATGAGACGGCACAGAAAGTGATGGGATAGACGACTCTCCAGGTGGCTGAGAATTCCACAACTAGCTAAAATGTCATTCAAGAAATGAGACCAGATGCAGTAAATGAAGCAAGAAAATAGTGAAACTATCCTCAAATGGCCAAGGACTCCATAACCAACTGAAATATCATGCAAGAATAAAGATGAAATTAATTCGTCTTTGCAAACCATGGAGTTCGCCAGACATAAACGCTCATTGAAGAAAGCAAATAATGACTGATTAAAAAGAAAATAAGAATTTGAACTCAGAAATAGGGGGTGAAGTAGAGAAGCAAAGAAACAGTGAAACAAATGGGTAGATCTAATATGCACTAACTGTAAAAATAATAATAGTATTAAAAATTAAATTTGGAGTGTTTTCAAAAGAAGAGAGAAATAAAATAATAGATAACAGTAGCACGGGGGCGCCTGGGTGGGTCAGTCGGTTAATTGTTCAACTCTTGATCTCAGCTCAGGTGTTGATGTCAGGTTTGTGAGTTCAAGCCCCATGTTGGTCTCCATTCTGGGCATGAAGCCTACTTAAAAAAAAACCAAACATAACAGTAGCATGAAATATGAAAGGAATTAAAAAAAGAAATGGAGCTACCTTTCTACTTTATATTTGTTTTTACTTTTTGGTCAACTATACATAGTAAGGGGCACCTGGGTGGCTCAGTCAGTTAGGCATCTGCCTTCAGCTCAGGTCATGATCCCAGGGTCCTGGGATCGAGCCCATCGTCGGGCTCTCTGCTCAGCAGGGTCAGCTTCTCCCTCCTCTCCCCCACTCTCCCAGCCACTCCCACTGCTTGTGCTCTCCCTCTGTGTCAAACGAATAAATAAAATTTTTAAAAAAGTATACATACTAAAACTTTAAGTTAACTATTAAGAGACTATATGTAATTTCAAATAAGTAGATGGGGGAGGAGTAAAAATAAATACGACTAAAAGTAGCTAAAACAAAGAAGGGGAAAGAAGTAAATAAATAATAAGTGGAAAAACATAATATGTCGGATCAATATAAATAAAGATGACTGAATTTTGCTGTTATAAAAGAACAAAAAACATTAAGTTTTAAAAGTCCAGGCTGTTTTGATCATAAAGTATCTATAATGACACAGAAATACTCAAAGTAAATGGAAGAAAAAGTAAAACAGAGTTTGGATAAAGAACTGCGCTGCATTTGACAATTATAAAAAAGAATGATCCAGCAGGAAGATGTAATATCCTTGAACCTTTGATGAAACATTCCTTTGGGAAACTTTGAGATTATACACGTATAAAACTAGAATGATTAGTTTGAGCCAATAACTGCCCTTATTGTGGATCGCTATGGGGTCTTTCATCATCTTGTCCTGCTTACTCACCATTGCCCATGGGTGCCATTTTCCCTGTGTTCTACTCACTCCAGATGTACCTGTTTTCCTTCTAATATACTAGACTTACTTCTGCCTGATGACATTGATGATGCCTACAATTTCTTTTTCAAAGTTTTAGAGGTTCACCTGCTCATGACATTTGAACCTGAATCCAAATATCACTTCTTAAAGGAAATTTAATGGCCAGTTCACTTTCTTTGCCACGATTCTGATATACCTTCTTTGTAATGCTCATTGATGTCTGAATTTAACCTGCTTATTATTTTCTTCACTTGGTTATTATTGGCATATACTTTCATGTGTATAAGTGTCTTATTTTTCTTCTTCATCTTTGTGTCCCAACCACATAGAAATAGCACATAAAAGCAACTGGATGTGTAATTATTGAATAAATGAACAAATTAATATCTCTGCTAGATGGGCTGTGTGCTTATATTTCTTATGAGACTGGATGTGTATTAGGGATGGAAACCACATCTGTATTGTTCTCTGTAAATGAGATATATCCTCTAAGAGTAGGTACAGTATGGCAAATGTTGATGGAAAAAATAAATATATAAATTCTGCTTCTGGAAATATTATTTTAGTCAAAGATTATGTACAAATGTGTTTACTGCAGCATTGTTTAGAATAGTAAAAAGCACGTAATGTACATACTGAACAAAAGGGCAATGGTTAAATAAATTAGAGGTTTGCAATGGAGTATTATATAGTCCTTAAATGTCACTTAACTGGACTTTGTTCTTAATATAAGATACAACTTAAAATATAACAAATGACTTCATATACAGTATGATCTTAATTTTATAAGTATATACATGAATCTTATCTCGATTTCTATTTTTATCTATTTGCTGTACTTCTATTCTAAAAGGTTAACAATATATGGTAGAATTATTGATGATTTTCAACTTTTTATCTATGTATTTCTTCATGTCTTGAGTTTTTTTAATGAGGATGTATTCATTTTGCAATAAAAATTTTTGAATGTTAATTTCAGTTAAATGTCAAGTATTCATTCCTTGGAATTTTGCCAGGTTTTCAGAAATAATCCCCCCAAAATCACGTTTCAGTGGAATACACAAAAATTGCTTATTTAAGGGAAAGGAAGCTTGATTAAGAAGTATTTACACTTTCGTGGCAGAAACCACATGAACTAACACCACAACGTGGTGACTGCATGTCAGCATTAATGCCTGAAGAAGAGAGAAGGAAATATTCAGGAAGGAAGAAAGGGCATAAAATAAAAGGGATTTGCGACTGGGAAAGGGATTTTGAAATCTCCAAAAAAAGACATTTCTGAAGAAATTAGAATCGAGGGAGACATATTTGAAATTGCTGTAAAACTTAGTTAAAAAGCTTGAAAAGTAATAATGAAAAGTATTAGCAACTCTCAGGAGTTAAACTAACTAATTTACATACACAATGTGCTTTAAATTGTTCCACAAAAGAAGCAAGGCTGTTAGAGGAAATTTTTAAAAGCAGTGCCCAAGCCATATTGAACTTGACTTTGAATACTGTGGATTTTCCACCATTGCCTCGATGGCTTCCATCTGGGTTGTCTCATTTAAAGCATATTTGAAAATAGTTGTTGTCTGCTTTTCAGAGGAATAATTTTTATAAACCTTGATTATGGTTCAAAGAGAACATAACTGTGCAGAAGAGTAGAGTTTTCGAATGTTCATTCCACCTTGCCTTCAACTCTGTTCCCCTGGGGGCAGTTATATAAGTTTCCTATCCGGTGGCCCTCCAGCTAGAAAAATAAGACTGTGTGGGTTGCTAATACTACTTTAGGCCCCTAGGCAAGTTATTTTTGCATACTCATATTTATTTATTTAATTGCAAGAGAGAGAGCACAAGCAAAGGGGGAAAAGGCAGAGGGAGAGGGCAGACTCCTTATTTGTAAAATGGGACAATAATAATACCTATTTTGGGCAGTTCTTGGGCAGATATCAATCATGACATGGTATAAAGCGCTGAATAAATAAGTGGGCAATGATACTGCCTTTTCTCCATCTATAAAAACTGCATCCATAACAATCTATCTGCTCTAGAGTGTGTGGCTTATATAAGGTTATATATATGAAATTATGTAGCATCATATCTTGTTGGTAGCAGATTGTACAATAAATATCCCTCTCCCCTTCTATAAAGAATTTTTGAACGTTACACTTCCTCACTTGTGCCTCAGACCACGCATTTCTCTGTTGACTCCAGTGAGGCAGCCCCCCCTGCATATTTGTTGGTGGGAGATTACTTGTGCTTAAACACAGCTAGGTGCCTATGAATTACTCAGCGAGGATGACATCTCTGATTTCTGGACTGTTAGTGTCTCACTGACTTCAGAAGGCTGGATTCCATGCTTGAGCCCAAGAAATAGGTAGTAGATTTTGGACACATAGCATCTGGTGATTTTCACTTATACATACTTCAATTTATATGATGTGCCCTAAAGAAGCTATAATAGTAACCTAGAGGCATACTGGAAAAGAAAACAGATCATACTCTAGGATTTCCTTCATTTGTTTGTTTGGAAAAAATGTTAGGTTGTGTGTGTGTGTGTGTGTGTGTGTGTGTGTGTGTGCGCACGCACATTTAAGAACAATATTGTATTTTACTATAAAAAACCCAGACGATTTCAAAATATTTTACAAATGAACTCATGAATGATAAACTATTCTCAGAGAGAAGTTTCCACTGATCAGGATGGTGCTAATACAAGCACAGGGCATTGTAAGTCATCTCTTTTGAGCATAGACGGAATTCTGCGATGGGGACGACGGGGCCCCGGACAACGGCTAACCCTCGACTGTACACCAGAGAATCCACTTGCCAATTTCATTTGGAAGAATGGCATTTTCTGATGAACAAAAGGATTAGAAGAACAATTTCTGCCACAGAGTTTTGCCATCAGTAAGAAATTTTGTTTTTGTTTTAAAGTCATATATTTCTTATCTTTGAGAATATGTTAAAGACATATCACTTAAAGTTTGGCATTGAACCTCTCCTTCTTGTGTTATGAATAGTTTAACAAAAATAAAGGGAAGGTTCTAGACTCCTTACCAAGCCAATATAATATAGCAATGGCAACCAAAAATTCTAAAAACACTCCCAAACTATACTCTTCTTCCTGTGTTAAATACCCATGAACACTATGCACATGGCTTCCGTTCTTAACATAAATTTCTCTTATATAAACTTATATAACCATGCTCCCGATATTTTAAATATCAGATGTTTGAAGTTCGTAGCACAAACTTTCAATCCATATCTATTATTTGTAGGATTTGTAGGACAGTAGGGGAAATCCTAGAACTTCACTGAAGGTCACATGCAGGATTAAATCTATATGAACTCTGCGATTTATTCTCTGGCAAGCGTCATTTCAATGATGCTAATTTCTGATGTTGCTTGTCTTTCTTATCCTCTAATCATGATCAAGTCTCGGGATGCTGTATTCTCTGTATGGCAGACACAGGACAATAAAAGAAAAAAAAACAGACAAAATACAATTATTAAGCCTATAACCAGGGGTAGGGTATTAGTTGAAACGCCAGAGATAGCTGAAGTGAAAAACGAAAAAAAACAGGAAACAGAGAAAAATATAATTGAACATTTTCCCCTTATAGGTTCTTTTATGTATTTTACAATTTGTGCTGTGTATCCTATTAGGTACAATTTATGGATACAAAGCAATGAGCTGTATGGTTGTGTGTGTGTGTGTGTGTGTGTGTGTGTACCTATGCACAAACATCTGTGTATGTGGCTACACGTGTGTGCCCATGCATTTACACATATGAGAAAGACAGCTAAGCCTCAGTCATGGATGTATTAACTTTTCCCTGAATTAATATTTTGTACTTGGTTTATTTCCTACTGAATAAAAAGAAATATATATTTTTTCCATAATAGTTTGATTAACATTGAACTTAATAAGTTACCCACAATGTATATAAAAAATGGGTGGGGGAAGCTTGAGAAAAAAAAATCAAGTACAGAGACCGGGTTTCAGGTTTAATTCAAATTTCAATTTCAGGTTTGAATTAGAGAGTGTGAAGCAATTTATTTTAATAAACCACTAGCAGATTACACTAATCCTATATAACATCTGGTAAGTCTTGAGTCTTTTACCATTATCTATCTCTATCTACTCCTTTTACGGACCTGGCAAGTAGTGATTAAATGGCTGACTTGTTATATTTTACACCGGGCACCGTCTCTAGATTTTGTGTTGTGCTATGTCAGGAAAACCTAATTAACCATCTAAATCTTGCCTTTCACCTTTACTCCAGCCAGAGAACACATCCCAAGAGAGAATAAATTGAGGAATAAATGGCTGAAGCAAAACCAGTCTACCTTAGGGTGGGAAGGAAGAAATTTCTCGGAAAGGCTTCTCTCCTTTCAGGGCAGACTGATCAGCAAGAATAGATCTGGGGTGGGAGGGGGAAGGGGGGGCAGGGGAAGTGGCAGGATTGGGGGGAACTGCCTATCCACTGAGCTGAATAAAGTCCTTCCAGGAATCTGCAATTCCTTGGCCTGAAAAACAGGGTCTAGTTTCCCCTGGGCTATCTGGACTGCATCCTGTAAAGCTTGGGAGAAGGGGTGCATCGGTTTGAGGCAGAAATGTCTTGTTTAAACTCACGGAGGAGAAGAAAACAAATAGCTGAAGACTTAAGCCTGACATTATTTTTTTCTTTTAACTTAAGGTTAGGTTTAGAGTTAGATTTAGTTCTTCGAGAACTGTAAAAACTAGCATCCGTTTCTTAAAGTCAGACTATTATAATGTTTTCAGAACAGAACAAAATTCCTCGGGTCTAATAGAAACTCTGTAATAATATTTTAAAGTAAATACTAGAATCAATTGGAATAGAAGAGCATACTTCTCTTTGTCAGGGAAATAAACTTCTTAGTGGAAGTTTAATTTCCTTCAATATATTGACAATGGTTAATAATTATTGAATGTTTACACCCAGCATGGATGATCTTATTTAAGTGCCATGACAGGAACTCTTATCCTCATTTTAAACATGAAGAAAATGTGGCTAGAGAGATGAGTGAATGGCCTAAAGCCACCCAACTCAGCAGTGGTAAGTGGATATTCAAACTCAGGTTTATTTAACTCCCAAACTCGATATTTTAACCTACAGTCGGCGCTTCCTCGCAACGATGGCGCCCTAAATTTGGCTGAGCCGTGGGATAAAGATCATCTCAAGTTGCTACCTCACAAACGTATGGAAGAAGAGGGTTTATGAACAAATACGTCGAGGTATTAAATTCATACGAAAACGTCTGGGAGCGTGGAAGAGGGAGTGATTAGGGATGACTGTGGCATGTGGCGAACATTTCACAGTGGGAACATTCGGAGCATTTCTAAGGTGTCTATTTTGGGGAGCAATTGATTCATTTACCTCTAAAAACTGATGTCGAGGGAGGCATCCAAGGCCCTTGCCTTCCCCTTCTAAGGGAAAGCCACGCAGTAACTGCTCATAAAGAAGGTTTACTAGAAAGCGTTGATTCTGGCAAAGGGCTCACGTGTTGGGGGCCCTTGCAGCAGGGCCACCAGCGGGCTGGGGCTCGCAGGGGACGTGCGATCCATCTGTCTGCTACCACTTGCGGTGACTGAGTCGCCTCCAGCGCCCACGTGGAACACTGAACATACACAGGCTCCTTTTCACCACTGGTGCAATTTTCTCTTTCTCTTTTTCTTTCCCTTGCTGTACAAGGCTTTCATTAATTTTGCAATTCGGAAAAGATCCTACGATGAAAATTTAAACAGAAGGGCCGGATGGAAACGATTTACGAACAGCGTGAACTTGAAACCGAATGGGCAGCAAAGGACAGAGGGTCACAGTTGAGCGAAGAGGGGGCAAATCCTCTGATTTACCTCCCTAATCTATGCCAGAATTCTATTTACTGTTTTCTGAAGGTTATCTCTAATTCTAATTGCCTGTTTGCATCCTGTCCTTCGGAGAAGTTGGAGCCGCTGCTGCCCTTCCGTGTAATCGGGTGCGCGCCGTGCAGACACCGCGGTCTGCAGCTTAATTAGGGAGGGAGAGCGGGCAGAGGGGCAGGCGGTTCGGAGCTGGCACGCGCACGGTAATCAGTGCTCACGAAGCACCACTCCCCAAGTTTCCACTTTTACCGGCGGCGCCCCAACCCCCATCCTCCTTGATTCAAACAGTGAGGTGGTGCAAGCTGCTCAGAACCCAGTCACAGTTCATCCCATATAATTCGGTGTAAAAACATGGGATGCAGTCTGTCAGGGAAAATGTCAGGACAGCACATGGTCCCAAAGCCCGTTCACCGCGGGGACCGATTTCAGCCCACCTTCTTGTCCCTCCTGCAGGTCAGGAGAGCTGGTGGAAGACCTTCTCCAGAGGGAGAGCAGCGGGGGGACCGAGACGGAAACCCAGGTCCCAGGCTCTCGGGCCAGAGCCGCGGGCTCTCAGAGCGCCGCCGGCGTGAGCGCAGTACAGACCAGCCCCAGCCAAGGTCTGTGCCCCCGAGGTCCTCCAGCCAGAAGCGGAAGAGCCGGAGCATGCGCAGGGAGAGACGGGGCCGGGATGGGCTGCGAGGGGGGCCAGACCTGATGGGTCCTTCTGCAGGACCCTGAGAATTTCCTCAGAGAGGAGACGAGCGGGTCCTTCCTTTTTAATGCATTTTTAAATTCATTTTTTGCATTCATTCAACAAAAACTCGGCGAGTGCGTGCGGTGAGCCCGGGACTATCGGTGGTTTTTACTAGATTGATTTGGCATTTTCAATCAGTGCTTTGCCATCTTCACAAATTCCGATTTAAAGACCCTGCTACACAGTCTGTCATATAGTTATGAGAACGGTGACTACAAGTCAAGGTGACGACCTTCCGGAGGATGGAAAACTCTAACCTCCTTATGGGGTTTCCTTTCTTTCTTTTTCCTTTTTCTTTTCCTCCCCAATCTCCTTCACCTTTTTTTTTTTTTTGAGTGTTCCTCATACTCGCAATACATCTGCTGAAGGCCTTAGAACCAAAATCACAATTCTAGCTAGCAATATTAAAGAAATGGCGTTTATTTTTGAGTCGAGAGCTCAAAATCATGTTTCCCTCTCTTTAAGTGAATGGTTTCCCTAAGTCTAGAGCTAGCATTTCTACAGCGTGTTGTGATGCAAACATTTTTCGTAAGTGCATTAAGTCAGAGAAATAGAAACAAAATTACTTTTTAATACAAGCTAATCATCCTTATTATCTGGCAAAAACTGGGAACAGGAAGTGTTTACTCACACCTTCTGTAAGAAGAGGCGATATGATCCAATCTTTTACAACTCCCTTAGGGCAGGGATTTTCCATAGCAGCTGCCTAGTCCTTGGCTAACTTGTACTTGTTAAAGCGAATTATTCTTTTTGTTAGTCTTTTGACTCTAGAGAGCTGGAGTATAAGACAGAAACCATAAAAACTTACATTTTCAGAGCATCATTCTGTAAGTAGCCCGGACAGATTTAGCAGATTATATTGCACTTCTTTTCCAAACGTTAAAGTAAATGCAGGATGTCAGTATTTTTTATTTTATTTTATTTATTTATTTTTAGGATGTCAGTATTGATATGTTGGTCTTTTAGAGAGTATCTTGCTTCTCTAGTTAGAGAATGGAGGACAGAAATGAATCCAATAAAACTGAGCCAAGTACAGTTTCGAGGGTGACAGGCAATCGAAGTTAGAGGTACGTCATAATGTGGAATAGATTTGTTTTCACACCATGAATATTTTTTCAGTTCTAGTACATGTGCTGCTTCTTAATGAATCCCAATCTATGAAGCTTTAGATATAGAAAGCTTTTCCCCCTTTATCTTCTGAATGAAAGTCTGCTGAATTTAATTCATATTGATCTCAGCTTCACAGTTAGAATGTAGAAAATATGATGAAAAATTCTAAAGATACATTTTTATTCCTCAGTGCTACCTGCAGTTTACTTGATGACGTAACACCCACCATTGCCCGATTTCTCCTTTGACTCTGGAAATTCAGACTATGTTTTCCTTTTGCTTTCTGCGATTTATTGAATTATAAAATAACGCAGACGGGAGGCATCAAATATAGTTTCTTGAAAAAAAAAAAGCGTAGATGTGTATGAAGAATGGGTGCTAAGTTTCACTTTTTCCATGCTTATTTCCTGTTTTGATAGTTTTATCCTGCCCTGATACCATGAGAGCAAAGCTTGTATTGATTACACACGAATTAAACAAAACAAAACAACAAAAAAAACCCAACTATGGTCAAAAGATTCTTGCCCTCTGTTTACCTTGACTGCCTCAACAGAACAAAAGGAGGGTAAAATGTATCAGCTTTGTCAAAGCATCACTAACAAGTTTACATCTGTGTCTATATATAATCTACTTACTGATGATCTAGGTATCCATCTAGATGTTTATTTCTCTCACTCTATGATATAAACATAAAATGAGGGGTATGTAAAATGTTAAAACATATTGCTCTAAGAAGCATACAATATAAAAATAAAGCCAGAGTAGAGTGAAATGTAATTTACATCAAATACATTCTATATTTATTGGACTTGCAGTACTCAACTTTAGTCGGTGCATATTTCTTTGTTACAGAAAAACAATAAACAACCCAGGAAGAATGTGCTATTGAGACCTTACATGCAAACTGTTCATCATAATTGAAAGAGCATTTAAATCCTTACCTTTGCTGGAAATTCATATCAGTGAGATAGATCCTAGAGTGTCCAAACAGTTATTGACTCTATTGTATTGTAAGTCAACACTGTCCCCCTGCAAGTCTTCATCAATGTTTTGAGAAATTTAAACGAGTTCTGACATTTTTTGTTGGATGTTTACGAAATTATTTCTGATGTTGTGCATCAGTCTAAATGTCAGCTCTCCCTTCAGAGAATAGTCCCCACACTTCCATGAAAACAACAATCTTTCACTTGTTGGAATTACAGAGCAAACTCTTGTCAAAACCCAAAGTTATCACTACATCGGTTCCAACCTTTTTTTGAAGTTATTTGTTTTAACATCTGACTTTCATTTGCTTAGAAATTTGCTCATTTGTATTTCTTCATGAAAATGTTCCATGGTTTTATTTTTATTTCATTAAATATCAATATTGTTAAAAACAAGACAATAGGCTCAATATGGAGTCACTTAGGCTAAGCTCCATAACGCTCACCTGAGACTTAACACATAACTTAATTACAATTTCAGCTCTCCCAGAAAAGGAATCTTGAACCAATCAGTGGGAACTACTGGGCCAGTACTAGTGAGGTTATCTGTCTGACAGACGCCTGCTAGCCCCTAAAAGGAAGTGGTGACCTTGCCACACCAATCCATTCTTGGCCAGTATAACTTCCTCATCCCTGCCCCCTTTTCCTATAAAAGTCTTTCATTATATATACCTCCTCAGACCTCCTTTTCGTCTGCTGGATGGCACGCTGTCCACTCATGAATTCCTAAGATCATGACTCGGGCAGGTTTAGTGTGTGGTTGCTGGCATTTGTAGAAGGAAGCAAGAGCGAGATATGTGTCTCCACTTTCTGAATCACTGAACTGTAAGGAGTCCCCTCAATCCTCTACTCCCTGTCCTATTAAAGATTTTCTCATGCAAAGAAACAACACAAAAATGTAGTAACTACCCATAATAGGGTTCATTTAAAATAAAATCTTAAAATAGAAAATGCCATTGTCATCCACAAATGACTAACATTGTTCTGACTGTTCTCCCTTGCAGAATCTATCTTTAATCATTAATTCCCACTGACCAAAATTCCATTAGTCTAGGTTTGAAAGACTGCTGGCAAAGACTGCTTTAAAATGGCAAAGACTGGCAAAGACTGCTTTAAAAATACACCATTTCAGCTTCCTTGTCAGCAAAACATTTTGTTGTTGTTGTTGAAACACTTCATGTTAACATGAGCAAAAGTTAACGTATGAATGAAAAACATTCTGAATGTCTAACTGTGCTGAAGGTCATACCAGTCATTCCTTCACCAGATATTTATTGGGTGCCTATTACATTCAAATCTATTGTGCTCGGAAAATCTTTGTTGGATGAATGTGTTTTGTTAGCCTTATTTTTCTAAGTTCCCACTTCCTTAGGTCTTGGTTGGCTGTTAGTCAATTGCTTGCTGCTGAATATTTTATCTGAAGGATAAGATTATTCATTTTACGACAATAGGGAAAGAGTAGGAGAAAAAAAATGCCAAAGCTGAGGTTTGTGCTGCTCTTGATGAAATACCTGCTATCTATTAATCTGATTCATTTGGTAAACCATTCCCATTTCAGTTGATTAAACATTCATCATTAGGAAAAATACAGAAGCAAAGTTTTCACACTTGTCTCCTGCCTTGCGCCCTCCAACATTATTTCTATGTCAAGGCTTTGGCTGGACCTTAAGACTTCTGTGAGTAGGTTTATGTAGCATTTTATTACAGAGCCTGAAATCAGCCTCCTGAACTGATATTCAATCTATTAAGAGAAAAGGATGCTAAGAAAGAAATCCTTTGTAAAACGGCATGAAACAGACCCCAGACCAGCTACTTATAGCTTCTGATAATATGTTTTGTATAAAGTTCTAGTCAAGTTCCTCTGCCAAATAGGGTCCTCGGCCCTTAGTGACTTTCGGAATAATTTTTACCATGAGTCTATGAAATGATAGCTTTAGAAAAGCCACTGTAAATCTCAGAGCTCCCACTGTGGCCAATGACAGCTGATAAATGAAAATGGAGGAAAAGCAAGCAAAGCAATTTGCATGACTCCTGGCCCACCTGTAGGAGGCTAATGGAGGTGCTGCTTTATTATTTTCAAGTTACTTGCCTTGCAAACTGTAGATTTCTCCAACACTGTTCTGACGAGTGATGTGATGCCAGTACGCGCTTCGGGGAAGAGATATCGATTTGGATAACGTCATTGGCTCAGTCAAGCTTGTCTGAAGCTAAAAGAAAAAGGAGATGTGTCGGGCTTTATGTAAAATATTAGACTGAAATCTGCTCTTTTACAAGTTGAGGGTTGGGGTGCCTGGGTGGCTCCATCTGTTAAATGTCTGCCTTCAGCTCAGGTCATGATCCCAGGGTCCCAGAATTTAGCCCCGGGTCAGGCTCTCTACTTCTCCCTCTACCTCTGCCCCTCCTCCCCTCCTACTCTCTCTCAAATAAATAAATAAAATCTTTAAAAAAAAAGAAGTTAAGGGTTAAAGGTGGGGGACAGATGAGAGAATCTGTTAAAGATACCTGCCTAATTTGTTGCTTAAGGGCAACTTTTTTTTAAAAAAAGTAAAATTAGGACTCCAAACATATGAAATGAACACTTGTAGGGGATTTAATCTCATTCATTAATTTAGAAGGAACAAAAAAGATGGTACAACTGATTCCAAGGAGAATTCAAAGGGCATACAGCCCATCAGGAATGCTGGTAATTAGCCAGAACAATAACCGGTTGTATCCACCAGACAAGCATATTTGCATTTCTATGAACAAGAATTATTTGCATTACTATCAGCTTTCTGCAATTTACTGAATTAGAAAATAACTCATTGGAGGTGCAAACCCTTCCAGAAACAGACATTCCCCAATGGCACCCAACACGAGATACCGTTAATCCTTTCTACCCATTGCAGTGTCTTACAATTTTTCTAGACACCTCCTCTCTCTCTTACTCTTTTCTAGAATGGATCTTTTTCTGTGCTCCTGAAACAAGATCTCTTACATATTAAAAAACGTGCTTCCCTTGAGCAGCTCTGTGGTGAGAGTGTGGCATAAGTTCTTACTTGAAACAGAAATTTCAACGTTAGCCCCAGAGATCAACACAATGTCACTCAGGGGCTCAAGCCTATGATTAGTTCGAAGAGAACAATACTTTACATCGCAGTTTCGAGAGAGAAATGTATTTTTATTGATTCACACCAGGTTTTAAGAAAACATCCAGAAATAATTTTATGTGGTCTAAGTATACCTTTCTCTGACACAATCTGAGCAAATGTTGACTCTGACGGCCAATGGGCAATCCTCTAATCAATAAAACCTCGCATTCCCTCCTTATTTAATACCTGACACTTGGCAGAAGTGGGAGAGGGAAAGGTTGTGTCTGTCAGGCCTAACCGTAGAGACCCGTATGCTCCCCATGGTTTGCTCTTTCCCACCGCACGCCCGGCCCTCCCTCGAGACTTGCCGTACTCTGCGTCCAGTGTGGACAGCCTTCCTCCAAGACGCTGTCAGAAAAGCCCCTGATAAACTGCCACAGGCATATAAAGCTAAGAAGTTTTTACATTTTAATGGAAGATGAAGCCAAAGGGTGTGAACATATTTACTTGATTTCACATTTTTAGCAGTGAGGCATTTCCAGATCGGCTATATCTTGCCATAAACATGCCCTACTCAGTGAATTTAAAGGTCTGGCCCTGTTGGAGGTATTTTTTTTTTTTTAAAGATGGCTCCAAGAAGCAAACATTGTAACCAATTTTTATATTTTTCAAAATTTGGTGTGTTTCGAAGTTCTCCTTCTTATTGGGAAAATAGATGTACTAACCATACCAACATCCCGTGGCTGGTAGATAGGGGGTTTGGGGGAGAAGCCAAATTTCTGGGTTACAATAGGGCAATGCTTTCTAGAATCTTTGGGGTGGTTATTAACTATACACACTTCTGGTTTTACCCCAGACCTAACAGTTGGGACAATCTCTGTGGGTGGGGCTATGCATTCGACCAAGTACCCACAGAAACACTGAATATCCAAGACCATAAGGGAGAGGAGCAAGGCTCATTTTACAAAATTATCACTGGGACAAAAGGTCTTTCACTTTGCAAACTGATTTCTCATGTGAAGTATAAACTGAATTCAACACGCAAAGTCTTTTAATTACTGTGGGCAGTGCCCATTAATAAACACCAATTTACCCATAAAACGAACCTCACATTAATCACAGTTCTGTCTACCCTTTGTTTTTTCCTGCTATGTTGCAAATTTGTTTATTAGCATACAATAAGTCATCAGTGGTTAATTCCTCTTCCCCAAATTACTTTTCCTTCTATTTTTTTCATTCTGGGACACATATTTTTTCCCAAATGGTCAGTCTTAAGCATCATGGAAACACAGGAAACATATTTCTTTTTTCTGGGACTATATAAGGTGAGAATTTCTTCTATAAAAATTTCATCTGAATTGCCCTCTATTGTTTCTTCGCCTCGTGTCTCCATTTCTTGGTCTTTAGGGTTTTCAGGTTACAAGAGACCATTAACCTTCTATATCTTCCCTTGTTTCTTCAGTTCCTTTTTATTCTACACCAGTATTTAATTCAGAAAAGTGAAAAGTATGTATTTGAAAATGTGAATGTCCATATTCTCCCAATCTCTGTTCAAGGTACAGATCCTGTCCACCATACCTCAGATGTGTAAGTTTTCCTGTACACATCAGAGAATCCATTCCTCAGTCATTGTTCAAAACCAGGGATCGAGTCTGCTTACGGACCATCAAGCCATTCTGCTCCATGTCTTCCAATGGAGTCGTGTCGTCGGGAGCACTAAATATCCGTTATTTTTGTGGAGGATTGAGGACGGCTGCATTCAAATACTGTGTCCGGGGTCCCTCCTCTTAAATCTGGGCTGACCGATGATTGCTTTGATGACTAATCAAGGTAGACATGACATCACGTCTATTTTGGTTCTGCCTTCGACCTGTAAGCAGACTTTCTTTCTCTCTACCTGTCCTGAGTTACTGTGTAAGTCTGACTATCTGGGAGGCCTCCATGGTTGGAGGAAGCCCAAGTTCACCGTGTGCGTGGGCCATGTAATTTGAGGTTTGAACCCTTCTTAGAAAGTCCAGCAGTTCTCATTTTACAGCTGGGAAGTCACAACCCCCCAAATTCAGGGATTTGCTGAAGGTAAATTCCCAACTATAGAACCATTAATACAAAAGAGTTCTCTTGATTTCTGAGTCCACTGCTCTTTGGACTACGATGTTGCTCTTCCTTGGGAAAAATGAGTTTCCTCTCCAACATGTTATAATATGCAAAAATACAGCTCTGTACTTTGAAAACACCTACCCTGCCAAGAAAAAGCAGGGAGGTCCTGAAATCTGGTGTAAATTTTGTCAAGGTGCTCCCACCAGCACCTTTTCCCGTTTTTACCAAAATAATTATCCAGGTTACCTTCTTGTCTTTTGCAATTTTCCTTCGCTGTTTTGAGACTCTGCCTCCCTCCATGATAAACAGTAATGCTAATTTGTGTTCACCTACCTAAATTCATCTGTATATTAACAAAAAACATGCTAACCAATAATTTTGCTTTTGCTCTGTATCTCCCCATTTACTGACTAGAAAATTTAAGGTCATAATTGCACTAAAGACACAGATCTCAACAACGAGAAGAGGAAAAAGTTAGCATTTATGAGTCTTTCCCTATGTGCCTGGTAATGTGCAAACTGGTTTCATAGGTTGTTCCATTTGATAGCCATATAAATTATCAGTAATTACGCCATCTGAACTTTGCAGACAAGGAAAATGAGACTCAGAGGGACAATATAATTTGTTCACGGTGACACGAGCAGTGAGTGATGTCTCTGAGGCATCAAAAGACCATGATGTTGAAGAGGAAGAAAAATTCTTTCCCTACCTTTCGAGTTCTTCCACCTGGACTAAAAATTAAATTTACCTGAGACAGGTTCATAGAGGAAGAAAAAACCCCAAAGTTTTATTACGTGTGCATGGAGGCCCAATAATGAAATTGAGACCCAAGGAAATGGTCAAGGCAGGAAGTTTTTATACTTTTAGACAAAGAGACAATAAATCTGTGAAAAACTGACAGGACAAAGAAAACTAACTTTGGGAGGTTCCATTCATAAGGAACTCTAAACAGAATTTGGGCGAAGGTAGTAAATTAGTGAAAAGTAACAAGAGGGGCTGACACAGACTTCTCAGCTCTGAATTCCCCTTTTCTGGCGGTAAGAATGTCTGCCTAGCTCCTGGAACAGGGAGGCTGCCTTTCACGTGGGAGATTTCTGTCCTGCTTTCAGGGGCACAGCGGAGGGTCTGAGTGTCCTTGCAATGCTGTTTTTAAAGTAGCTTTAATTCAAAATAACCAATAAGCC
Organism: Nasua narica; assembly: GCA_028533885.1. Lineage (NCBI taxonomy): Eukaryota > Metazoa > Chordata > Mammalia > Carnivora > Procyonidae > Nasua > Nasua narica. The sequence continues at coordinate 73,556,030 of CM052808.1, read as the reverse complement.
AAACTTCCTCTTCACCACAGTTCACTGTAAACTCAACTACTGGACCCCTCATCTTCAGGGACCAGATTTGAGGAGAATTGCACCAACTGGGTCAATTTCACCAGACCAAGGCAGAAATGCACACAACTCTCCCCGGTATTGAGAGGAGAAGGTCATGATGGGTGCTCTCAGTCCCGGAGCTGTCACGTGCGCATGCACACACGCCCACACACACGCATGCCGGCTTGGCTGTCTGCACACCTGTCAACAAACACCAACTCTATCGTTGCCTTGTCTCAGGCAGCGCACTTATGTTTTTTAAGACTCAATTTTTCCTTGTCTCTAAATTGCCTTAATCTAATCCAGCTCAAGTGTTGTATAAATATTTCATAAGATGATGCTTTTAGAGTGAAGAGCACAGTGTTGGTCCCATCCGAAGAGCTCGGTAGAAACTGCGGGCTTCCTACTACTACTACTACCTGGGAGAGGTGGCTGTATATGTGTGTACTTGTGGGCAAGACATGGAAATGTGTCCCAACTGAGCTCTGGAAGGAATGGCGATGAAGGCAGTCACCTTCTTAGATCCAAGTCTAAGTGCAAAACCCAAGAAATATGAGTATGAGGAATAGATGGTCAGTCCATACTGAGGGAGGGAGGACCCAGGTTGGAGATGGTGAGTGATGAGCAGGGTGTAGTGTGTGTGTGCATTTGCATACACACATAACCTAAGCCAGGAAAGGCCAGTCCCAGCTTTTCTGGTATGATGAGGAGTTAAGAGATGTGAGTGGTTAAGTCAACACGATTGCTGGTAAGTCCGAGACAAGAGGGACTGTGTAGGGAAATCCGCTGTGGAGAAGTAGCCCTGAAATGTCCAAGTGGTCAGGGGACACGCTGAGGTAACATGGGGGTTGTATGTCAGAGGTAAAACAAAAAAGTCATGCTGCCTAATAAGGAAATGGTGAATACAAGTACAGTCCTGGTTGAGAACATTTAGTTTATTTGTTCTTGGAAAAGAGCTCATGAAACTTGAAACCTGTTTAGAAATAGAAACCCCCGAGACCTTGAGGCAGCCAAGCTCGGCACTGTTTGGATTTATTCAAACAGTCCTCTGAAGTTTGAAGGTTTACGGGCAATTGGTTTTTCACAGACTTGACTTAATTTTCAATAGGGAACAACTCACACTTAATCTTCCATTTTATTCAAGATAAATGAAAAAGAATTAGAAGATACCTTGGTGAGTTGGTACAAGACTAACAAACACGACATCGTTTATAGAGTCATTTAATGGAAGTTGCGAGATGTCATTTAGCGTTGGACTTTGCAGAGTATTATTCTCTTTAAACTTGAACCAAAATGGAAGTTATCATTATATGTTTTAAACTATGTATTGACCACCATACTTTCATGGAGCGTAAAAAAGCTGAGCTTTAGAACAACATCAGAAATCATTACAAACATATGCATAAATACTTTGAACACCATTCTTATCTGTCGCCAGTAATGCCTTTAAGAATATGTATATTCTTTACTCATCTATCAATCTATTTGTAAGTAGATGCATTTACAGGCTACTCTCTGAATATTGGAAACATGATGAATAAATATTGAAACATTAAATTTCATAGCTGTTGTTAATAAAATGTTCACTGTCTCTTGGTTTTGAAATGTATAAATATCTAGAGGCTGTATTAAAGTTTATATAATTAATTTCCAATGTCTGCACATAATGAAAGCTGGGATGAAATTTTAGCAATGGTTATAAAATTTTACTCACTTAAAAATAGCGCTAAATTTTTTTTCTTTCCAGCCATTTTATGACTTAACTAATAACTGGGCTTTTACTTAAGACCAGCTGGGATTCTAACACTCTGAATACATACTATTATTGTTCCTTCCTTCTCTCTTTTAAGAAAAGGTAACTAAGGCACAGCAAAGGTAAACACCTTACACAAGGTCACACAGCTTTTTCTTTCTCTAGAGTCAACCTGGTTAGCCACTATCCTCCCTGTTTCGACTAATACATGTGCATTCAATGAATACATCCCCGAAACTGACAACTACAACTACATTCATACTTTTGAATGTAAGCTTAATTAACTCCCCATGTGATTCTTATATCAATTTTGTAGATTTTGGTTTGCCCACTACTGGTGTACATTTTTCTTCTATTTTACAACACTGTCTCAAAAAGAAGACAGTCTGATTCTTTGGGTTTTCTGTGTCTATGCCATAATTGTAGGTTTGTATGCTGAATTATCTTGATCGACCTTTGAAATCTATTGTTTCTCTTTAAGGAAAGTCTTCTCATAACTGCCATGAGAAGACTGTATGCCCATGAATAAATAAGACTGGTGTAGTTAAAAAGATAAGAAAGGAAATAATTTGTAGAGTTTACTCATTATTCTTTGATTCTAGCAATACAAATAAAAGAACAAAATTGTATTTTTTAACATGAAAAATTGTACTCTTTAATGTCAGGCAGTCATTTTTCTTACACATTATTAACTCTAATCGAGTTGATTAAATGTAAAAAATATATATAAAATGCATTTCCTGAAGTGACACCTAGAACATCTATAGCAAATTTTAAGAAAAAAAGAACATGATATAAATAAAATTTGTGCTATTATATTGTGTTACGGCACCACTTGCTAGAAAACTTACACATTGACCTCTCCCCATTTCCATCTCTAGTGTGCATTTACGCAGAAATGAGTATTTTTCTTCATGTCTGTGTGTTTATTTAGAGACCACCTTTTCTTTAATGTTCTGACACTGGAACAAGAGTAAGTAAATGGATTAATTAGGATCACAGGTCTACTTTAGTTATCAACTATAATCATTTGTTGTACTTGGGCCTGTGTTGCTTCATTACAATCAGTGTCTATCAATCAGTAAAAGAAAATTTCACAAATATGCAAATGGCATTTGCCAACAGGGAACTGGCCCTTGTTATTAGTAATGAAGGCTCTTGTCTTACGATTAATAATTGATAATATTGAGCAACAGAATCATGAATAGAACTTTGAAGAATGAATTTATTAGCGGATAGCCCTATATATTGGATGTGACATACCACTTGCAATCACAAATCACACACTTAAACTTTTCCTGGAATTTCTTAAAGTTCTATGAGAAAAGAAATTGCAAAAAGTGTTAAAATTTTTCTGTGTACTACTCATCAGAGTATTTTGCTTCCAATTTTTTTTTACATTTTCAGTGTGGAAAAACTAATTATTACTTTTTTTTGTAGATAGAGATTTCTGTAAAATGCAGATATGAATAATGCCTTCACTAGGAGGAGAGCCACACTGCCTGGGAAAGAGTCCATTCTGGAAGGCTTTTTCATTTCTTCACCAAATTATAAATGAGCCCATGGTACTCCTGGTCTCAAAAGATTTATGTACTTGAAATGATTTGAAGGGTATTACTTGGCTATCCTCAGGAATAACAATGGAGTGTCTTCACAATACTTCTTAAAACAAGATCTATAAAGAACTTCTTAAACTCAACACCCAAAAAACAGATAATCATGTCAAAAAATGGGCAGAAGACATGAACAGACATTTCTCAAGAGAAGACATACAAATGGCTAGCAGACACATGAAAAAATGTTCATCATCATTAGCCATCAGGGAAATTCAAATAAAAACCACACTGAGATACCACCTTACACCAGTTAGAATGGCAAAGATTAACAAGGCAGAAAACAACAAATGTTGGAGAGGATGTGAAGAAAGGGGAACCCTCTTCCACTGTTAGTGAGAATGCAAGTTGGTGCAGTCACTTTGGAAAACGGTGTGGAGATTCCTCAAGAAATTAAAAATAGAGCTACCCTATGACCCTGCAATTGCACTATTAGGTATTTACCCCAAAGATACAGATGTAGTGAAAAGAAGGGCCATATGTACCCCAGTGTTCATAGCAGCAATGGCCACAATCACCAAACTGTGGAAGGAGACGAGATGCCCTTCAACAGATGAATGGATAAAGAAGATATGGTCCATATATACAATGGAATATTATTCAGCTATCAGAAAGGATGAATACCCAAGTTTTGTATCAACATGGACAGGACTGGAGGAGATTATGCTGAGTGAAATAAGTCAAGCAGAGTAAGTCAATTATCATATGGTTTCACTTACTTATGGAACATAAGGAATAACATGGAGGACATTAGGGGAAGGAAAGGAAGAGTGAATTGGAGGAAGTTGGAGGGGGAGACGAACCATGAGAGACTGTGGACTCTGAGAAACAAAGTGAGGGTTTTAGAGGGGAGGGGGATGGGGGTTGGATGAGCCTGGTGGTGGGTATTAAGGAAGGCACGTATTGCATGGAGCACTGGTTGTGGTGCATAAACAATGAATCTCTGAACACTGGAAAAATAAAATTAAATTAAAAAAACAAGCATTACAGTATTTTGCACACTCTAAGATGCTGTCAATTGAAAGACAAAACACTATTTTATGTAGCACTATGAAAGAATAGAAATTCAATTTAGCTGTAACTCATATTTGACTTGAGAGATGTTACAATGTGAAAAAATGTGCATCCTGGAATTGGTGAACTGTAATAATAGTGTTTCGCTATTCGTGCAACTATTTAGACAAAAAAAAAAAAATCATTTCAGGGGCTTACTTGGGTAAGTTCTGTGATATACCATAACGGTAGGAGGGCAAATTCCCTTAATTTCTCATGGCTATTTGAATTGGTTTTCCACGAAGCTGGCTTCACTCTTTCTCTCTTCTCCTGTGCTCCTCTCCCTTTGCCTTTCCCTGAGAGGTTTTCGTCACTGGTAAGATGACACCATCACAAAATTTCCATCAAAGATGTCAACGCCACCCCTTGGGCTTGTGCCCATGGGTAGTGTATGACAATGCCGCCTCTGCAGAAATTTCTTTTCATCGTATATTTATAAAAGGAAATAAGAGAATTTGTTTTCAAACTGTTTTTGTTCAAAAGGTTTATTGTTCTTGGAACACTGAGGTTTTTTAATTAAGTGTGTGAGTTTAACTTGCTTTTATTCTGTATATTTCTAGTGACAAATAATAGAGAAGGAAACCACTCTTTGTTTTCTAAGCAAGAAATTTTACGTGAAGCTCTGTTACTCTTTTTTTTCTATCCACCAGAGCTGAGGACAGCTATAGGATTGATAGCTTTGGACAGCAGTGCACGTGGCCAGCCCTGCTGGTGGTGTTCAGGGCATTAAAGCAATCTTGCTATCTTGCCGCATTTTAGTAACAGTGGTGTTATTTGTCCTTAATCCACACAGAGTTCTTCTAGTGACCAGATGGCTAAAACTACTGGAAATAGGAGCACTCCAAATCCTGTTTTTAAAAGGATACACTGTAATTCTTACTATGGGAGGCTATCCTTCTGCAAACAGGCTTTTAAATTACTTGCAACATTACTAATGACAATACCCTTCTCCTTTTCTTTACTTATTTCTGATAAGATATCAGGAAAATTAATTTAAAAAATTTATTCATGTCTTCCCAGTTGCTCCTTACCTATGGGCATTTTATAACACATGTAAAGCTTATGAACACAAAAACCAAAAAAACAAAAAACAAACAACAACAACAACAACAAAAACCAAAAACCAAATTTAAACAAGAACTTCTTTTCATAGTGTGTATGTGAGAGAGAGAGAGAGAGAGAGAGAGGAACAGATCCATGAAAATTAAATTATTTCAGGGCATCTGAGGTCTTGTCATCTCCGCTGATTTTAGCCTCACCAGGCAGAATCACAAGGGCACATTTGTGATGGGGTTTTTGGTAAACAGCTTCTACCACAAAGACAAGAAAAATTTCCTGATAATGCTACACACGGGTGCCGGAGGACCTATAAATGCTTTCAGTAGCAGCATTCAAAGAACTCTGATGGTTCTAAGAACAAGAATGATCTCTGTGAAATGCAAACAAATCCTACAGATGCCATTTGCTTACCCATCTAGCTTTAATCATTTCCTCAGTGATTTGAGTCTTAGTGAATCTCTCAGAAGGAGTTCTACTTCAAAATTTACGACTGTGGCTTCAAACTCCCATGCATCCCCAAACCAAAACTGTCTCTGAAATAAGACGCTTTGGTGTTAACAGGTAAAGAAAATACAGAGGATTGTTAGCCCCTTTTGCGACCACTTTCAGATTCCCACTTGGACAGGAGAGTGAGAAGCTGAAGTGCTATCCTTGAATGCAAAAGGGGAAGCGTGTCTTCTTGTAGTGCAGAAATCATTCCTTAGGAGGTTTCATTAAGGACTTTCCAATAAGCTGGTGATCTGAGAAATCGGTCAGGGTCCATCGAGCCCAAGGGGTGTTTTCAGTAACGCTGACGAAAATTGTGGGATGCCATCATCTCACCAGTCTGAGGAAGGCATGGAAAATCTTTGACATTTCAAGGAGTAAAAGGAATGAGATCATTGTAGTCAGGCAGTGTAAGTTACTTGATCCTACAAACTTCTGGGTCACGTGAGAGAAAGAACTTCCTTGCTTTTCTGTGTATCACTAGGCAGTGATCACTGCAGATCATTCTGTGTATCACTCCTCTTACTGAGAGGAGTAAACCCTTCACAAACTTGGGAATGGCTAATCCATGGCTAAGCTCTACTTAAAAACTTCTGGAGTTGGTTAATAGTAATTAATTCTTTCGTTATCTTTCTCAGTGAAGGAAATAAAAATATTTTTAATAGCCTTACCGATTTAATGATTCTTGTTATTCAGTACTCTATAGTGCAAATGTACTGTTTTATTCACAAGGCTGCGGACTTTTTCTAGATATCAGATTCTTTAAACAAGAACAGAAACATTGCCTAACTTAGATCACGGAGAGATATCAAGATATGTTTATTCTTGTGTCCCCCTCGCCGCCAGGAAGGAAGGTAATAAAGGCAAACCCAGGTTCTAACCACACGTGGGACGTCAAAAGATTATATTGAGTTTTCTGTTACAGTTAAGAAATGGTTGTTGAGATATTATTTCTCATTCAGATTTGTTTATCTGTAAGACTGTTAAATCACCTCTCTTTGGAGGATAAAAGTAAATGTGTCAGTAGCCTGAATAACAATGTTCGGGGGCACTTATTGCTTATATAGCTCGTTCCTAATTTGACCTTGTAATAAATGTAAATGTAATAAAAATATGTAATCATTTTCTATGTGCTCAAAACAATCTCACATGGACCATTTTTAAAACTGGAAAGTCAATGAGCAGTGCCATCTTCTTATTTTGTAGGAGATACATAATACATAAGATGCATCATTTTTATATCTGAGTTTGGGGGTATTTTTCCAGCTCACAAGTTATACTTTTGCCCAGTTTACAGCACAGGTCTTCATTTTACTTAAATAAGCAAACGAAGAACTAGAGAGTGTTTAACTACTGTTTCATAGTCATTGGAATTTCTTCTTTCAAAGAGCTTTGTGCAGAGCTGAGGCAGTCTCGTAAAAGAAAAGGTAAAAATTATGTCTGGGAGCCCTGGAAATGTTGACTTACGGTCCCAGAAGGTGAGGAATTTGGGGAGTTGTCAGGTTGTGGTAGCATGCTCTCTGAAAAACATCAGCTTGGCTTACTCTGCAGAATGCACTACATATGAAATAATAGGAACCTTCAGAGAAAAGCATAGCTGTGCAATTGGGTTTGAAATTAAACCCAAATGCTCCATTTGCATACGTGCACCGAACTGATGGAGTCTCTGATTCTGTGATTCTTAGAAATATATGGTTTCTTTGGTGAGCCTGCTATTTAAACACCTGCCCCACTTTTCCATCTCCTAGCACCCAGGTGCATGAGGCACCCCATGGTACACCTCCCCCCACCCCAGGGGCAGACTGCCTGCGATCTAAGTCAGTGGACTGCTGGTCTCTAACTCCTAACAGCAACTGCTTGGCTTGGCTCCAGGGACGTGCTTCTCAGCCACCCAGGACATTATCGTGTTTATCACCCATGGCAGCATCAATAGCAAATGGGAATTAAATTTTGTTTTGCAAATTTTTTGGCACAAGATTGTTAGACATACTTGAAAGGGATTGAAGGATATTATGTAGCGACAGTTGGGAATAACAATTTAGAGTCTTCACAAACATTGCAAGTCTTATAATTATTCAAAATCACTCCTACAGATGGATCACTATCGTAATAATGAACCCCTTCATGGTACTTGCCATGTGCCAAGGCTGTTCTCAGTACTTTACAGATTTTAACGCACAAATACCTCATAACAACCAAAGAAGTAGGACTATTATATCCTCATTTTACAGATAAAGGAAATTGAAACATTTAGAAGTTAATACCCCAAGAAGCCCAAGGTGGTAATAGCCAGGAAGTGGTGGAATTGAGATGTGGACCCAGGACATGCCAATGTTCTCCTTTATAGCGGATAATACGGTTTTGTCAAAGAGCCTTTGGCATTTCCTTCACAACAACACAATTCAATGACTGTACTCATGAGCCTTTTGCCTGTTCAGAGAAGCTATAAGTAAAGCTACAACTGTTAAGTGTAGTTAATTGTTAACTGTTAACTAATAGCAAGTGACATGGCACTGTTAATGTTGGTTGCAAACATCAGTAGATTGTGAAATAATTTGACATTTGGTAGTTATAGTTTCTCATTGATTTAAGCCCTTGGATAAATGTCATATTAATTAGATAACTTAAGATGGTTTACAGCTAACCCAAATCTTTCTAGAAGACTAAGTTATACCAGTGTCTTATTAATGCTTCTACAATTAATCACACAATCACATTAATAATCTTACTAATGTTTGGGTCATTCATTCATCCCTACGAAAGGCCAATTGTCCTGCATAAGGCCTGGTTTTCACTAGTCACACTGAGGTACTAGGAAAGCTCTTTAAAGCTCTTCCTAGATAGATAAAAATGTGTGTGTAGTATTGACAAAATTAGAAATGCATTAAGAATAACAAGATCATTTGTTAAAGTACTTTTTGTTTTGTTATACCTAAAAGATACTTTTGTATGTGTCAAAATATCATGTAATGGAGAATTAAAAAAATCAAAACAAATATAATACTGCATATAGAACTCTGTCGTCTTTAAACTGGAACAGAATTAATGAGTGTCATTCTGGTGAGTGACTCACTTATTTCCCAAAACTCCATCTGTTCCTTCATTAATGAAATCTAAGGCTTCTCCATAAATCTTGAAGAATGGTCACCTCTTAAGATTATGGCCAATAATCACTCCATCCTTTGCTTTTCCAAGAAGTTAGTAGTGAAGTTTATAATTTTTCCTCAGCTACTTGTAAAAGTTAAGTTACTGTTTCAGATTCTTTACTAAATGATTTCTTAGCTTGATCACAAAGCTGTAGTCTTTGTAGTTACTGTAGTTATTGTAGTAACTTTGTAGTTACTTTGTAGTTACTGTTGGTAATAGTATAAGGTCCTTCTGCAAATATTTTATGATTGGCTCTGAAACACATGCAGAAAGCATTAGAAGTTTCAGAGAATCTAGGACAAATATAAACACAAAAAGAAAAGAGAATCCTTTCTGGTAGTAACTAAATTTCCCTGGTTATTTTGGGCTCACAGTTGAATCTCTGACGGTGCAACTGTATGCAGAGATACGCAGGGAGCATTGCTTCATATCTTGTTCTCTATGCACCCTAGCCCTCTTTGGGTAACTGAGCCAACACGTCATGGGGAAATACACAGAGATACATGGAGCACACGGCTCCCTACCCGTGGCCAGGTAGAACTTCTTTCGGTATATGCTGAACAGGGCATTAGAGACATGGGATTTGGTAACTGGGGCAAGCTCTGGGGACCCGGGGGGTGGGGGTGGACACCGGGGTGCTGACGTGAATGGGCCCACAGATACATGATGTGCACCAGACCTCAGCGACATTCATTTCCAAGCTGTTAGGTTACCGAGGAAGGAGCCTTACCCGGGCCTTCTGCTCCATTTCTAGCATTAATCTTTCATGTTGCTCAGCTATGGCCAGTGTCGCAGAATGGACCTTCTGATAGATCATTTCTCCTTCCCTTGTTTGAAAAGTGAATAGTCCTTCTCCTGTGTCACACATTCTGTGAGAATAGAGATAGGGAAAGAGGTAGGTCTTCATGTGTTCAAGTGCGTAACAATCCTCCATGTAAACGATGCCCGTGCCCTGTGTCACCCTCCTCCTCGACTTCCACGGGAGCTAGGGAAGCGGATTCAGCCTTGACCGAGCCAACCAACCAACAAACACATCCTTAAATGATACATGCGATGGAACGAAGGGCAGAAACCCATGTCTATTTGGAATTTTAAAGATGAAGCATTCACAACCCTGGAAAAACAGACACAAGTGGGTTCAGCCACTACCGTGCCGCACTCACGGGTCTTATGAATACAAGCAAGTAGTTGTTTCCTTTAAGGATTTTCACATTTGTGTTATCATAATACGATTTCCTAACATTTGAGAGCTCTTGAAATGTAAAGAATTTAAGAAAAATCTGCAATTTTATATTCGCTCTCGGAGGCACCAAGAAGACTACACATTTTTTAATTTATGGATTTGCACACATAGGCTGTGATTTAAACCGAGCAATCCTTGAGCAGATCTTGTGAATCCAAGAAATGACCCGGGATAAAGAAGATCACATCCTATTTGGATGTGAGGATATTTGGTTTGAATTTTGGCTTTGCCATTTACCAGCAGTGTGACCTAGACAAGTTAAGTAACTTGCCTATATCTGCTTTTCACATTTCTAACATAGGAAAAATAACAGTACTCATCTCATAAGATCCTTTTGACAGTTGAAAGCCCAATCTAAATATCGACAGTAGAGAAAAGAGTAACTTAATTTTAGTATTTTTATCTGGTGGACTATTACACAGTGATTACTAGGTCATTTCTGAGAGCATATTAAAAGTTATTATGTATATTCAAGAGGAAAAAGTTTTTTTTTCAATCATTTAATTATAATTACCTTTTTAAAACATTGCTTTATTGAAATGAAACCGCTGACACCTTGCTAAGGCAACAGGATTATTGGTAAATTTTATTAACAAAGACTAATTCTAAGATGAAAAATATTTCTAATTTAATACTTTAAGCCAGCTTCTAAAAATAACTGGAGGCCCTCAGAAAGACCCACTCGCTCTCAGTATGATGTTAACTACTCAGATATTGGCTGGAGGGCTGTGTCGTTGGTCTTCAGATCGGAACATCGGAAGACTTGCACGAGATGTTCATGAGGCCAAAAATGTCTCCCAGCACCCAAAAGATTTTGCATTCTTCTCTATAGCTCTCCAAGGAGTTTTCGGTAGAAAAGAAATGTCTCAAGAGGCTTTAGACATCACAGAGGCTGCGAATGCCATCCCGTAGGGCCCCATAGAGCCAGCACTTAGCTTCTGTGAAGATCTTAATAAAATTCACAAGCGTGAAATGGAAAGCCTGGGGGGGGGGGGAGTGAAGGAGGAATGGGGGGGAATGAAGCGTCTTTACAAAGTAAAACAAGTGAGCTTTCTTTGTTGATTCCGGAGAGTCAAGAAGTCCACCAGTCGGAGCGGGCGAGGACTCACACGTGGCGAGCCAGCTTGTTCCGGGTTCTATTCCTTGTCATCTGAAAGCACCGCGTAGGAGCCCTCGGCAATGAGACAGTGAAGACACCGACTGTCACGTCTTAGTCACGGGCAGGCGGAGGGCTCACCCTTGCCCACTGCCCGGGACTTAGCTGCCCAGAGAGGTGGGGAAGCTTATGGGAGTTTTTCTCCAGCCTCCAAAACACAGACTCCCACCAACTGTAGCCTTCCTTTGATGAGCAAACAAGGACTTAAAACACACTAGCTTTAAAAAGTGAAGACATTTCCAGTAAAAGGTGGTCTTTCTTCGAAGCGGGAATCTCCAGCCAAGCTGCTCATAGTCCTTTGGTAAAACTAGTTCAGAAAAAGTGACTTTTGTCTGCAGCGTTGGAATAAACAGCTTGTTTCCCTGCTTAGTGTTTAAAACATGTTCTCTTGGGGCTCGTAAGAAGCAGATAGAGATGTCTGAAGAGTTTTGGGTAAGAGAAGATGGGGGGAGAGATGAAGTCATTTCGACTCGCTTCGCCAGCTGTGGTCCACAGACCAGCGGCCCCCGCCTCACGGGGGGCCTGTCCAGGTCAAGGGGAACCTGCATTTCCTAGATCCCAGGTGAGTCCTCTGGACATTATAGCTTGAGAAGCACAGGTCTATAGAACTCTTTCTACACCTCACCATTTCATTAAAGGGGAGCGGGAGAGGACGCTCGGTGCCCAAATGAGGACTGGTCAGAAGCTGTGTTTGTGTAGCTTCAGACGGTGACATAGGTCACTGAAGGTCAGAAAGGAAACACCATGACAAAAAGGACGAAAACCCTAAAAGAACCCTTTCCTTAACTTGGAAAGAGCTGAGGCAGAGGTGCTAGCTACATTTGAGTATCCTAACCCCCTCGCCGCTAACATGTGCATTCCCCAAGAGCATTTATTTGGAGAAAAGGTGACAATGCGGACGCTGTATGTTTGTCTTGGCTCCAAAATGAATTTGATCGAAATCTATAGACAAATTACAGCCGTTAGCTCCCTTTCTACTTAGTAAGGTGTTTTCACAAAATTAATACTTTTTCTTATTAAAAATTGAATATCGAAGACTATCCTAAGTTCCCTTCAGCTTTAAGGAACCAAGTAGAGGTTCATAAAAATTCTAAGTAGGACCGACACATTAATTTCCAGGGTGTCTTTTGGTTTTGTTTTGTTTTGTTTTGACATTGTGACCTAGGGGACATTAGAATAGTACAGGATCCAGAAGTCAAAGGGCACAGATTTCAACCATCATGCCATGGCCGGTGATGCTTATTTATCCCGTTTATCAGGTACTGTAAGCCAGACATTGACCTGAGCCCAAGGATGGAAAGGATGGAGACATTTACAGGACTCATTGCCTCGGAGGCTCTACAAGGAGTGGAGAAGATAGGCATTGTTGGGAGAACGACACTCGTAACTGCGGTAAGTGCCAGCAGGGGGCAGCACGGGGCCAACAGGAGGTAACGGGGGAGGGGGCTAACCTGAACACATTATTTTACCAATTCAGTTCCTTATCTATAAACGGGGGCAACAAGACTTGGTTACAGGATTGTTTCCATTTTGGTCAGGCCGTGGCCGCTCAAACCCCGCACGTTCCGAGGAAAGGCCTGTGTTTGGCCCTAGGGCTAGGGGAGGTGGTGAGGGGAATGGTCCATTGGCCGGTTTCTGTGTCTGATAAGAGTGAATTTTTGTGTGTCTGAGGCCTTGAGCCATGCTGTACCAGTTTGACTGGATGTGTTTATCCTCCTTTGATGCTTATTTTGCTCCGGTGGAGGCTGGGGTCGGAGTGACTCTGCCTGCCCCTGTGACTGATCCTTAGGAAAAACCTTAATGCTAAGGCTTGTTGTAGCTCCCCGGGTTAACAAGGCTTCTTGTGTCTTCCACACACCATCGTGGGGGAAACAAGCGTGTCCCGTGTGACTGCCCCGGGAGGGGGGTCCTGGAAGGCTGAGCCTGTCCCTTCCGGCCTCCTCCCTTCATTGGTCTTCATCTGCACTTTCACTATAGTAACGTGACTATGAGCAGCATCGTCTTTTCTGAGTCCTGTGTCTTTTTAGAGAAACCCCGAGCCTCAGGGGGGTGTTGGGAACCCCTCCACTCAAGGCAGCCGGCGTGTGGGAGGTTGTCAATAGGGTTCAACAGAGTAAGAGTCTAAGAAAATCCTAGTATTTCCCCTCAATGGCTCCTTTCCTTCCTTTCTTTTCCTTCTCTCTCTCCCTTTCTCTTTCTTCCAGATTTTACTTATTTATTTGACAGAGAGCATGAGCTGGGGGAGAAGCAGACTCCCACTGAGCAGGGAGCCTGATGCAGAACTCGATCCCAAGACTCCAGGACCATGACCTGCGCCGAAGGCAGATGCTTTACTGACTGAGCCACCCAGACACCCCTCAATGGCTCTTTTTCAAATTCCGTTTATCCTTTCCGTCTCTATCCCATCTTGCCACGCACTTCCACAGTCATTTGAAATAACTGGTCTCTGCTGTGTTCTAAGAAGGACCAACCAGAGTTGATGTGAATGAATATCAGAACCCCAAATGAGGTGCTTCCCTATGCAGGGTCCTTCCAGTTCTGCTCAAAGGGGAGAGACAGCTCTAAAAGAGGGTCCCCTGAAGGCGACTTCTCTTGAGAACATGCCCCACGTACCATGTAAGCTATTAAGGATGGCTTCCTTTTCCTGCCTTTAAGTCTCAAATTTAACTGTCTGAAGGGTTAAGTTCCAGTCTTTTTCCAAATGACACACAAAAGAAATTCACCAAATCAAAAGTTATGGAAACGCTTTACTTTTACAAAGTGAACACAGACACTCTAAACCTATCTGTGGGTCTTTAGATACAATTTTATTGCAGATGATCTGGCCTCCTCTGTCAAGGTTATCCACGTTAATGGCTGTAGGACTTCATTCTCAGTGTAAGTTTTGCAATACTGTAGATACATTTTTTGACCAAATATTTACCCTCCGTGTACACAAAAATTTTAAACTCTCAGCAATGGAGAAGAGGAGGAGCACTTTCCTGAAAACCCAATGGTGCATCTATTCAGTATTTAAAATTTAATGTTTAATTATAGGCAGTAATGAAATTCTTCAAAGCACAGCCTTTTTGCAGAGCGGTTAAAACCAATTAACACTTTTATTCCATTAACAGTTTAATCTTTATTGTCATTTAACAATGCAGGCATTCTACTTTCCCTTTAGCAGCTAGGAAAAGTAGCTGAAGTTTCTCTCTATGAGCTTTGGTGAGTCAGACTTGGATCTGGGGTAAGAAAGTGCAAGCAAAATGGACCTACAGACAAAAGCAATTTGATAGCAAGTCCAGAAATAGATCCCATTCATATGAGAGGTAAATACGGGATTAAAGTGTCATCTCCAGTCTCTGAGGGAACCTGGACCCTCCAATAAACTCTGATGGACACTGGTCATTTGAAAAAATACTGTATCCACTTCTCCGCCTCCAGTGATATAAATTTCAAGGAAAGCAAGTAAAAAAAAGTAGTAGAAGAAAATAGGGAAGAATTCCTACATATACTCAGGAGGAAGGAGTTTCAAGCTATGATTGGAGCCAAAAGGTGACAAAAGAAAAAAACGGAATGAATTTGTCCAAAAAAACCTTTTTTTAAAAAATAAAAGAGACCTCTACACATTAGCAGGCAAATAAAAACTAGGAAAAATATTTGGAACTCACAATACCCAATAACTTCTCATCTATAAAGTAGGTATATTCTGTCAGCACTTTTTTCAGAGGTTTGTTTGAACATTAAATGAATTAATATACATAAATCTTAAAACAGTGTATGTTATTTTTATTACTCATTAAATAGTACTATTATCACCACTACTGTCAAAATAGATAGCTAAAACACAACACTAAATGAAAAGAGGGTGACAGTAATATGTGCACTGTACTAACATTTTTGTCAAGAAAAGTATGTCTTTGCTTGCATGTACATGAAACTCTGGACAAATGCATAAGAAAATAACTGTGCTTTTTAAATAGGATTTATTTATTATTTAGAGACAGAGAGGGAAAGAGAGCGCAGGTGTGTGTGCGTGCGTGCATGGGCTGGGGGGAGGGGCAGAGAAAGACTGAGGTCAGCCCACCCCACGTGGAGCAGGGAATTCCCAGGACCCCGAGACCATGACCTGAGCCCAAACCAAGAGTGGGATGCTTAACTGACTGAGCCACCTAGGTGCTCCTCACTAATACTTCTTTATGTAAATGGTCAAGTTAAAAAGAGAAGCGCTATTAACTTATTAATTGGATTCAATTAATTAAAATTAATGTTAAATTTTAAAGCAAGGATCAGAGTACTCTCACAGGGCTTTTGTGGCGATGTAGTGTTTATCATGTGCCTAGCTCAGTCTTTGTCACTTAGCAAATACGCTTTTACTGTTAAACTTACACAATACGGTACTGATCATTTGGGGCCTCTCTTCCAATTGAAACACACACACACACACACACACACACACACACACACGCACACACACATACGCACACACGCATGCACGCGCACAGGTGCGAAATCTTTTTTCAGTTTAGCTCAGATATCTGATCTGATTTTCAAGACAATCAGGTTTGCATAGTTCTGGTTTGTAATGAATTGAAATAACAGCAACAATTGTAGCAAAGGTGAGAATAATAGCTAGCCCTCAGGGGGCAAGGATTTAGGCCAGGCTGGTGTTGAACACAGTATGTGCATTACCTCACTAAGCCTCAAACACCCGCAAGGCCCTCCCCCCTTCCCCCTACAGAAAACACTGTCCTAAGGAGGCAAGGAATCTGCCCAAGGTCATTGAAATTTAAGTGACTGAGCTGTGGTCTGAACCCAGACCGGTGATTTTAGAGGGAAGCTCATTATCACTAAGCTCGATTTTGTTCATTCAAGAAGAGAAGCAGAAAGGCATGCATAATTCTTTAATTATGAAAATCTCTGTAGTGGTGAGAAAGAGAGAGCTCAGCACAGGGCTTGGGTTAACCATTTTGAAGGTGTTCTCTCCCTCTGCTGCTGTTCCTTTTCTGTCAAATCGAGTTCCTGAGAATATTTCTCCACGGTGTGCCCATAAATGAGTCAATTAATCAATAAAACAGGTGAATTGCAATCAAACCCTCCCTGCACTCCCAAATTCATGTCAAGTCCTTTGTGAGGAGGAGGACTGTGTGGAGGAAGGTATGCTAGAACATTTGCCATCCTCTCTGCCTCTTGACTCTTGTATTCTATGACTCCAAACATTTAATACATATGGCAGCTGTTGGTTGATTTCACTGTTGGGACCTTAGGGATACAATGCTTTCCCTCAAACAAGCTGAGAAACCTGATCCTGCAAGGATATCCTGATTTTAGTTCAAGATCTGCTGAAAATTAGCTTTGTGACATACATTTCTGATCCTTTATAAAACTAAGTTTTTTAAATGAAAAAGTTTATCTAAATCATCTTGAGTGGGGCGCTTGGGTGGCTCAGTTGGTTGAGCTACTGCCTTCGGCTCAGGTCATGATCCCGGGGTCCGGGGATCGAGTCCCATATCGGACTCCCGGTTCTGCGGGAAGTCTGCTTCTCCCTCTGACCTTCTCCCCTCTCATTCTCAGTCTCTCTCTCTCTAATAAATAAATAAAATCTTAAAAAAAAATCATCTTGAGTGTACAAATTTGTTCGAAGATTCTCTAAGTCTTCCACTTGTGATGGCCAAATCACAATCACATTAATTAAAATAGTTCCACCTTTCGAATATTTTCAGTTTTAATTTTATTCCATTTTATGTACTTCTTCTTACTTTCGAATTTTCTCTTTTGGTTTTTTTCAACTCAATGCAAAAGTCAGTTGAGTGTCCCCCAAATTTTGGCTTTTATAAATTCTTAAAAAGAGATACCTGTAAGATGCTTTTCTACTTACCTTCCTTTCTGCCTCAAAAATTTAGAACTGAAAAATCTACCAGGTGAAGATGTAAAGTAAATCCTAACACTTCAGTTGTTCTTTAATTACCTCAACACATGATCACAAATTATTACCATTATCCTTATTATATCACTACGTTAGATATTTATGAGGGTTTAGAGTAAAGAAATTTTTTTCAAAGGCTTACAGCTAATTTTATATTCATCCTGTATAGATATCTCCTAGTGGCTTTATTGGAAAAATATTGGATACGTCTTGAGGATTAGGAGTTTAATATCCTTAACCCCCAGTGACAATCACAGAAAGCACCCGAGGCTCCATTCGCTTGTGGACTGAAATGACTTGAAAATTATCAGTATGATGGTGACTTAACAACTATTGATTTTGTAGTCCCTGAGAGTGAAAAATAAAGCAAAATAAAACATAAAGGAGTGAATTTTTTTTTTTTTTAGAGAACAATCCCCTGGCGTTAGTGTATTCTTCTGAATGAAGTAGGCCAAACCACCGCAAGGAGAAAGAGCACAGAGAACTGATCCATCTCACGTTCCTGGCTGATGTATACTTGTTCTTTTTTAAAAGTGTTTGGGGGACGCTGGGTGTGTCCCTATGAAACAGCTACTGACACAGACTCAGGCCTATTTGTCTGGGAAAGAGCTAAGAACAAAAGCAAGTCAAGCGAAAACTTAAATTCTGTCATTTAGAAATTACACTTCCCTTTTAAAGTGAATTGGACTGCCAAGCTACGGTTGGGAAATTTTTACAGTTTAACATGCAAGTTACTAATATTTACTCACTGAATTAGGCGAGTTATGCTTCTCTTCACCATTTTGAGAGGAGCCTAAAAATGAGATCGTTATATTCCCTCAGAGCAAAAAAGCCTGTAATCAGGGTTTACAAATTACGTTTTTATTCTCTTTTTGCACCAAACATAGTTAATGAAGGTAATTTTTAAATTAAAGATAATTTCAGTGTCTCACATGACTAGAGAGGAAAGTGTTTCAACTGTAGCCAAAACAGAAAAGAAATGCAAGACTATACTTGATTTTACATTGGTTTACTTCTTCACCTTACAATCTTGCCTTTTCTTTTTGGGTTATTTTTATGCATTCGTTGACATGTTTTTGGACATCCACCAATCACATGTCAGGCACTGTATTAGCTTCTGAGAAAATATTTTTGAAATCATATTAAAAAAGAAATAAGTAGGGACTGCTGGGTGGCTCAGCCAGTTAAGCATCTGCCTTCAGCTCAGGTCATGATCCCAAGGTCCTGGGGTCAGTGCTCCCAGATCAGCTGGAAGTCTGATTCTCTCTCTCCCTCTGCCTCTCTGCCTGCTTGTGCTGCCTCTCTTTCACTCAAATGAATAAATAAAATCTTAAAAAAAAATAAATAATAAACATCAACTTAAGAGTTGCATTAACTCTCATATATATTTGCCTTTTCATTTAAAAACTTAGCAAATGAGTAGGTGATTATATGAAATACATAATATAATAATACATTTTGGAGATTGAAAGCTAGTGAATTGGTTATATTATGTTAAAATTTTCTCTACATGTTTTTTAGTTGACAGATCCCTGATACAGTATAACTTTTACTCTTTCATTGCCATTATCAAAACAAGCCACCCAGTAAAATGACACAATCACTCTGATATACTGAGGACAGATACTGATGGATATTACAATAGATGTGAACATATGTTTGAGTTACAGCTTTTTCATTTGTTTTGAAGCAGGAATGAAAATTCAGTGCCATCGTGAAAAGATGAATTTATTTAAATTTTAAAAAATTGAAGGATTTCAGAAGCAACTACCTAGTTTTTTTTTTTAAAGAATGTCAAATGTCATCATTCCAGGTTAATACACTTTAAACCTTAATTTTTTTTCAAAGGATTTTATTTATTTATTTGAGAGAGAGAGAGAATGAGAGAGAGGAACTAGAGAGGAAGAGGTCAGATGGAGAAGCAGACTCCCGCTGAGGAGGGAGCCCGATGCGGGACTCGATCCAGGGACTCCAGGATCATGACCTGAGCCGAAGGCAGTTGCTTAACCAACTGCGCCACCCAGGCGCCCTAAACCTTAATTTTTAAACTCCATTTAAACTTTAAGTTGAATTCCTTTAAAAATCTGAATTGGGAATATAGTCAATGCTATTGTAATGGTATTGTATGGTCCCAGAAGGGCAGCACGTGTGGTGAGCAGGGCATAACGTGTAGAGATATTGAATCATGAAGTTGTACACCTAAAACCAATATAACCCTGTGTGTCAACTAGACTCAAACAAACAAAAAAAATCTGAGTTGAAAATATGGTGAACAGATCATTTGAGTTACCTTGAAAGTAGAGGCTAAGAAATGGAACCAATATTTCCCCCATTGTAAATAAAAGTGTTAATCCTTTTATGTTATCCCTTGGTATCTTTGACCCTCTTAGGTGTAAGAGTCTGGTGCTCATCAAGGTTCCTATTGATGTATCCTAGTTAAGGGCTGACCAACCATCTCTGTTTCCCCTGATAAATCAGGTATAAATCCGTATTCTGGCACTTCTAACATCCCAGCACTTTTAATTTTACATGCCTTCTTCCCAATTAGATTTTTAATACAAGACATGAAAGGAAGGAAAATCGCATTGGCTCAAAAATCTTAAAAATCTAGATAAAGCAGAAATGATTCAGGATTTCTTAGGGGAGCTAAGGGGGCTTCTGAGAATACAATTGCTTTAACTGTTGGAGCAGGTTTTCCACCCATCCACCTTCACCTCCAATCTACCTCAACTAGTTTCTAGACTCCTATGTACACCAAGTCTTGGAAGAAAGCAAATGACAGAAGAGATTCTGATATTGAACATCCCCAAAAGAGGTAAAGGAATGGAAGTTGGATACATGAAAAAAAAAAATATTACTTAACCTATTCTTACCCAATTTTGGTTTTCAGTACTGCTGTTTTTAAAGTTAGAAGTTTGGCTACATGATTAAAGTCTTCTTTCAAATATAGAAGTTCCTAACTAAGCTGTGACTTAGTTCCATTTGAGGGGGTAGTTTGCTTTAAACTCCATTTAATAATTGCTGTGTTTTAAGAAGTGTTTAATGCCATTAAACTGTGATTTACTATGCTGTGTTTCTTCAGTCTTGACTTGAGTACTTTTATTTCTCCTTCATAAGCTCCATGCAAGGGTTAAGAGAGGGGAGATACAGAGCCCAGGTGTTCCTGCTGCCACGCAGGTGTTCATGGAAGAAGGGGCATGGCCTCTAGCACGAACCCGCAGGTCATACCAAGGTCCATTTATATCCATCTCAGATCAGTACAATTTATCACTTACTAAGCTTCAATAGTCCCATGACTGCTATTGGAAATTATCACTCACACTGTCTACCTCACATCCTGAAATCACCTTTATAGATCCCAGATGTGTTGGACCATTTCATGTGCCCACTAGACTAGGCCACAGGGTGACTAGACATTGAGTTAAATAATGTTCTGGGTGTGTGTGTGTGTGTGTGTGTGTGTGTGTTTGTGTGTGTGTGTGTGTTGGGGGGTGTCTATAGATGAGATTAACATTTGGATCTGCAGACTAAGTGAAGCAGATTGGCCTCTCCACTGTGGGTGGGCCTCCCCCCCAATCCATTGGAAGCCTGAACAGAAGAAATGGGGGTAAGGGAGAATTTGCTCTTTCTGCCTATTTTTGAGCTGGGACATTAGTCTTCTCCTGCACTTGGACTATAATCTGCACCACCAGCTCCCCTGGGTCGCCAGCTTGCTCACTGCAGATGGTGAGACAACCCTGCTTGACTAATCCAGCCGGCACATCTCTGTCTTTGAACTCTGCCAGCGCTCCCCTGTGCCAGTGGAAATCCCACATCCTGTCTCTGGGCGTTTGCGAGTGGTGAGTGGGATCCATGTCTCTGACGTGACAAAAATTATGTGGGTGGTGGGGAGAGCAAAGAATGGAGAAAACTAGACTTTACAAGAGAAATGTATTTCTGTTTTCATTTTTGCTTCACTAGGGATGTAGCTCTTCCAGTTCTTCCTGCTGAGATCTACGCAGACTTTTGCTTTCTGAGTCAGTGTGTGGTGAAAAGAGGAAAAAACTACTGCCCACCGCACCCAAGTGGTGCCACTTTCTGTTCCAACACAGCCCTAGACTCAGCAAGACTTGTCACTCAAGGGCACCTTATTACTCTAGGGCACTTTCTCCCTAATCTTTCAAGGGTTTTTATTTGCTTTGAGCACTATTATTACAGCAAAATAAATATGAAGTCAATATTCTGCTTCAGAAATTTAGAGTGTGATGTGAGTCTCTCTAGCAGGTTTTTATAAATTTTCAAAAGTCAGGTCTAGAGGACCTAAGTCTGAGTTTTATTATATATCTTGGCTAGAGAGAAACTGAGACATGACTTAAGAGAGGACTCTGATCCTTCCAGACCTGGGTGATGGTGGGAAAGAGAAAACAAAAAGGACTGGGTGAGGCTTACATGCCCTGATGTCTCTTATCTGAGTGGACATTCTGGAGACGACAAGAATTAATATCTAGATTGGTATCTAGATTGAACCAATGACCCTACACTTGTGACTCCGCATAAGGCCTGAGTTCATCTAGAGAGTTCTGGGCAAAGGATTGGGGTTGAAGAAGAGGATACAAGCATTCTAAGATTAAGGAAAATCCTTTGATCAGTGGATCCAGTGAAAAGTGCCAGTATGTCTCCCCAAAAGGCCAAATGGATAGTTTTAGCGGATGCAAATGTGGGGCAGACCAGAGCAGATGGTGCTTGATCTGAGTTTCCTTAACCACCTAAGGCCATGGAAGTCAGCCATCTGTTCAAACAGCACCGGAGGAAACCAGTATATTACCAAGACGACACATCCCCAAACGACAATTTAAAATGGCAAGTTAAAATGACCTCCTTCTCATTGGGAGGGGGCTTATGAAAAATATTAGATAGAAGATAAAGAATCTCCACTCTCTTCGCTCAACTGAGTTGTATTCAATTCTAGAGCCAGCCACAGTTGGGAAACAGCTGCAATTTCAAATAGCAACATCCTCACTCCCTTGCCTGTGAAAGTTATTGGCAAAGGTTTTCATTTCCTGTGATCTCACATTACCTAGTCGTCGGGTCAGTGCTACAGTCTTTCTGTACATCTGTGGGGAAAAATCTTTTCAAGTTTCTGCCCACACTCTTTTGAGTTCCTCCACCATGTCGTCCCTAGCTTCCACAACCATTTGAGGGTATGGAGTAAAATGAATGCATTTTATTTTGATGTTGTTACTGAAGAGGCTCTTGCCATTGACAGAAAACCACAGAAAGAGCCCCCCAAAATGTATTCTTAGATGTTGAGTCTAGGGGTTGATTTGGGCCAGCACAGCCATTGTGGCCTGAAGGTCAGGAGAGGCCAGATGAGGTCACTAGGGAAGGCACATGGGAGCGCTGGAGTCCTCTGGCTTGACCGTTCACACCTGGAATTACGAGAGTGTGTGTTAGTGAGCTAAAAACAACCTTTTAGGTAGCATTAATGCTGTAAGAAAGTAGAGGAAGAGTATGAGGTGTGAGAGAGAGAGGATAGAAGCAGCAAATCTACACACACACACAAAAGATGCCTGGGAAAGGTCAGTGAGTCCGATGGTGATAAAAATCAACAGGAACTGAGCCGAGATAATGATTCTTCAAACAAGAGCATCTTTCAGTGAACAAGCTGGTTGTAGGCCAAGGTCAGAAAAGGTCGCATGAGCCAAGAAGGAGAGAGTGAAGATCAGAACAAGCAGAGAACACAGTCAACTTATGATGCAAAAATTATTTCCAGAGTCCCATCCTCAGAGAATATTCTAGATGGACCTCTCCTTGCTCATTCTGCCCACAGCCCTGGCTGAGGAGACTGACCACATTTCCTTGATAGGCCACATGTGGGTGAGACTCTTAAATTCGGCCGTTGAGTGACTTAAGCTAGGAGGAGACACAGGCTGTGCCTCAGTGTTAGCCGCTCAGTAGTGGAGACTCAGGAGGAGGCGAGCAGGGGCTTGGGGAGGGTCTGTAGCCTCTCTCTGAATTTTCAGCTATCTGTTCCATTTTGTCTCATGCGAGGCAGAATTTACATCAGGGGATGGATTCCATAAGGCTTCAGACAATGGGGACTGATTCTGTATTTCAAATAAACACTTCAGGTTGTGACTTCTGCACACCTAAGTTTGACACCAGTGCTTTTAGAGCAAGCCCCGGATGGTTTCCTGCTCCATCCAACGATGGAGGTGAGAACTAAGAACCATGCAGACCCCTCTCACAGGATCAAATCCTCGTTAGCTTGTTCACTCCTTCCACATTTCTCTCTCATGCACGGTGTGCAAGCACTTGACTGCGAGGTGACAGGTGGCGATTTGGAAAAGCTACACGAGCGAGGTTCGGGCGCTCCTTGAGCGTAGTTCCTACTCTCTCCACTGCCTCCGGTTCACCACATCTCCACGCGGGGGCCCAAATCCATTCCTTTCATATTTCCCGAAATACCTCCAATCGTTAATTAAGCACCTTCAAGAGACTTGACGCAGGCCACTGGTAGGAATGAAATTAATTACTTATGTAACTGAAGGGTATTTCTAGAAATAGAGTTTTGATTTTCTGGAGGGGGCAATTTCAAGTCTGTGGGAGTGAGGCCATGAGCACATTGATGTTGCCAGCCAGAGGGCTGCCTGGAGATCCTCGTTTCCTGGTGCATCAGGAGGAGGCGAGGAGATAAGAAAATCCTCACTTACACACGGGCCAACTTAACATTCCTCACAACTGTGGCCAGAGCTGGTCAAGGCACCTGCTGCAGCTAATTTAAGAGCTAACCCCCCTCGAGGCTCCCCAGCTTCTCTGCATGAGTGCCCAGGCAGAGAGAGGAAGAAGACAGATGAGCTGGGCTTCAGCATCCTCTCCGGCCTCCTGCTCAGCTTGAGATGACAGACTGTGGGAGCCCCGAGGAGGTGGGGCTTTCTGGGAATCTTCTACCGGCCTCAGCCTGGCACCAACTGTTGTAAAGAATGGAATAAAGATGCCATGAGGCAAGTAGGTTGAGAGGAATTTACTCTTTTACCCTTGAGACCTAATGGGGATTCAAGCAGTATGCATTTTATTTTATTTTTCTTAATGGTCAAAGCCCTTGGCTGCATACTGTAAATACCTATCATGGATCAAAGCAATTTTAGTGAAAAATATTCCTCTCAGCATTGCTAGTTGTTAAAGCTCCACAAAGTGCTTATTTGAAATGCTATCTTCTCTATGAACAAAAAGATCATTTGTTGCTAAGTTGTATCTATCTGTATGATTTCATTTTTTTCCTATTGCATATAAGGATGTTTATAGAATCTCAATTATATAACATTGTATTGCTATGCTATCTACAATTCTAAATGCTGGAGCTATAAAGTAATCTTATGTTTGTATAAGTCATACTATTTTTTTTTTCTACCTAGGGATTGATTACTCATTTCAGTTCCCCACAGTTATTTCTCTTGCTACTTTAATTAGGTTTTCCTACAAATGGAAGGGGAGAAGGAATAAGCAAGGTAGAAAACAAGATAATTGAAAATCAGATCTTCTGTTTCTTTCCAATTTATGTCAACATTAGTGGTAAAGGTTTTGAGACCAAGGTTGAGACTGGGTGGCACTGGGGGGCCCCTAACAGAGGGAAGGAGAATGTGCCAGGCTAAGATGACACGTTGGGAGGTGGGAGCCACGCTGGGGAACACAGGGTTGAGGAGCCCAAGGGCTTGGGCTCAGCTCCCATGCTTTGGAAAAGTCACCTGACCCCTGAATCTCAGCTGCTCCCCTATAAAAGTATTTGCCTTACGCACTTTATAGGATTGCTAGGAGGATCAAAATGTGAAAGCATTTTGGAAACTGTCAAGCACTTGGAAATGAAAGATATTATTAGTGTGATTATGAGAGATGCTTTCACAAAAGCGTACAGTATC
Source organism: Nasua narica (assembly GCA_028533885.1). Taxonomy (NCBI): domain Eukaryota; kingdom Metazoa; phylum Chordata; class Mammalia; order Carnivora; family Procyonidae; genus Nasua; species Nasua narica. The sequence goes on along the minus strand of CM052808.1, from coordinate 73,530,681 downwards.
TGGAGAGCAGCAAGAAAACATCCTCCTTCGCAAATGCCCTCTTGGTGCGCCGCTGAATATCCTCGGCCTCCTCTCCGTCTCCAGGTGATGCGGCATAGTCTGCGTTTGGAGATGGTGTTTCCTGGCCTCAAACCCTGACCCACGCGGCCTCCGACAAGCCAATCACTCCCCAGTGTGTGCTCCGTCAAACCTGCAATTGTTCCCGAAAGAGCATTTGCCTGTGAAAAACTGCTTCCCCTGGTAAAGTGGCAGCTTTCCACGGGGGAAATCTGCCTTCTGCTTCCACCAACACGGACCGTGCTTGAGAAGGGAACGAAAACCACTTTGCTATTTCACCAGCTCATGTAAAGGTCATTTCTCACCGTTTCTCCTGCAGTGGAAGGTTTTGATTGTATAGCGCTGGTAATGTTGCCTTTTTTGAAATTCATTTTTGTTCTCTGGGGCTGTGCTATCTTCCTCTATACAAGTTTCATTATATTTAGTGCAGCAGACCATGTAGCTGATGTAGTTAGAATGGCAGGCAAAATAGCCCCTTACCATACCTATTGTCAGCGTGGTGCATATTAAGTAGAAAATGCAAAAAATCATTTATAGTTGATCAGGATCGGAATAAATGGACAGGCTTAGTTTCTGATTTTTGATTTGGGTGACTTTATGTATTCTCTGAGGTTCTGTTGAAAACATGACAACTTATGTTGGTGCGAAGAGTAAGATAACTTTTTTTTTCCAGTGGGAATTTCTTATTTCTTTAGTTTCTATGTTATTGCAGGGTTCACTCGAACCATCTTTACTAGTAAATAGACCAGTGATATATATTCGGTCAGGATCCCATGCTGTCATTTTAGATGTTTTGGCTGCATATTTGTTATGAAAATTTTAAATCAACATAAATATGACTAAATTTAACTTTAGAGACACAAAGTATTTTGTCATTAATGCAAACACATGTCAAAGACAATAGTCTAGTCATTTACCACTTAAATCTTCTAGTTGAAAACATTTCTGGAATCAGGCAGGAATTTCTTTTCGGGATGTGCTCATAAGGACTTGCGTGACCTTGAAGGTATTGATTGCTCTCTATTTGTACCGATAAATAGTCTCTGTCGTTTTTCTGATGCCTCTGTCTGGCATTGTGTCCTGGGAAGCTGACTTCTACAGGCCCAGCCTTGCTTGCCTTCTGGTTTGGAGTAAGAGGTACTTTCCCCCCACCCTTTCCTGCCGTCCCAGCACCGTGGTTTTGGCAAGCCTCCATCTCCCAGGGATCCAAGTTCTCTGGGTTCCGGTTTCCTTGTTCCCTCAGGCACGGAGCAGATAAAAGGTTCTCTCTGTTGCTAGTCTTGGGATGCCCACCACCCTATGTTTGTTCCATAATCACACCCACACCCTCTTTAAAGAATTCCTACACTGAATTCTCCCCAGATCCTTTGGGTAGGTAATTTCTGTATTGCTGGGCCCAAACTTAATTCATAACAAGTTATTTAATCTCTCGCACACTCCATTTTCTCATTTATAAGATGAGGAAAATAATGGCAGTACATCTAAGAAGGTTGCCATGATGCACAATAATAATAATGATGATAATAATAATAAATGCAGCACTTGGCATGCATGATGGGCTTACTCCAAAGCTCGGCCTCTAGCCATAGCATCAAAGTACGTTGCCCAGGGATGTCAACAGATGATCTTGGGTTTGGCATATTAGTTAAAATTAGAAATTTTAAAAAATATTGTATAATAAGAACCCAAGCAGAGGGAACTAGAGAGCAGAAGAAAAATGTTCTGTGGACTAAAATCTTAAGAGAAAGACAGCACAAAATTTAAACATACCAAGGCTTTGTCTTGGAAGACATCTCGAGTTGGGTCATGGAGTCTATCGAGATGAATGCTGCTGCCATAGAATCTTGTGTTTGGGGCAGGAGGGTTAGTTCTTGGCTAAGTCAAACAATATGACAACAAATGTCACCCAAATATTTTCTATCCTGAGCCATGAAAACCACAGGAGAATGAGCTTTTGGTGTGCACGCTTGAAGGATTCTCCAGAAAAGTGTGATAATGATTAGGCAGAGAAATTCAAGAGCCATGTTTTTTTAATTGGATGCTGGGTACATTCAAAATATTAAGCTGGTCCAGTCCATATCAAGTCTCTGAGAGAAGTCCTAGGAGATGGGCATTTTGGGGAGAAGACATTATAGTGGGTCACTAATGTCCTCCTAGCTTTAGATCAAAAGGAAAATATGTCTAGACATCAGGCTAACACTCGGTACTGCTGTCCTCTATGTCAACGAGGTGTTGGTAGGTTGTTTGAAGGCACTCATGGGAAGATAAGAATAGTAACTTACTTGGAAAATACCTTCTTTTGTAAATATAGACCCCAAGTTCAAAGGTGTAAGTGTGAATGGTATAAAAGCATCATTTTCTTCCCTTGAAGAACATATTAAGAATCTCAATGCTCTTCAACAGTGACCCAAAGTGACACATAGACCCAAACATGATCTCATGTTATGAGGTGGAATTAAATTAAGATCTCCATTTAAAAGAAGTTTGAAACAACACCTTATCTTTCTTGAGGAAGCTTTCAATTTCCCCCACATTACCATAATATTCCAAAAATCATACGCATCCTTGAGCTGAACCCCTGCAGTCTAAAACGTCTCTCATAAATTAAGCTTTTAAGTTTAAAGACAGAGCAAACAGGTTTTATCCAGGATACACAGAGTTCTTACTACTGAGTATAAACTTTCGTTGATCCTTTCACTTCATTCTATTTAAAAAGACAGTGCTGTTTCCATGATTTTTAAGACCTATTTTTAGGTTGTCTTTTCACACACAAGAAAAATAATTCTTTGGTGGATTTTTTTTTTCTATTTTTTGTTCTCATCAATAAATGTATGAAATTCATACTTTAAGTAAATTCATAATAATGCTTCCACTGCATTTTAAAAACTTCCTTCCAAGGGAGCCAGCTTAGGAAAGAACTAATATAATTAGCATTTTTTGATGGATGACTACTGTCAAGACAGAGAGATGAAAATGCTTATTGCGGTTTGAGAATACACGTGTTCTGCATGCAACAGTGCAGGGTGATTGGAGAAAGTGACTGACACTAGCTGTTTGGTTTTAGACAACCAAAGTATTATTTTGCCTAGTGATATATATTGTCCTAAACGTGTTTTTACCAAAAACCTTATGTTTATTTCTATCTTCAGCTGGGGCCAGATCTATAGCTAGCCACCTTGGCATCTTTGATAAGTACTTCATTGAGCCCCAGCCATTTGGAGAGAAGGTAAGCCAAAAAATAAAACAAAAACAAAGACAAAAACCTTATTCTTTAAGTAAAGAATTGACTTAAGCTAAAACGTTTTCAAATAAATAAGCAAATTTTTTGTGCGTGTGCTTACTATGTGCCAGAAATACACGTGCTTGTTGGAGAGAGGAACTTCCAGACAAGGACTTTAGGTATATATTCTTAAAAAAAAAAATTCTTTATTTATCTTAGAGAGAGAGAGAGAGAGCTTGAGTAGGGAGAGGGGCAGAGGGACAGGGAGACAAGAAGACACCCTACTGAATGGGGAGCCCAATGTAGGGTTCAACCCCAGGACCCTGAGATCATGACCATGAAATCAAGAGTCAGATGCTTAACCGACTGAGCCACTCAGGTGCCCCACGTATATATTTTACAATACTTATTAAAGTGATATGACAATAACACAAGAGGGAACATTTTAATCTAGATATTGTATAATATCCTGGGTACATGAAGATAGGCTTTTCTTATATATGGTCTGATAAAGGCAAGTTTTGGAATTTATGTGCCATCTTTGTGCTGGTGAACACAAGCAATATCAAGGACAAAAATTATAAGAAACTCAAGGTTGAATCTACAAATACACTTTTGGGCAGGCAGGTTAAATACAAGGCATTTCTGAGAACAAAGGAAAAATCCCTCCTTTCTGCTTGTTTCAGTCTTTTATATAGGAATTCACTTATTTCACCTCTTTAGATTTAAAGGGCATTCATTTGATCAAAATTGTTACTCTTGAGGAACTGCTTTATAGGAAATCTTTTGAAGCTTTGATTTTGATTTCAAGAAGTAGTGTTTTAAGGGACCATAATAATAAAATCACCATGCTCATTTATTTCAAAAAACAGAACCCAACAACTGTAAAATCTTGTGACTCTATGAAGAAATAAATGAATTGATGAGCATTATGTCCATTAAATTATGGTCAAAGATGGAAGACTTTCAACTGTACAAACTGTACAAACAGATGTCTATCATTCAGGAAATCAATCAACTTCGATATTCTGTGCCAGTGGTAACCTAGATTTAAATGATCTGCATTTTGTATTAAGATTCTCTATTTTTCAGACACATTTATTTTTAAATTATTTTTTATTTTTTTAAAAGATTTTATTTATTTATTTGACAGACAGAGAGACAGCAAGAGAGGGAATACAAAGAGGGGGAGTGGGAGAGGGAGAAGCAGGCTTCCCGCCAAGCAGGGAGCCCAATTCAGGGCTTGATCCCAGGACCCCAGGATCATGACTTGAGCCGAAGGCAGATGCTTAACAACTGAGCCACCCAGTTGCCCCTTTTAGACACATTTAAATTTAGAATTAATCTGCAGGATCAAAAGGGAAATGTAAACACCAAACTGTTCCTGACTTAGCCACTTGTCATAATCTTATTACCTAGCATCTTGTCCTTTCAGTTAAAAAATAGAGAGATAAAGATAATGAGTTCAAAGCTGGTCTAATATTATGATAACAAAATATTTTAACAAATACGCACTATCTAATACCCATGTGTTCTACCTTTCAATATTCTTTTTTTTTTTTAGATTTTATTTATTTATTTGACAGAGAGAGATCACACGTAGGCAGAGAGGCAGGCAGAGAGAGAGAGGGGGAAGCAGGCTCCCCGCTGAGCAGAGAGTCTGATGTGGGGCTTGATCCTAGGACCCTGAGATCATGACCTGGGGCGAAGGCAGAGGCTTTAACCCACTGAGCCACCCAGGCGCCCCTCTACCTTTCAATATTCTGAAACAGGATTCAGAATATCTTGGTGTTTGAAAATAACAAATTTGTAAGAAATATAATTGTAATATATTCATATTTTTTACTTCACATTTTTATTTCACAACTTTTAGTTGTAAGAAACATATATAGAAAAAAATGAGATAAAATATGAATATACAGCTCAATGATGTATCAGAAAGTAAACACAAGTACAACTACCACTTAATCAAAACTTAGAGCATAGTTAGCATCCTAGGATTCTCTGTTCCCCAATTCCTACAACCTCCCCATTCCACACTCTGATTTAACCATATTTTTATAGCAATAACTTCCTGGGTTTTTTGTTTTTTAGTTTTTCATCTAAATATGCCCATAAACACTGTAGTTTAGTCTGGCTGAATTTTCAGTTTTATTCTTTTGTGTTTCAGGGAGGCTTCTTTTCCTCCCTGAAAATGATATTTATTCATCAAGGTAGCTGTGTATAGTGTAAGCCCTTCATTGTTATTGAAATATTCTGTTATTTGATTATGCTAAACTATTTTTCCATTCTACTGCTGAATCACATTCAGATTATTTCCATTTGGGGCTCTTACCAAATATATAAATACTTGAGTCCCTATCTCTTGATAAATGTGTACAGCATTTCCATAGAGCACATATCTAGAACTGGAATTGCTTGGTTATGGAGTATGCATATGGTCTAGCTTACTAGATAATGACAGACTAGTTATTATACAAAATTCACTCCTACTATAATGGGTGAGCATTCCAGTTACTTCACATCATCACCAACATTTGGTATTGTCAGTCTTTTAACTTTTAGCCATAAGTGAATGTGGACTATCTTATCTCATCGAAACTTGAATTTGTAATAAGATTGAATGATCTTATTATCTGTATTGATTATTTGGATATCCTCTTTTGTCCAGTGCCTGCTCAAGTTACTTGTTCAATTTTGTATTGGGTTATCTTTTTCTTATTGCTTCTTTTGAGTTCATTACATAATCTGGATATGAGCCAGTCACAGATGCTGCAAGTATTTACTTTCATACTATGCCTAATTTTCATGCCCTCCATGGTCTTTTATGAATAGAATTTCTTAATATTCCTTTTCTTCTTCTTCTTCTTTTTAAATATTTATTTATTTTAGAGAGAGAGAAAAGAGAGCATGCACAAGCAGGGAAGGGCAGAGGGACAGAATCTTCAGGCAGACTCCCTGATGAACATGAGCATGATCAGGATTCTGACATCTCGACCTGAGTCAAAACCAAGAGTTGGATGCATAACCGGCTGAGCCACGGAGGCACCCTAGAATTTCTTAATATTCTTAATCTTAATGTAATCCAATATATTGGCTCTTTTATTAGTGTTTTAGGAATTCTATTTAAAAGGAATGTCTCCTTGGAAATCATGAAGATATTCTCCTCTCTTTGAATCCAAAAATTATATTATTTTAATCTTATATTTTAAATCTACAATCTACCTTTAATTAATATTACTAGTGTTTATAAATGTAATGTTGGATCAGTTACTCCTTTTTACTGTTGAAGTATAATTCACACGCAACATTATATTAGTTTCAGGTATACTACATAGTGATCCGACAGTTCTGTACATTACTCAATGCCCAACACAATAAATGTAGTCACAATCTGTCACCACATAACATTATTACAATATATTGTGAGTCAGTTACTTTTTATTCCCTATGGCTATCCAGCTGACTTGGCACCATTTATTAAAAAGACTGACTCCGTGCTCAGTGGGGAGTCTGCTTGAGATTTTCTCCCTTTTCCTCTCCTTTTGCCCCTCCACCGACTTGCACATGCAAGCGCACTCTCTCTTTAAAATAAATAAATAAAATCTTAACAAAAATAGAAAGACTATTTCCCAAATGCTCTCCATTACCACCTTTGACATAAAGCAAATATCTATATAAAAAGTCTGTGTTTCATAGTTCATCTCCCCTTCTGATTTCCCCTAGTGCTCTGAAAAACAGAGGGTTTTAGAGTGGAGGGGAGTGGGGGGATGGGTGTGCCTGGTGGTAGGTATTAAGGAGGGCACGTATTGCATGGAGCACTGGGTGTGGTGCATAAACAATGAATCTTGGAACACTGAAAAAATAATAAAATAAAATAAAATAAAATAAAATAAAATAAAATAAAATAAAATAAAATAAAACAAAAACGTGTTTCTTCCAATAGCCAGAGATCTATTCTTGTGCTGCTGTTAGACTGTCTTAAACAGTTTAGCTTTATAATGTGTCTAAATATCTGGAAGGGTATGTCTTCTCAGACTGTTCTTCAACAATGATTTGGCTAATTCATATGTGGTTTTCCATGTTAATTTCCATATAACTTTTGGAATTAGCTTTCTAAATTTCACATCTTTACTATTTTCATTTATCTTTATTCAATACTGCATTTCTAATCGATCTGGGAGCAGCCTTTTTTCATGACAGATGTCTTTCAGCATGTCTGTGCTCCCCTTGATGAAGGTCTGCTGGGGAAGAATTATATCAGATTTTGGTTTGTATACAATATTTTAATTTCACGTTTAATCTTAAAGAATATATTCACTAAGCTTGGAATTTTAAGTAGACAGTTATTTTCCTTTAGTACTTTATAGTTATTATTCCATTTTTTTTCTGACTTTCATAATTTCTACTGAACTATTAGGTACAAGTTACACTGTAACTTCTGGAAATAGCCAGTTTCTTTCAAGAGCATCTTTCTTTTGATCATCCTTAGATTTAGTAGAAATTCCTGATTGTATGGTATGATGTCTTTGTTATTTTTGAAATATTTCCTCAGCTAATATATCTTGAAGTTTTGCATCTGTCCACTTGTCTCTCTTCTCTTCTTCTAGGATTCCAATAAAACATAAGAATCCTATGTGTTTCTCATTTTCTCTTCCAACCTTTTTCTCTCTGTGCTTTTTTCTCCCCCTGATATTTTCTTCTGATTTTTTCCCCCATTAATTACTAATTTTTTAAAAATAAGTCTAATTTTCAATTACATACAACTAATTAGTTCATAATGTTTGTTGTTGTTTGTGTTGTATGGACCTGCAATTCTTTTTGATACTGCTTCTATCAAAAGTAACACTCTACGGCCTCTCATGGTAGGTCATAAAAGTCAGCTTTCACCTGACTCCCTCTTTTTTGAGATGCTTGCTCTTGGAGTTCAGTCATCATGCTTTGATGAAGCACAGGCCACGTTGAGGAGGCTACTTGTTAGGTACACCAGCTTACTTCCCAGGGAAGATCGAGATCTAGATGACATCAACTTCTAGACATGTGAGTGAGGAAGCCTTTTAGAAGACTCCATGCTTGGCCCCATGTGATTGCAAACACATGAGAGAACAACAAGCAAGAACTACTTAGCTGAACCCAGTCAACCCAGAATTGTGAGAAGTGGTGATGATGATTTTATTAATACTAATGATGATAATAGTGATTTTTGCTATTTTACAACACTGTTTCAGACAGAAGAAAAGTCACTGGAACTTGGTGTTTATTAGGTCTGAAATTCTTATTTGTTCACTTTTAAAATAGCTTCCACTTTTTTAACTACATTCTCAATCTTGTCATTTATCTCCTTACATATTATAAGCATCTGCATCTTGAAGTCCATTTAGGGTAACTTCAGGATTGGGGTCTCTTTGGGTTGGTTATCCTTGTCCATTGTTCCTTCTAGTTTTTCTTCATCTTTAGTTGTTGGCTCATCTCAGTCTTGTTCTTTTTATTTTTTATTGCGCACTAGACATTTTATTGAAATAATTTTAGTCCTAAAATGCATATTACCTTCCTCCTGAGACGATTTACATTTGTTTTCTACAAGATCCTACCTTTCTAAATTCTGCACTTTGAATTAGAATTGTTTACAGAATGACTCAGTAGATGAAGGACATTTTAGTGAATTATAGCATCAGAACTTTAGCCTAAAATAAAAACAGTCACTTAAATCTCTTGAGAAATAAATGTAATATACATTAAGGCTTAGTTCTTCGCAATTAAAAAATCATAGTACTTTGAAAATCCATTAATTCTAGAATCAATTTATATGTAATGCACTAAAGACATAGAGACAAATAAGTTATAGTACCAGCATTCTAAAGCTTCATTAGTAAGAGAGGCAATACATAAGTAACTATAAAAATAATCTAAAGTAGTAAGTGCTGTAATAAAAGTAGTATGCTGCACTAGGAGAGAGCTGAAAACTGCTAGGCAAAGCTTGGGCCACAAGATCGGGTTTACTATTGAAGGGATTTTCTGTATAAGGTGTGGTACTTGCATACTTTATAAACAAAAAAAGTAAAAAAAATTAAAAAGCATACACAGAGATCACTCAAAAGTATAATTTTAACACTATATCATCTTGGGCAGCCAGTAGCTATTTATTATGCTTAATAATGTAAATCAGGTTTTCAAATATAAACACCATCAGTACGTGTCTCAGGCTTCCGTGCTTCATCTTTAAAGCATGCTTTGTTGGTGAGAATTAATGCTAACATAGCCACAACGGCATGGGGCCTAGGTCTTTAGGTTTGATTACATTTTGCTTTCAACAATTTAATTATAGTCTTTCCTCTTCTAAGATTATAGAATTATTAAGACCCAGAATATATTAAACCATTACTGTGTACTCCCAATGTCTTAACTATTGAGATTTTGAGCAGTCTCCAGTGTTCCTTTTTGGCAGAGTCTAGTATATTCATGTATCAATCTGGATGGTCATCCTGATTCTCTTCCAGTATGCACCCAGATCAATGATGTGTCTGGTCACACTAAACAGTGAGGGGCAAACAGAGGACCAGCATATTGGAGATGAAGGAAGTGTTCACAGTGAATACTACCGGGCTTACTTGAGCGTAGAATTCATGACCAGCACAAAGACACCAGGCAGGTTCTCCTCTTTTTGTGAGATGTAAAGCTAGTAACACAATAGAAACTGATTACTCACTCTTGATGGCCTGGCATAAAATATGCCTCCTTTTTTAAACTAAATAGGGGCCTCATCACAATAGTAGAGAAACATTTTTTCTAACAGTTTTACTACCTTGTTATTTCCAAACCTTGTCTCATAGTTCCTTTCTTGATAAAATGTGCTCTATTGTTACCTCCAACTCACACAAGAGTTTCTGCTTTCTGAATAGAGGATTAAACCACTCAATGCTTCTTGCTGTATGGAAATTGCCTATTTCCCTTAGCTTTCAATCAACGCTATGTGGTCTTATTCCAACTCTTTGCTTCCATCCACCCCAAACTACTTTAAATGCACAAAGAGGTAAATCCACTCTTCAGTGACTCTAAGACTCAGTGTGGACACCACAGATCCCCTTGCCCTTATTCCCATCAGCTGTAATCACATGGAATTCTGCTACATTAGGTTAGACAAGGCAACTTCCTACTGATTTTAAAGAGCACTGAACATTTTATTTCTTAAAAAAACATACATAGGAAACATATTATTGTATAAACTATGTCTTTACTTTCTTGTGTCTTTTGCTTTGACGTCTAGGGCCTTGCTGAGCCCAAGGGCCTGATCCACCCAGAGTTAGCCAGTTCCTAGAGATGGTAAATAACTCACCTGCAAATAACTCACGCTTTTCAAATGTAAACCAACTAATCGAGAACCTACATCTCCAGCCACCTCCTTTACTGGGCTCTCATACTCGGAACTACTATGCTAATACTCCAGGGCCAGATACTAATGCTGGCGACAGCCCCTATGTCTCAGAGCCCACTAAAATTATTTAAACTACCCACTCCTAATCCTGCTTACCTTGCTTTACCCATTCCACAAAGGTCCTTGCCTGCAGTCCCCACCTCCCTCTGCCTCCTGACCAATCCTAGCACTTCGCCATGTGGTCCGCCATGCCCCCTTGCTGTGGTGTGCCCCCTCCTCCTGGGAACTGTAAGTGACAAACTATCTTTTCAATGGCAATCATCTCCTGATCTGTTGGCCTTACAATACCTAATAATAATAATAAAACCTATTAAAACAGTTACCATGTACCCTAAGTTACTTTTGTTGTTTACAAGCGCTTATTAGGTACAATAGGAAATGTGTTTCCCGTTTTTTACTATTGTTTTGATAACAACCTTTTTTATTTCTCAAAGCTTCCATTTTATTCACAGAGAAAGAAATTTTGAGTAGGGCTTGATGAATATTTTACAAACTAATTTTTGTATTGCAAAAGGTTTTTGTCATGAAATATTATATAGTGATAAAATTCAGAAATGTTTGAATTGAGAATATTACATAGGGATTAAAATTCAGAAATATATCTACATTGGATTCCAGAAATTCTTGGAAGAAAATGCCTGTGGTGCAGAAAGAATAGGAGAGAATTTTTTCTTAAAACCAGAACTCACAAGTTTATGTGAGGCAAGAAACTAAAGTATATTTAAAATTCTCAACTGGGGAATGGATAAAGGAGTTGCAGTATATTCACACTGCGATAAAAAGGAATGAACTGCTGGATATGAAACACCACAGAAAAATCTAAAAGACACTATGCTAAGTAAAAGTAGCCAGACATGCATTTAAATGACATCCTGGAGAAAAGCAAATCTATAGGGCAAGAAATCAGAACAGTGTTTCCCAGGGGCTGGAGGTGGGGTTTGATGGTTTTGCTTACTTGGTATACATTTGGAAATGAGAAATAATTCACAAATTATTCTTAGAAAAGGAGCAAAATTCAGAACACCATTCTAGGACAGAAATTATAAGTGACCAGGGAAAGACATTTTTGTTAAATCTTCAGAGTCTGTTACCTAAAGCAACTTTGAGCAACTGAAGGCACAATCTGAAAATTTTCTTTAAATGGCGGTAAGGGTCCTGAGACAACCTAGGGACATTCTAAGGAAGACAGGTATAAGAAAAGAACAGTGTGGTTAAGGTAGAGGCAGCAGAACCTGTACAAATAAAAAGACACAAACCCAAATAAACCCTGGCTCTTTGGGGCTAAGGTTCTTACTATTTCCATAGTGAAGAGGATTTAAACACACCAGAGTGAGAACCTCATGGAGACACACTTACAGTTTGTCATTTATAGTTATAATGAGTGTTAATTGCAAGTTCCTGGCCCCACAGTGCTCATCATATAGCACTATTACCAGCTAAAATTTTCTAGTTAACTCCTCAGGGTGGAGCTTTACAGAGTAATATGGACAAAGTGGGCTTCGAACAACACATTCCCTCAATGATCTGGCGGGTAGGAAAGAATACTTCCTCTAGGAGGCACCGTTTCGTTTCGTCTGGGCGGGGGTTGGAGGGTTCTGTGTTACTCTCTGACTCCCCAGAAGAGAGAAATTAGTTTTTAGCCTGCTCAGCAAGGTTGGAGGAAATCGAAACAAATCCATTTTAATAGAACTGGGATTCGGCAGCGAAAATGATGTTGCTGAAGCATTCCTTTTTCTCTTGATTAGACTTTATATTTACAAATAAATTAGTTAATTCCAGCAGAATTACTAATGTTTTTGTTTTCTAGCTCTCTGCTGAATGAACTCGTTTTTGCCAATTGCCCTAATGGTAATACAATGAATGCAAATACAGTGGCCTCAGAAATCACCTTGCACAAGTAGAATGGGTTCAGAGTGGTAACAGGAAAACAAATAGAAGAGAGTCTGGGGAATTTCGATGCTTACATGACCCGTTCAAACCTTGATTTGACTTGTTTCAAATATAATCCCTTTACAAAGCAATGGAGCATAGGTCTTTCAAATGTAACTGTAGAGAAAGTCCTTTATTTCAAAGACTGTGAGGTTGAAAGAATTCATTCATCTGCAAAGCCAAATGTCACAAGTTGTGTTTCCCATTTCTCATCAGGCCTGTGTTTGACCAGGTGCCCGTGGACGGTTCTGCCACAGGAAACAGGGTGTGAGGTAGGGAAGTGATGCCTTCAGTTGGAAAAGGTGTCAGGCCATGTGCTGCCTTGTTTAGCAGCACCGTGGGATTTGGTTTCTCATTTCTCCTTTAAAATAGAAAATTCAAGTTCAGATAGGGCCTTAAATTAAAAAAAAAAAAAAAAAAAAGACCTCGTTGGGTCCAATGAAAAACTATGGCTCCTATTCACTGCGTGTTCCCTTCATGTGGGGGACTGTGATACTTTCCTCATATCTGCATCATCTCATTTAATTCTAAAAACAACCCCACGGACTAGGCAACATTAATCTCCTGCTTTAAAATGAGGAAATGAGTACTCAAAGGAGGTAATTATCTTGCACAGGGGAATTTTAACCCAGAATCGATTGCCTGTGATTTCATGTTCTAGTCTAAACCACTTTATTACATGACCCTTATGTGAGAAATGTATAATGTCATAATGCCAAATTTGGTCAGATAAAAAGGCTTTTTTATTCTCATGCCTTTTCCTAGGAAATAACTCATTTCCCCCAAATTACATTTATTACAACAAAAATAACAAATAAAAATATACAAGATGAATTTCTGTGGCATGATCTGATGAATGCACACATATATTATTCATATCAAATCCTTCCTGATTCATGTACTCTTGGAATAATTCTGTGAGCCAATGAAAATGTAATTCAACTTACCTAAGTTCTTTATATATTGACAAATACACTCATCACATTTGGGGGAATGTCACTGCATACATAAAATATTTATCATATAGAAATATTCCTAAATATTTAACGATCAGGATGAATGGCCCTGGAAAGTCTCCTTCTCAGCTCTTTTTATTCAACTAGGTAGTATATGGGTGTTAAGGAACATCTATTTGAAACATCCATTTTATTTATTATTTTTTCATCTGACCCATATATATTGCTAAAAAATTTTATATTTAGGGATTATGCATTTATGAGAAATATTAGTAGACTATAACTTCTGTTCCAAATTTACTTGACTTAGTTACTGTGGGACATTTTGAGCCTATTGGGGGTGAGGCAACCCAAAGGGTGAGGTTGTCAAGAGACTTTACTAAGGACCAGATTATATCATAATCAAGGGCACACACAAAGCAGGAGGAGATCTGGGATATCCAAGGCAGCTCCTCAAAACCTTCCTCTGGCACTAGATGTGCACCATTTGCCCCATATACAGGAGGTCTCTGAGTGAAGAATGTGACAAGCACACCTAGCAGGGAGTATTTGAGTTATGAAATATCTTTATATCCCAAATATTTAGTTTCTAAAGTGACATTCTCTAGGGAGCTCTGTCTTCTAAATCCATAGGTTGTAGGTTTGTTTACCAATGTCAATCCTTTTTGTTTTTAATGTTATGTTAGTCACCATACAGTACGCCATTAGTTTTTGATGTAGTGTTCCATGATCCACTGTTTGTGAATACACCCAGTACTCCATACCAATGTCAATCCTAAACTAGGAGCATCCAGCTAAGAGATTTGGGATGGATGGAATCTCTTTCCAGCAATATAATTAGTCTAGTCTATCTACCGAGAGGTCATTCAGTATATTTACAAGATTAGACTGAATCGTTTGTTTTCTTTCTGTTCCTCTGGAGGTCCCCTTGTGTTACTTAGGAAAGACAAGGATCATGGAGCAGGCACTCTAATTCCCTTCCCCATTGTGGGATACCTTGCAGAGTCTATAAATTATTTTTGTTGCTTTGGTTGGAGTACTGATGAAATTTAGGGCCAAGATCAGCGGTGTAATTCCTGTATGATCCACACAGCAACATTTCATGGCAGGTAGGTACCATGACGCCAATGCAGGCTCCCTCTTGGGGGTGAATTTTATTGATTCCACATGGAAAGGATGGGGTGTGAAAAAGGTAAATCTATACAAAACCAGCACCCCTATTGGGGAAATAAGTCAACAGATAATATGTACAAAACTAGGCTTTCATGGAGTCCAAAGTTTATATTATTTTGGAGCCCCTTTTACTTTAATAAGAAGGACAGGAAAATATTTTACAAGTGACAATAATGTTGATTACATATGTGAACATATGTTGTGCTCCCCCTCTTTTTAGAGGTCCTAAACCCATAGCTCATTAGTGCCTCAGCAAAATCCACCCTTAGGAGAATTTACTTGTGCCAAAAGAATTGCCTTCAATAGTACGAAACTCCAGAAAACATAAAGGAAATAGAAGAAATGACTTTGCCTCCAAACTTTTTTAGTAAGAGGTGAAACAGAAATAAAAATATACCAAAAAAATGCAGAAAATAAAATGAAATATTTGTACAAGGTCTACTTCTGGCTAGTAATTATGAAAATACCTCATCATATGCCTGGAGCTTTTTAATTGTCACAATAACACAAAAGTAAATATTATAGCTTCTGTCTCACAAATATAGGAATCCAAGCATAAAACAGTTATATGCCCCTAAATTACAAACCTAGTACAAGATGGGAGCAAAGTTCTGTTCACATCCCTCTCATTCCAATGCCCTCCATGCTACCTTCTATAGTATTAGTTTTCTACCATTTCTATGTGTCTAACGTTTATAATGTGTGTTATAATGTTGACAGAAATGAACATTTTCTGACTTCTTAGTTGCCTACATTCTTTTCTTCCCTGACTCAGCAAAACTATTTATGAATTCTAGACCTTATTGTATTAAACTCATAGTGAATTCTGTTTTTTTGTTTCTTTGTCATGCTTTTCCCCAAACCAGATGAGTCATGCCAGATTGTGAGCTGGGAGCACCAGATATCCCTCAGATAAGGAGTCAGTAACCATTCGTGATGGATTGACTGACCCATTTCACCGTATGTAACCTGGCATGCAAAGTGTTTCTATATTTCTAAATTACGATTTCAATTTCAAGGTGAATCTGGTATCTTTTGAGAGCAGTATTGCTTAGTGTCTTTTCAATGTGTGTAACTGAATCACAAAAACATAGTGCTATATTTCACATATCCCATGTTGTGGATTCATGGAGGCCACACGTCGGCCATCACTGCATTACCGTGCCATTCTGGCAACTTGCCAAGGCCATCTTTGAGACCTATAGCTATCCCCCCTACCCCCCCATAAGGGTAGAGGTGTGTTCACCAACACTCCCTACTAGGAATTCACTGATCATCTTGTAAGACCCACACCAGAGTCTCCATGCAGAGGTCCTGGGCTCCAGCTGTGGCCACCTCATGGTTTTTAATAAAAGAAAACTGAAGTGAAATAAGCCTGTTATAAAAATAAACAGATACGTGGTTTACTAATATTGAACTAACATATCTTTGGTAGAATATATATCCGTATTTATATAATATATTTGTATAATGGATACATGTATTTATATAATATATTTATATATGTATTTATATTTATTTGCTGTCTGGTACTCCTTTCCAAGTACACCTGGAAAATTGTTTTTTAAAAAGTTCTGAATGAAGAGTTAAAAATTAGAAACTTCCTATTTATACTGAGTTGTAACTTGCATTCCTTCAAAATAAACACAATAATGTTCATTGCCTTGTTTAACAAAGTATTCCTTCACTACATTGTTTTAATAAATATGACTCAGAAATTATATTTTATATAAGTATTCAGAAATATATGTAATCATAAATATGATTTTCTCTGCCAGCATGAAGAACGATTAATGAATAATCATTTGGTTACTTTGAATTTTTCAGGGTAACTGAAAAAAGAAGTACCTGAAACGGATAGAAAGCAGGTATCAGGGCTAGTTGACAGTATCCACAAAGGACTGACAGTCAAGAAAGTCTTTTTCTTCTAGCACTTCTGAGATGAAGTGATATAGTATCTTCTTGTCCACTTGATTTGACAATAACCTTTCTGAAACTGGATGTATTTAATTGATATTTGAGACTACTGGTGAGTGCCTGCAGCACATCAAGGAAATCTGAGACACAGATATCAGCAAATGCTGAAGAGGATGTAGAGCAACAGGAACTCTCATTCCTTGTTGGTGGGAAGAAAGCCACTTTGGAAGACAGTTTGGCGGTATCTTACAAAACTAAATACACTTTTACAACGTGATTATGCTTTTAACCAAAGGAGGTGAAAGCTTATGTTCACGAAGAAAACTTGCATGTGGATATTTATGGCAGATGTATTCATAATTGCCCAAACTTGGAATCAACCAAGATGTCCTTCAGTAAATGAATAGATAAATTGCAGTACATCCAGACAATGAAATATTATTCAGCACTAAAAAGAAATGAACTATCAAATCATGGAAAGACAAGAAGAAAACTTAGTTGCATTATTACTAAATGAAAGAAGCCATCTGAAAAGGCTACATACTGTATATTTCCGATTATACGATATTCTGGAAAAGGTACAACTTTGGAGACAGTATAAAGATCAATGGCTGCTAGGGGTTGGGTATGGGGAAGAATACTCTGGATGACCCCATGGTGATGGATACATGTCACTATATATTTGACCCATAGAATATACAATAGTGGGCATAAATCTTGGTGTGAACTATGGGCTTTGGGTGATTATGATGTGTCAGTATAGATGTATCAATTGTGACAAATATCCCACTCTGCTGTTGGCTGCGGATAATAGGGGAGGTTGTGCACATGTGGAGGAAGGGGGTATATGGGAAACCTCTGTACCATCCTTTCAGGTTTTCTAGGAACCCAAAATTGCTCCCCAAATTAGTATCTTTAATACAAATGGTTAAGATAGTAAATTTTATGTAACGTGTACTGTATTACAATATAAACTAATTGGGGAAAAATGATTTTTTTTCCCTAAGAGCCTTTTTTCTTAAAGACACTGGAATTAAATTTAAATGTGGGGCCCTGTGGCTTCATACTTAAATAGATGTTATAAATTTTTCTGCTCCAGGGTTCTAAGAGACTGGATATTTTGGGAGATCGTTTTACATGAAAATTTAAGAAATTTTAGAAAGAAAGCCTTCAGAAAGTTTGACATTTTGCAGGGACTGGATTAGGCTCTGTCAAGTGGAAGGAAACAAGAAAGGCAAGAGAGACCCCCAAGTAGATATCATCTACTAAAAAGAAGGAAAATAAAGGGGTGTGAGGGGAGGAGGAAAGTGAAGAGAGGAGAACAGAGGAATGGGGAAGGGGAGGGGGAAAAGCTGGAGGAGAGGAGGAGTGGAGAGGAAGGAAGTGAAGGGAGCAGAGCAGAGGCCTGGGGAGGGGGCAGAGAAGGGAGATTCTGGTAACATTCTGTTATGCACAGGCACAATCTCATACAGTTGGAATACAATTATGAAAGGATGACACTAAGAACATGTTTCATTTCTGGCAAATTCACCCTCACTTAAGGGAACAGGATTATGTTTTGATTGTATCCAGAGACTAATACACTTGTTTTTTAAGTCTCCAGACAAAAAAGGAAATGAAAATAATACTATTTCTTCATCTTTTTAATGTTGCTTGTGACTTATTATGTTGCTTCCTTTTCAGAATCTGTTGTGATATGATCCTCAGCTGATCCCCTTTGTTCCTACTAAGGGAATAAAGTATCTGACAGTTGAAAATAATCTCTGATGTGTTTGTGCTCACTTCTCTACCTCATAAAGTGGCATAATTGTTGGTGTTATCTACACTGTCTCAGGAGAGTAGGAAGAGCATGACTAAGAAACTATTTCTGTCTAGCCTGGGCATGAAGGGGATCTTACAGCGGGAATGCTTTCCATTGTCTACCAGCCACGGTTTCCCTGCCCACAACCTCGCTCCTTCACCTGTCCTGTCCCCCAGTTCACAGCTGGTAAGAGCAGACACCAGAGTTTCTGCAAAAACATCTCTTCCTAATGACTGGCAGGCAGCGGGAAGTACAAGGAGGGGACAGGGCTTGGTGATCAGTGTGCGTGGTGCCCCAGCACAGAGCCCCCTTTGTAGGCACTGAAGGAGCATCTTCGTGGAGCACGGCAGGCATGTAGTCCCAGTGCCGGGGTGAGGGGAGAGGATTCCGGGGAGACAAGAGGCTCAGACAGGTGTGAAAGTGAGAGGATCTCAGCAAACATACCATGACTGGGACAGCGATGTATGTTTGGGTCCAGGGCACTTTAGCGATGTTTGGATATTTGGGGGAGCCTGGGAACGTTATAAATGGGAGCACACCAGGGGGAGGCTGCAGTCTTCCAGGAGAACCCTTGCAATCCGCACACACAGCCACTCTGAGTGCGCAACAGGAAAACTGACAGAAGTGGGTGTTTAAAGGGGGCCCAGACATGAGCTCCCTGGAACCGGGAGTCCGTGAGCCCTGCTGATGAGAAACAGAAGACCTGAAGGGCAGAAGCAGGGGCTAGTTTGAACCCAAGACCAGAGGAAAACAGGAAAGACCACAGGGTCCACTGGTGGTTACAAGAACTCTGCATCGGTGCTAACTGGCCTTGCCACGCTATTTCCTTGGTGTATTTACTCAAACTCTTAAACAACCACATCGCGCCTTCTCTTGCATCAAATCTTGACTATCTCTTTCCTCTAGCTTCACGGCCAGTTAACCTTACTTCTTATTTCAGCAAGAAAAGAGAAACCGTCAGAAAACAGCCTCCCGTGCCTCTATCATACCCCTAATGCCTGCCTCCCTCTACACCTCCAATTATACCTCCAATTACACCTCCATTATACTTTCCTTTTCTTTGCCTTTGTGGCCTCCTGACTTGTTCGGTAGATACCATTTCCTCTCATGAACTCAAAAGCTACTGATTTAGAGATGTTTCCCTCTTCCTCCTGCCTTATCATTTTTTTCTCCGTATAGTATGATTCTCATCAGCAGGCAATTATTTTTAACATATCCTTTTAAAATGATTAACTTCATACACTCTTCCACCTTTCCTATTTTTTTTTTTTTATCTTTACAGCAAAACATCTTTTTTTTTTTTCCACAGCAAAACATCTTGAGGCACCTGTCCTTGCTGACTCCAATTCCTCTCTTCCTGCTCTCTCTTGAACCCATTCCATTTTGTCGCCACTCCTCCACCGAAGCAGCTATTTCAAAGGCCATCAGTGACCTCTGGTTTGCAAAAGCAACATGTCCCTTCTCAAACTTCGTTTTATTCATTGTTTCTGCAGCACTGAACAGGGTTAATACCATCTACTTCTCGAAGCACTTTTCCTCCAGGAGTAAGTAATGGATATTTGTATGTTCTCTTCTTCTTTATCTGTGTGTGCGCCCTGAGTGGAGCACCCGGGTACATGATGCTGGTGACTCCCAAATTTGTATTTTCAATCTAGGACTCTTGTTTCCACAGCCAGATACGTACGTGTCCCCTTCTGAAATTCTACTTGGATGTCTAAGATATCTCAAACTTTCCATGCCAGAGAACAAACACCTGATTTTCAACCCAATCTTTTACCCCTTCCGTATTTTTTCTATGTTACAGTACATGGCACCTATATTTCTTCTGGTTGCTTGGACCAGTTGTGGAAGGCATATATGATTAATATATTTTTCTCACTTTATACATCTATTGAGGCTCCAACTTTAAATCTAGCAGCTTCCCCTCTTCTCCCTTGCTACACCTTTGGTCTATCATCTCTTACCTGAATTCTTGTTGTAGAAGGCTCACAAGGAGAACCTTGCTTCTATCCTAATCCTCCCAGTCTGGTCTCCATACAACATGGGGAGTAATCTCTTTTATAATATAAGTGAGATTGCATCATGCTTGACTTAAGTACCCCAGGGCTTCCTATTCCATTCAAAGTAGAACCCAAAGTCCTTAATATGATTCAAAAGGTAGTAAGATATAGTGATACATAGCCTGGGCCATAGTACTTGTCTGATATCATCTAAAATTCCTTCAGTCTGCTTTGGCTACACTTTCTATCCCTTAAACATGCAAGTAAAATACTATCCTCGGCCAGGATTTAAGACCTTTGGTCAAGAATCTTATTTCTTGGGGCACCTGGATCTGCCTTCAGCTTAGGTCATCATCTCAAGGTCCTGGGATTGAGTCCTATATCAAGCTTTCTGCTCAGCGGCGAGTCTGCTTCTCCCTCAAATTCTCCCTTTGTCTCTCTCTCTCTGTCAAATAAAAAAATAAAATCTTTATATAAAAAATGTTAAAAAAAGAATCTTATTTCTCAAAGAACTACTTACAAAGCTTCTTATTCACTTCCTTTGGCTATTTCTTGGAATATCACTTTAATAAGTGGCCTTGCTTGACCACTCTATTAAATAGCACCCATTCACAGCCTTGCTATCCCTTCACTATGTTTTTTTCTTACATAAAACTCCTCAACACCTGGTGAGTTTGTAATAATTTGTTTATTTTGTTACTGTCCTGCCTAAATAGCCTATAAACCTCATGAAGGCAGGGATCGTAGCTTCCTAAGTATCCCCAGCACCTAGAACAAAGCCTGGCATATAATATAGGCTTGGTAATAACCATATTCTGCCAAATAAAAAACACTAAACACTATAAAACCCTCCCTCATTTTATGTATCACTATGGGAAAAATATGCTGATTATACTCTCATGCAAAGTTTTTTTTTTAATCACTTAAAATTTTTTGTATGTGTTGAAAGACTTGGGCTCCCTTGTGATGGATTATTGTATATTACTCTTATACATACATAAAAAGAAAATATAAGTAAAATAAGTTAGCTAAGGGATTGCTTAAACTTTTGCACATACAGAGATGAACTCTTATGAATCAACCCAGAATTATTGATGTCCTTTGTTTTTCTTTTTTCATAAAAGATCATTTCATTTGCTACCAGGGGTGTTAGTGAAATAAAGGGTATACTGACTTTGACTGTCTTTGACTTTGACTTGAAGATTTTCTTCTAAACCACTAACATCTGTTCTATAAGTTTTATGCTGGTTGGTGCATACTTATTTACCAGAAGGTGTTCACAGTAAGTTTTTAGACAGCACCAAGGGCTCATGTTCTTTTTTCAAGTGGTCCTAAAAGGTTTCTTGACTGATATCTTGAAGATTTGCAGTTAAACTCAAGGAATGAAACACTAACAATGCATGTAACCTCAGTGGGAGTGAAGAAAGCATGAGCATCCATGACCAAGACTGTATGCTTGCAGGCAATGGCAATGAAATCACTACCACCACCTGGTGGCAATGAGTGAATTCATTCATTCATTCATTCATTCATTCATTCATTATAAGATGTCATCATAGTGACAAAAGATGCCTCCACTGCAGAAATGTGAAAATGTGTGCATCTTTTGAATGAATGGATCAATAACTAATAAATGAAACATTCTAATAAAGCCAGCTGTAAGTAGTCTGTGAAAAGCAAGTCTCATTGGTAGATGCAGTGACCCTCCACCAATCTGAGATCAAACCAAACTCTACATCTCTCTCCACTGATTTTTATCCCTTTGATTCCAGCAATAATTCCTTGATTAATGACTATTACTAAAGTTTAGGAACTTTCTGAAGGAGAATAAAAAAACCTAAAAAGGAAGGCCAAAACTGTCACTGGGATCCCCATAGACCAATTAATGAAAAGCAATTCACACTAAGTATGTGTGGGTTCAATAAAAATGTATTGAACTTTAAAGTTAATGGAGCAAAAATTAAGATCAGAGTCTCCATTTCTTGATAAGAACAGTTTCCTAAGTCATTTAATTAATGCTTTCTCCTAGGGGAAAAAGTGAATCCCAGCGTTATAGTGCAAGAGATTTACTAAATTAGAAACAGGAAAAAAAAAAAGGCAGTAAGTTCCTAAAAGGCTTTGTCTTAGCTTCACTTCTTTGGAATTAGAGGGAAAATTTAGACAGCTATATGATGTTTAAACATCACGTATAAACCTGATGCAAATTTTTAAGGAGGAAGCCTTCCCTATTCCCTATATCATGTAACTGAAACTCAATTGAACATTATGATTTAAATCTTCCATGACATCGAAAACCTCATTTATTCTCTGGGATGCTGTCAATCATTTTTCAAATACCTAATAACTATAGAAACAGAGAAGTCTAAAACATAGTCGCTGTCCTTTAATGAGCTCATAGGGTACTTGGAGAGGCAGATCAACCAATGATTACAACATAATGTAGAAATTCTAATAAAAGACTTAGTGAGTGGGTACTGAAATCATAGAGGGCTTTGGTGTTAGGAAAATAAGTTAATTTATGCTACTTAATTAAAAAATAACAATGCTAACTTCAAATTTCAGTGGCTTAACACAGCAAAAGTCAGACTTCTCACTCAAGCTATGTGTTGTGGCTCAGGCATCTCAGCAGTAGACGACCGTGTTGCCACAGTGCATAAAAGTGTTAGAGAAGCGTTCAAAAATTCTCCTGCGGTCATGCTCTGGACTGAAATGCGTTCCCCCATAAATTCATATGTGGAAGCCTCAACCCTCAATGTGGCTGTATTTGAACTAAGACTTTTCCAGAGGTAATTAGGTTAAATGAAGTCATAATAGTGGGGCTCTGATCCAATAGGCTTAGTGTACTTATATAAGGACATGAGAGAGCTTGTTTCCTCTCCCTAATTCTGCACCATGTGAGGACACAGTGAGAAGGCAGCTGTCTGCAAGCCAGGAAGAGAGCCTTCAAATGGCACCAAATCAGCTGTTATCTTGATCTTGGACTTCTTGCCTCCAGAATTGTGAGAAACAAAGTTCTGTTGTTTAAGCCACTCAGTCTATGGCATTTTGTTATGGCAGCCCATGGTCCCCAATACTGTCTCAGATGGCCCCACTTAACTGTGAAGGGGCAGGTAAATAGAGGAGGGTAGGTGGATATTTGGTAAGCAAGACTGACTGGCATAGTCATATCTTCCAGTCAGCACTGATCCCTTTCTCCTTTCTTCCCACATTCAATCCTTTCCTAAGGCAAAACCAAAACAAAAAACCCAGCAAACCAAAAAGCAACCCACCCAGCCATTGATTCTAGCTCAAAGTCCAGAATCAGGTTCTTACCCTAAGAGCTCTTAGGGATCCTAGATCCTTATTCTGCTCTTTGCGGGGAGCTGGCTTATCCCTCCTTCCTTCTCCTTGGCTCTGCCCTCTGCCTTGAGACAACTTTCCTTCTTCACTATCCTCCTTGGCCATATCTGAATTGGTCTCCTTGAGGCTTTGCATGTTTGTCAGTGTTCTTCTTGCCCTGCCAAGCTTATTGTGAGAAAGCTGATTATTATCAAGTCTTAAAAAAGTCATAAATATCTTTAGTTCAGGGTTTTTTTTTTTCTCTCCTGCAAAACTTTCTCAAACTATTCTTACGTTGCATTTATATTTAATTCTTGTTGATCACATGTCCAAAAGTCAATATCCACTATTCTTTGAGTGTTTTTTGAGACACTTCTCAGATTTGCTCTAATATTTTGTTTCTTCTTCCCTAAAACCTTTTACATTTAAAGGTGCTACCTTGACCATATATCAAGTTCTTTAAGCCTACCACCCACTTAATCAGTTCTTGACCCTGGGCCATTCTTTTTTCTAATTAAAAGATTATACTAGGCACTCTCCCCTCAAGCTGTTTTTTACCAACACACCTTCATCAATTGAGAGGTTTTAGCAAAAGGTGTGGAGACTCACACTTAATCTGCTTTTCCCTGAGGCTGTTTTAACTTGCTTTTGTCACTTAAAGACTTTCTTAATTTTTATCTCTTCTTCTTTGGTGACTCAACATAATTTTACCCTTTCCAAGGTTGCAAGGTTTTGAATTTTCTAATTCCTTTTCCATTTTGCTTGCAAGTTCTCATTTTTTTCTCCAGGATCCCTTTCTTTACAAATACCTTGCCACCCAACCAACACTATGGATATTTTGTTTTCTAACTTCTCCCCCTTGATGCTGAGAAATAGAATTAAAAACAAAATCTTCTCCCATCCAGAAATCCTGTCCACAAACATGGGAGAGAAAGAAAACGCTTCTAAGCCAGAATGTGATGCGCATCACAGGCAATTGGCTGAAAGACTGCAAAGATGGAAAAACATCTGATCCTTTTTATACTCAAGCAGATATAACATGTTCTCAAGATAAACAATAACGAGTTTTACATGAGAGGCCCTGAGAACACCATTTGCCATGTGCAGCTCATGCTGGATTCACTCGGTAACTGGAGAGATCATGTATGTCAGCTCCTTGGCTTTATCCAGAGGAAAAACAAACTTTTCACAGCTTTAAGACAAGGTTGTTTTGCAATTGGGAGCAAGGTGCCCAGTGACAGTAGGCTCCTACCCTCCCACATACAACCTGGGAGCAAGGGTCACTCTTTCCTTTGATGTTTATATTTCAAAGACTTGGTTCCTGAGTCCTTAAGAAAGGCACTTGGAGGTGTTAAAGCTGACAAAAGAACTATTTAATTTTTGGAAGAATTTATATGTATTTCAAAGAGAGAAAGAAGTACTTACAATGATAAGTTTTCTAAAGTAAATGCTCTAGGGAAAAGGTAGGGAGATAAAGATTCTCCCGGTTTTCAACGGAGAGAATTGAGCCTCTTATTTTTAAT
The DNA here is from genome assembly GCA_028533885.1 of Nasua narica. Lineage (NCBI taxonomy): Eukaryota > Metazoa > Chordata > Mammalia > Carnivora > Procyonidae > Nasua > Nasua narica. The sequence goes on along the minus strand of CM052808.1, from coordinate 73,505,355 downwards.
TTGTATTTGTCCTTACAAATTTGGCCTTATCTAGAAGCGCATTAGACATGCAATCAGCCCTCCACTTCGAGTTATCATAAATTATACCAAGGGGCAAGAGTTTCACCAAATGTCTAGCCATGCATGATACCATTCTCCCAGTGGCCGTACCATTTTCCTTCCATTCTTGTCCTGCCACTGTTACAGTGCTACACATGTTAGGGCTATTTATTACTGCAGCCCTCCTCCTGCTATCCATTTCTCTTAGGACCAAATAGATTTATCCTTAAATAACACACAAAATCTCAGGAGTTGAATGCAATGGAAACTTCTCCCTCACGTTAATCCACTTTGGTTCTCAACAACACTCCTGGGCAACCAGGACAGCGCCTGCGTCAAAAAATAAAGCAGACATCCCTTTTGTTGGAACTGGCCATAGGGGTCTCCAGATGGCGCTGAATGTAAGAAAATGGAGGGGAGCAGGAAATCGTTGGAGAGCAGTACTATCCAGGCAAAAGGGCAGCGGATCCCATTTTAGGAGCTTAGGAAAGGCTCACCGATGGAAATGAGTTGGAGTTACTCGGGATGCGGTGGGAGGGTGGCAGGTGGCTGGCCTTCGGGGTGGATGGACAGCACGAGCAAAGTGTAGAGGTTCTTTGTTAGCCTTTTGTTGTTGTTGTTGTTGGCATTCAGAGAAAGAGGCACGAAGTAGGCAGAGACTGTTGGTAAGGCAGATGAAGCTCAAAACCAGGAATGTTTTTTAGGTCACGCCAAAAAAAATGTGGTTTTATCTTATAAGCAGTGCTTTTAACACAAGCAAGTAAACATCGATTTAAGCTTTAGATGTATCTATCTAGTGATATTGTGGGATATCTTAATAATGAACACTTTAACTTACTTAATAACTTCAAATAAATAGAGTAGCGTGGGGTCTTAATCCATTTGGGCTGCTGTAATAGTAGAGTGTCTACTGGGTGACTTTTATAAGCAAAAGAATTTTTTTTTTCTTCTCACAGTTCTGATGACTGTAAGACCAAGGTGATGGTACAGGTAGATCCAGTATCTGGTAAGACTTAATGGTTCATAGATGCTGCCTTCTCACTGTGTCCTCACATGGGGGACAGGAGCTCTCTTGGGTCTCTTTTATAAGGGCAGTAAATCCCCTTCCTCAAGCGCTCCAGTGGGCTTTTGACCTACTTACATCCCCCAATGGCCCCACCTCCTAATACCATCACCTTAGAGGTTAGGTTTGAACATGTGAACTTTGGGGGGACACAAACATCCAGATCATAGCACTAGAGTGTTGTTCTCTGAGCAATCGTGCTGTGATCAAATGTGGGAGCATGAATCAGGCAGACACACAGGACTTCTGCCTCTGCCAGCTACTAACTTTCCAGGTGACCTCAGTTACATTATTAACCTTTTGGAGACTTGATTTTCTCATCCATGAAAACTTGATAAAAATGTTTTCTGTTATGTCCACCTTCCATGCTGATGGGGCATAAAATGAAATGATATACTTTGCAAAGGGCTTTGAAAGCTATCAGATGAAACACATATATAAGGGATGATTAAATTCAGCAAATGCCTATTTTTACATTCATGGCACTGTCCAAGGCAATATAGGGAGAATCAAAAAGGGTCCCTTCCTTTGAAGAAATCAACATTCTTCCATGAAGAAAGCTAAAACACCAGACTGATTTTGAGGTTTCAGCTGCAGAGTGTAATTAAGAAACAGAGATTGTATTTTAACAAATGTGCTGACTATAAACACACAAAGGGATTCTATCTGGGGAAGTAGTCACCTCTGGAAGTGATGCACATATCACTATTCTATCCAAGGTACTTTGACCCGTTTCTGAAACCTTTAAGAGGAATTTTCAGAGTGAATTAAGGTGTCACTCAGGATCTGTCTTGTGATTTAGGGTTCACTTATTTTAATGACAGTGATAACCACACTATTAAGAATCACAACACAGGGAGGCTGGTGGACTAGGGAGGAAGAAAGGGCTAAAATGGTTGTTTTTCTTTTTTTTCCTTTTTTATTTCTTTAATTATTATTATTTTTTGCTTGTTTTTCACTTAAATAGCCATAGTCCTATGAAAATCCCATACAAATGAATGGACTTACCACTGATTTGAATGTTAAATTTTTCGTATTTTAAAAACTGCAATAGTTTGTTCTTTAAAAAAAATTGACAGATTGATATATGTGCATTCAAGTAATCTAGTTTTGTTGGACAGATGTTAACCCTCCCACAACAAAAATCTGGGAAAAGAATCAAAATTATAGCTCCACTTACATATACAAGGAGATATTTTTCTTGGTGTTGAATAAATTCTAGATAAAGATTGTGAACTCACCAGTATCATTATCTGTTATAGTCACACATGTGATCATGAGAGTAATTAATTCAGAATGTGCATTTTAAGCTAGTATGTATTTCGCTAAACTTAAAAGACTTAGAATTATGTTTTTGTTTGTTTGTCTTATAGCATCACCAAAAGAGTGAAGAAAAAAATCAAGATCTTCACATTGTGAAGGAAACTGAAGTTGTGTCAAAAATCAGCTGCTAAAAAAAAGAAATTATTTTTTGAGGGGGGAAGGGGTAGAGAGAGAGGGAGAGAAACCCAAGCTGACCCTGCACTGAGCACAGAGACCGAGTCTGAGCTCGATCCCATGACCCTGAGATCACGACCAGAGCCAACAGTCAGATGTTCAACTGACTGTGCAACCAGGGGCCCCCCAAAATCAGCTATTTGAAAATAGTTGTTTCTCTATTCCCTTTTAAAATTTTTGTTTAGATTTTTATCATCTTATAGTTTCCAGACCATTTGATTTTTAAAAAAATTATAAATTTACTAAGTTAAATAATGTTAATTATCATAAATAAAACAGATCAGAAGAGGTTAAAGATTAAAAGAGAAAAAAAAAAAACTGGGGCACCTGGGTGGCTCAGTAGGTTAAACAGCTGTCTTTGACTGGGGTGATAAGCCCAGGGTCCTGGGATAGAGCCCCACGTTGGGCTCCCCGCTCAGTGGGGAGTCTGCTTCTCCCTCTCCCTCTGCTCCCCACTCCCCCAACTTATGCTCACTCTCTCTCTCTAAAAAAAAAAAAAAAAAAAAGACAACAAAACTTAAAGAGGAAAAAACCCTAAGTATTTTGAGCAATGAATATATTCAACACTTGCTAATCCTCAAAGATATCATAAAAAACTACAAAAAAGGTATTCCTTTCCTTATTGTCACAAATGAGGGAGTATAAAACTCGAAAATGAAAATCAATTTGCCTAAAACCTAGAAGAATTGGTATTTTAAAACCCAATAGTGCTAATAGTGCTGCAAAAACACAGGTTCTTCCACTATAATATAACTTTACTAATACATCTCAGGTCTCATGATGCAAGTCAAAAGAAATACTTGGGCAGTGAATGTTTCCTTTTTTCTAGCAGCAATTATCAATAGATGTAGGAAATCTATCATATCTTTCAACACAATCAGTAATTGGATTACCAGAAAAGATATTAGCATAAAATATAGAAAAAAATATATGTCAACATCTCCAGGCACTAGATTTCTTTCCTCCTCAGCTTTAGTAAGGTATAATAGACAAAAATTGTATCTATTTAATGTGTACAATGTGACTTTTTTTATTAAGATAATACTTTTTTAGAGTAGTTTTAGGTTCACAGCAAAAATGAGTGGAAGAAATTTCCCATAATACTTCCTGCACCCACACATAAATAGTCTCCCCCATTAGCAAATCCCCCACCAGAGTGGGATATTTGTTACAACTGATGAACCTCCACTGACGCATCAAAATTACCCAAAGTCAATAGTTTACATCAGGTTCACTCTTGGTGTTGTACATTCTGTGGGTTTAGGCAAAGGTATAATAACATGAATCCATCAATATGGTATCATCTGGAGCGTTTTTAATACCTTAAAAATATTCTGTGCTCCGCCTATCCATCCATCCATCCATCCCCCTGACCCCTAGCAACCACTGCTCTTTTCTCCTGTGTCATTGCTTTGCTTTTCTACCATGACATATAGTTAGAACCATATAGGTAGTAGTCTTTTCAAATTTAATTTCACTTACTAATATGCAATTTAAGGTCTCTCCAGGTTTTCTCATTGCTTGATAGTTCATTTCTTTTTAGTGCTGGAAAATATGCCATTGTTTGGATGGATCACATATTTTTTAACCCATTCACCTAATGAAGGACTTCCCAGTTGCTTCCAAGTTTGGGAAATTATGAATAAAGCTGCTATCAGTATTAGGTGCAGGGTTGTGGATGGACATACATTTTTAACTCCTCTGGGTAAATATCGAGGAGTATGATTGCTGGATTGTACGGTAAGAGGATATTTAGTTTTATAAGATACTGCCAAATTGTCCTCTAAAGTGATTGTACCATTTCTGCATTCCCACTAGCGATGAAAGAGATGTCCTGTTGCTCTGCATCTTTGCCAGCATTTGGTATTGTCAGTGTTTAGCATTTTGGCCATTTTAATAGGTCTATAGTGATATTGAATTATTGTTTTTATTTGCATGTTCTTGATGACATATGACATGGAGCACCTTTTCATATGCTTCTTTGCATATCTTCTTTAATGAAGGAAGTGTCTGTTAAGGTCTTTCGGTTTTTCAATTAGGCTTTGTTTTCTTATTGATGACCTTTAAGAGTTCTTTGTATAGCAGTCCTTCATCAGATCTGTCTCTTGCAAATGACTTCTCCCAGTCTGTGGCTTGTCTTCTCATTCTGTTGACATTGTCTCTTGAAGAGCATTAAGTTTTTAATTTTAATGAGGTCCAGTTTGTCATTACTTCTTTCATGAATCCTGCATTTGGGGCTGTGCCAAAAAATGTTATTGCCATACCCAGGGTCACTGAGGTGTTCTACGCTGTCTTCTCGGAGTTTTATAGTTTTGCATTTTACATTTAGGTCTGTGATCCATTTTTGAGTTAATGTTTGTAAAATGTTTAAGTCCCTTGTCTATTGTCTTGCCTTTTGCTCCTTTGTCATACATCAGTTGATTGTACTTATGTGGGTCTATTTCTTGGCTGTTTATTCTAATCCATTGATTTATTTATGTATTCTTTCATTAAAACCACACTGTCTTAATTACTGTCAGTCTTCCAACTTTGTTGTTTTTCTTCAATGTTGTGTTGGCTGTTGTAACTACTTTTAGGTATAGAGTTAGTGGTAGTAAACACTCATAAGATTGTATAACCATCACTACTATCTATCCTCATCATTCTTTTCATTTTGTAATTTGAAACTGCATCCTTTAAACAGTAACTCCCCATTCTTTCTCCCCCAGCTCCTGACAATCACTATTCTAGTTTCTGTTTCTATGATTTTGGCTACTCTAAGTACCTTAATAAATGGAATCATATAATATTCATCTTGTAATGATTGGATTATTCCACTTAGCATAATTTACTCAAGGTCCACCCATGCTGGAATAGGTGACAGAATTTTTTCCTTTAAAAGCTGAATAATCCTCCATTGCATATATAGGCCACATTTTTAAAATCCATTTATCCATCAATGGACAGTGGGTGCTTCTAGGTTTTAGTTGTTATGAATAATGCCACTATGAACACAGGTATACACATATTTCTTTTATAATATCAATTCTTTTGGGTGTATACTCAGAAGTATGATTGTCGGATCATACGGTAATTGTATTTTTAATATTTTGAGGAATCTCCATACTGTTCTCCATAGTTACTCTACCATTTTACATTCTCATCAATACTGCAGGGGTCCAATTTGGTTTTTTGATAATAGCACTTCTGATTGGTGTGAGGTGATACCTTACTGCAGTTTCATTTGCATTTCCCTAAGATTAGGGATATTGAGTATTTTTTCATGTACTTATTGGTCATTTCTATATATTCTTTGGAGAAATATCTATGTGAGTCCTTTGCTCATCCTTTGCACATTTAAAAAATTGGGTTGTTTTGTTGTTTTTGAGTTTTAGAAGTTCTCCATATATCCTTAATATTAAGCCTTTATTAGATGTATGATTTGTAATTATTTTCTCTCATTCTGTGAGTTGCCTTTTTATTCTGTTTATATTGTCTTTTGATACACAAATTCTTTAAATTTTCATTAAATCCAATTTGTCTGGTTTTTTTTCCTTTGTTGCCTATATGTTTTTTGGTGTTATATCCAAGAAATCAATGCCAAATCCAAAGTTGCAATTTTTCCCTATTTTTTCTTCTAAAAGTTGTAAAGTTTTAGATTTACACATATGTCTTTGATTCATTTTGAGTTAATTTTTGTATATGGTGACATGTAAGGGGCCAACTTTATGCTTTTGCATTTGGATATCTAGTTTTTCTAGCACAATTCATGAAAAGACTGCCTTCTCCACTTCTCCACGGAATGGTCTTGGTATCTTTATCAAATTTCATTTGACCATACCTGAGAAACTCTTTCCTTTTAAAAACTTCTTAAATTAAAAAAAAATTATATAGTAACATTGGTTCTTTATGCTATACAGTTCTATGGGTTTTGACAAATGTAGAGAGTTACATACCTACCACAACAATCAAGATAAAGAACAGTTTCATCATTCTCCAAATTTCCCTTATGTTGTTGCTTTGTAGGCAATCCCTCTTTGCACCCCACCCACTGGCAATCACTGGTCTATTTTCTATCATATAATATAATCTCATATAAATGTAATCGCAGAGTATGCTGTCTTTTGGATCTGGCTTCTTTCCCTTAGAATAATACATTTGTGACACAACCTATGTTGTTGTGCGTATCAGTTGAATTATTGCTGAATGTCAACTTATCGATTTACCACAGCATATCGATTTACCACAGCATATCCATTCAATGAAGGACATTTGGTTTGTCCATTTTTTTGGCAATGATGAATAAAATGGCTATTCATTGGCAGGGTTTTTTTTATGAACATATATTTTTATTTTTCTTGAGGAAAGCAGCATCGCTTCATCATATGTGAAGTATATGCTTAATTTTGCATAAAAATATGCCAAAACTGCTTTACTAAATGGCTATACTATTTTCCATTTCCACCAACACATATATGAGAGCTCCATTTGCTGTGCATTCTTGTCAGTAGTTGGTATTGTCAGACTTTTCTTTTAAATTTTAGCCATACTAATAAGTCGAGAGTTGTATCTCATTGTGGTTTTAATTTGTATTTTCCTAATGACAAATTAGGTTTGGCATCTTTTAGTGTGATGATCAGTCAACCATATATCTTCTTTGATGAAATGTCTGCTCAAATCTTTTGCCTGATTTTAAATGTAGGCTGTGTTTTTCTTATTAAATTTTGAAGTTCTTTATATATTCTGGATACACATTCTTTGTCAAATATGTGACTCTCAAATCTTTTCTCCAGAACTGTCTTTTTAATTCCCTTAAAAGTATCTTTTACAGAAGTAAGCTTTAAATTTTGACATAGTTCAATTTACATATATGTGTGTGTGTGTGTATTTAAAGATTTTATTTATTTATTTGACAGAGAGAGAGAGATCACAAGTAAGCAGAGAGGCAGGCAGAGAGAGAGGGGAAGCAGGCTTCTTGCTGAGCAGAGAGCTTGATGCGGGGCTCCATCCCAGGACCTTGAGATCATGACCTGAGCTGAAGGCAGAGGCTTTAATCCACTGAGCCACCCAGGCACCCCTATTTTTTTTTTTTGATCATGGTTTGATGTCCTATTTAAGAGCTCTCCACCTTACCTTTCCCCTTAAATAATTTGTCATGCATTGGAGAAGGAAGGATTTTTCTCTGCATCTGTGAACAAAATGGTTTAGGAATAAATTATGTCTACCTGTGACATCATAGAATCCCTGATTATAACACACATAAGTGCTTCCATTAACCATCTTCCCAAAGGAACTATATTATAATAAGCATTGTTTTATATTTCCAATTGTTAAAAGCTGTAACCAGATTTTTCCTAAGCTTTTAAATAAAGATATTACCAAAATTAGTAAGATAGATATTTTAAGTGCCAATTTTGTGATATTAAGTATTGTGCTGAGTTGGGAGGTTGTTTTGAGCAATAATTTTATAATTAAGGATTTGAGGCTCCCTTGAATTCTGTTATGCAGCCATTTGAACCCATTCTGATGTTTGTTCACAATATTTATGAGGTTGTATGAAGAGATGCCACATTAGTGGTTAAAAACATATTTTGTCTTTTACACAATAAAATTGCACATAATCATGAATCCTATGACTTACTCTGCAGGTCTGGATATCTTTTCTGATTTTTTTGAGAAAAAAATAAGCTGCATAGCAAATTGTTTTTTTTTTTTTTACTCTTAAAATGCAAATTTAAATCATCATTGCTCTAAGCTTGTGTGAGACTATGAATTCATCTCCCGAACACCATGCTTTTCCAGGGACAATTCCCACTGAAATCTCCCTGATCCTTGTTGTCATTCTGTTCTCATACCTGCCAGGTGCTCCCTGAAGCTTATGGTGTATGATCGTACTTATGAGGATGTGTGAGGTATGTTCATCCGAGAAGAATGACCTAGATCCTCTTTTACTATTTATTTTTACATTTTGTTGGTACAGTGGAATTTAACAATGCATTTGAAAAAAGCCTATCAGTGAATAAAAGTATTTTGACATATCCAATTTGTTTCTTTCCAGTACATGCAGTAGTATAAATAAATGGCTAAAAATCGCCATATTATAAATAATATGCTCTCTGCAAAAAGCTAATAAAATAAGATCCAGAAAATGCAGATCTTCAGGGTTTGCTAGGATGATTGGCCAATCTGTCCTTTAAATGTCTTCATCATCCATGCCCTCCCCTCTCTCCTTAACCCCCAGTCCTGACCCAGGGAACACAATGTCTTGCTTTTATTTCTCTGGATCAAGCATGGGCAAACCTTCTGCTTTTGACTCTCTTTAACAAGAGTGGGATTGTCTGGAATTTACAAAATAGATGCATAGAATAATGGCTCAATTATTAAAGGGCACAGGACATCCAAATTTAGAGAAGGAAAAAAAATACAAATGAACAGTATATACAAGGCCTGACCTCCAATCATAAAGATAAAGACACAAACAAAAAGAGAAAAGAAAAGAAAAAAAAAGAGAGAGAGCTATCAAAGTCCTTGATCAAAGTGGAAACATCCTAAATCATCATTTTAATGCTTTGGTTACAGGGTCACAAATAGCACTCTCTTTGTACCCTTAGAGGATGTATGAATTGATATCATTTTCCTTGAAAGCAAGTTGCTATATTGTGAAGAACCTTGAAAACATTCACATCCTTTGACCCACTAAGCCTTTAAAAAGGAAAAGTGAATTGGGAGAAATCAGAGGCGGAAATGAAGCAGAGAGACTGTGGACTCTGAGAAACAAACTGAGGGTTTTGGAAGGGAGAGGTTTGGGGGGATGGGTGAATCTGGTGGTGGGTATTGAGGAGGGCACGTATTGTATGGAGCACTGGGTGTGGTGCATATGAATCTTGGAACGGTGAAAAAATAAAATAAAATAAAAAAATTAATAAATCTCAAATTAAAAAAAGGCATTGCTAAGGAACTAATCAAGAGATTTACACAACTTTTCACAGATGGTCAGTGTGGCTTTATTTATAAGTTTATTTTGGAAACTTCTTAAAGTTAAATTAATGATGGCATAGCCATATGTTCAGATGCCGCTTGGATCTTGATTTTAAAGGATCCAGAAATTACTTCTCAGTATAATATTAAGTGAAAATAAAGGATAAATATCTTTATTTGCATGACTTTGAAATACGCTGGAAAGAAGTACATTAAATATTAAAAGCAGTTATCTTAAGAGGGAAAAATCATGAGTGATTTCAAGCTCTTTTTTCCCAATATCTCCTTCAATACAGTGAACAATACAGGACAATACAGGCATTTAAAAATAATTCTCAATACTAAGGGGGAAAAATGGAGATTTCCATAGAGGATGTGGAAAGTTTACCACCTGACCAGGTTACAAAAGCAGATTTGTGACTTTGTAGTACTTCTCTAGGAATAAAAGCCTAGTAGTATCTCTTAGCTTCAAGACTCCCTGTTCAGACAATTCTTGAGGCTCTCTTTCCCTCCTTGGCCCCATTCCTTCCAGGGGAAGTGTTTTACTATAAAAGTAACAATGCTCACTGCCAAATATGCAAACGGTAGGAAAGAATACAGTGTAAGACCTGTAGTGTTCTATTTTCTTTCCCCACAATTTTGTTCACATCGAAAATACTGGAGTATAATTTGCATATAATAATACCAATATTTAGTGAACAGTTCCATGTTTTTTGATGAATGTAAGAATACAGGACATTTTCATCACTCCCCAAATTTTTCCTTAGTGCCCCTTTGCAATCTATTCTTTCCCAGCTCCAACCTCAACCACAGGCAACCACTGATTTGCTTTCTGTCACTATAAATTAAGTTTTGCCTCCTGTAGGATTTTCTGGAATTGAAATCACAGGCATTTCTTAGAATAATGTTTTGGAGATTCATCTATGTTGTGGTTAGGTAGTACTCCCTTGTATAATATAAACTACATTATAATTTGTCATTCCACTCATGTATTGATGGCTATTTTTAGATTGTTTCCAGTTTTTGATTCTTATGAATAAAATTGCTTTGACTCTCCCAATAGAAGTATTTATGTGTTGCTTTGGGGCAGTTGGTGGGTAAACATCTAGGAGTAAAATCGCTCTGTCATGTGCCGCACACACAAAAATGCCGAACTATTACTCGAAAGGGTGTTCTTTTTCCCCTTCATGTTAGCAATGAGACAGAGTAAGAGTTCTTCTTTACTTGACACGGTCAAGGTTTTGTTTTATTTTGTCTTTTGGTAGGGGAGAGAATATACTGGTATCTTTTGTGGTTTTAATCTATATTTCCTCATGACTAAAGAGGATAATAAGCATCTTTTCTTGTTTGTACTGTCACTCAGCATATCTTCTTTTACAACCTGTCCGATTATTTTTTTTGCTTATTTTATTAAGGGTTTATTTGTCTTCCTATTTTGGGCTGTAAGAATTCTTTAAGGATTACAAATATAAATTCTTTGTCAGATGCAGGATTTGTGAATCTTTTTCCCTGTCTATGACTTGCCTTTTCATATTTTTCCTTCATTTTCTATAGGATGTCTTTTGTAGAGCAGATGTTGTTAATTTTGAGGAAGCCAAAATTATCAATGTTTTTTTCTTTGGATTGTGCTTTTCGTTTAGAATTTAAGAACTATCTGCCTATTTCAAGGTCAGAAATATTTTCCTCTATAAATTTTATAATTTTAGCTTTTACATTGAAGTCTATATTCATTCGGAGTTTTTTTGAGGGGGGTATGGTGAAGTGTATTAGCTAGAGCTGCCATAACAAAATACTGCAGACAGGGGGCTTAAAGAACAGGGATTTATTTTCTCCTAGTTCTGGAGGCTGGAAGCCCAAGATGAAGGAGCCAGCATGGTCAGTTTCTGGTGAGGACTCTCTCTGTTGTCTTGTCAATGGCCGCCTTTCTCCCTAAGTCCTCACATGGCAGGAGAGAGAGAACAAGCCTTCTGGAATCTTTTCTTAAAAGGACATTAATCGTGCCATGATGGCCCCATGTTCATGATCTCGTTTACACTGAACTGTCTTCTGAAGGCTCCAAGGCCCCATTTCCACATATTATCACACTTGGATTAGAATTTCATATGAATATAGCAGGGGGAGGAGGTGGGCACAATTCAGTCCATGGCAGTGAGGTAAAGAGCTGTTGGTTTTCCTCCTTAATGGCTATTCAGTCGTTCCAGCACCATTTGTTTCTTTTTCATATTGAATTATTGCAGCATATTAAAAAATAAATAAATTGGCCATATATGTGGTATCTATTTTGAACTTTTCTTTCTTTTCCAGTGATGGTTAGGTCTATCCTTAAGTCAATACCACACTGTCATGATTATTGTAGCTTTATAACAAGTATTAAAATCTGGTATTAGAAATCCATCAAATATGTTTTTTCTAAATTCTTTTAGCTTCCTCCAGGTCTTTTGCAATTCCAAATATATTTTAGAATCAACTTGTCATTTAATTTAGAAAATTCATTTGGGATTGTTATTTAGATTACAATGATTCTATACATTGAGTTGGAGAGGACTGTTATCTTTTGAATATAGTGTCACAAATGTGGTATATATCTCCATTTATTTTGGTCTTCTTTAATTTCTCTCAGTCATATTTTGTGGTTTTTCAATGTAAGAGTCTCACACATACTTTGTTAAGACAACCTATATATATTTCATATTTTTAAGACATTATAAGAGATATTCAAAACATTTTCCTTTTCAATTATGCATTACTTATATATAAAATAAAATTGATTTTTTTATATTGACCTTATATGCTGTAACCTCACTAAATTCACTTCTTAGTTCTAGTAGCTTTTTGTTGAGATTTAGATTTTTCCCTTAATCTACTTAAGGGTAAGGAAGTTTGATTTTCATTGCTCTACACTCTGAATTTCCCACAGGCAATACTATTGGAGTGTAACTTATTCCAAAGTGTTACACATGGTAAATTAGAGAGGTCTTGTATATCTGCTGACTCTTCAATGAAATAGGCACCGAGTAACCCATAAAATTATGCTTCAAGCACCAGTTAGCATAAAGACAGCCATTCAGTATTTTCCCCTTATTTGTACTCCAGACTTGCTGCACTAGTCCCATTTTCATCTCAAATTCATGACTCATGGCAGGTAACACTGATTTTTAGTCTTAGACGTCAAGTTTCTAATGATCATTCCGGCATCTGAATGCTGGCTTCTCCTAAGCTTTTGGCTTGGCTTATCTCTCCTCATATTTCCAGTGTTTGGTTAAGAATATACCTTTACAGAGTTCTCTAAGAATAGAGCTCTTTAGAGGTACGTAGAAACTTCATTCAGCAAGTGGAAAAAACACAAGTTACAGAATTTCTGAGGAAAAGTACATAATCATGATTTCTTAAATGCCCATTATGTGACAATGTGGTGCTGTCTGCTGCTTTGTATTCGCAAATTTAAACTCTCTAAATTTATGTAGGAAGTAGTAAGTAAGTATTAATAAGAAGTATTCTTCTAATACAAAGAAGAAAACTGAAAGACAGAGGGTTGTCAAATCGTCCATGCTAAGTTACGAACAAGTGACAGAGCTATGACCTAAATCTCATTCTCTCATTCCCAGGGCAGGTAGGAGCGTGTGTATGTCAAGATGATTTTTATTTTATTTTTTAAAGATTTTATTTATTTATTTGACAGAGAGAAAGAGATCACAAGGAGGCAGAGAGGCAGGCAGAGAGAGAGGGGGAAGCAGGGTCCCCGCTGAGCAGAGAGCCGGATGCAGGGCTTGATCTTAGGACCCTGAGAGCGTGACCTGAGCCGAAGGCAGAGGCTTTAACCCACTGAGCCACCCAGGCGCCCCCAAGATGATTTTTAGATATTATCATTTATTTTTAAGAAGTTATTCTGACAAATGAAAAATGCAGAAAAGAATTATCTCCTAAACCAATAAAACTAAGCAAATACCAAAACAAAAATAAAACAAAAACCCTTGAGTATTATGGGCCTTACCTACTCTGAGATATCTTATTTTTAATATATCTTAAATTTATTAAAAATTACAAAGATCATAGAAGACCAATTAATATTGACTGTCAGATAAGACAAGCTGCACATCAGGTAGTTTGATATTTTGGTCGAGAATATCAATTTAATCGTATGTGGAGAGCCAGTACGTTCCCCTTAAAGACCTTGGAGAAATAAGAAACTGGAAAAAACTGGTGGATAGGTACAAATGGAGTGAAAATTCTACATAGCCACCAGAAAAGAAAAACGCCTTACTTGTTATTTAAAATCCTGAGTTGATGCCTTCTCAAATGAGGGAATAGACAGGTAACATATGGAGGTTTCTCAAAAATTAAAAATGTAAATACCATATGATCCAATAATGCCACCACTAGGTATTAATCCAAAGAAAATGAAAACAGTAAATCAAAAAGATACATGCACCCCTATATTTAATACACCACTACTTAAAATAACTAAGATGTAGAAGCAACCCAAAGGTACATTCATAGATGAGTGGAAAAAGAAAATGTGGTGTGTATGTACACACACACACACACACACACACACACACACCCACACCCCACAATGGAATATTACTCAGTCATAAAAAAGCATGAAATCTTGCCATCTGCAACAACAGGGATGGACCTAGAGGGTATGATGCTAAGTGAAATAAGTCATACAGAGAAAGACAAATACCATATGATTTCCCTTATATGTGGAATATAAAAAAACAAAACAAATGGACAAACAAAAAAACTGAAGCAGATTAACAGGTACAAACTTCCAGTTATAAAATTAAATAAGTGAGTCAGGGAAGTGAAAAGTACAGCACAGAGAATAGAGTCAATAATATTATAATAACATTGTATGATGTAAATGGTGACACATTTATCATGGTGAGCTCAACTCAGTCATTCATAGAATTGTCAAATCATTTGTATGTCAATAATGAATATTTAAAAAATAGACAAATAGGAATTCGCAGGAGAAAAATCCAAAGAAGGGAATTCTGGATGTAATGTTTTTATGTAATGAAAACACACCATCACTTTTTCCAAACATATGCTAACTTTTATGGATAGTAAAAAAAAAGTATCATAAACCTTAGGTCAGTGAATAAGTTATAATTCCTTTTTCATAACCATATAATTTTAAAAATAGTATATATGCCTAAGAATATTCATTTTCTTGAGAGAATTTTTATTTCCTAATAGTTATCTAGAATGTGATGACTATTATTACTGTCAAGATCTAGACAGACTGAAAACAGACAGTTGAGTGAACTCAGAGCCACTAAGTAGACATAGAATTGAAGGCTCTCAGAGAAATCAGTGTGGGAGAGTGTTTAATATTACCTAGGCAAAAAGGTCCAGACTGGTAAAATTACTTCAACTCAGCTCAAGTTTTTTCCCTCCCCTTAACATTTTAAAAGACATATGGCCTTGGCCTAACCTAGATGGATATTATTAGAACCTGACCTTGAATAAATATTTAATAGTTTTGTAAGAACAAAGTTGTGAAATTAAAATGGCTATATCAAGTACAACAAAACTTCACTATAATTGTCGTATAATACCACAGGTTCATTTTCAGAATGTATAAATCCTGTTCCCAGTGGG
The DNA here is from genome assembly GCA_028533885.1 of Nasua narica. NCBI lineage: Eukaryota > Metazoa > Chordata > Mammalia > Carnivora > Procyonidae > Nasua > Nasua narica. Next base: position 73,490,189 of record CM052808.1, on the reverse strand, counting down.
AAGACTGATACATTAAACATCTCTTATACAGAATCCCTGAATCTAAGTAGGTCTTGTCTTGGATGAGTGACAACAACATCACAAAGGGTCATTGCACAAAAACATTCATTTTTCTGGTTGAAGCTCATGTCTAAACTCGTGTCTGTAAATAACGATTATGAAACAAGCGTTCATTTAAGACATTTACGCATTCCAGTCTTATTCTGTGACCAAGAAACCAATGTATTTGCTTTGACATACTCTATTTAAAATCTGGGTTGTGCATTTCATATATTATAGATTTGCCAATGTTTCTTCAGTCGCTCTGAATTAACATTTACACTTAATTAATGATATTAACATAGAAATCTGGATAAATGAATACTGAATTAACATATCTGAAACCTAAAAAGTAATATATCAACAATTTAATATAAACCTTTCAAATTTTCTTGCTTATAAGAAAACTCACAAAAATAACGCTAGGAAGGACATGATGAATTTCACAGGAATCCTATTGCACTGAAAATATTATAGGATATACCAAAAACATAATATTGTAATAATAATTTATATCATAAAGTATATTGCAAGATTAAAATTATTCTGAAATTAGTTTGAGGCCAGTGTAAAAGACTGAACTGTTTTGAATAGGGTAATTAATGTCATAAAATTAAGACATTTTATTCAGATTATCAACAAAAATACGAAGAAATGATATATTTGGTCATCCTTGGGCACTAGTGGACAGAACTCGTCCTTCAGGGGTCTATTTGTCACCCACCTCCTGCAGTTGGTTGTGGCATTTAGAGCTTACCTTCCTGACTCAAAGGTAAACCACGTTGAGTCCCGTCCATATCTCCTCAGAGAGCTGAGAGGCCACATCACCAGTTTGACCTTGGCATTGTGGATATCCCAGAGATAGATATTCTCATGAGTGATCTGCATTGTGCATTCACCGTAAATATCCAGATTTGGTGTCGGCATAAGATACACATTGAATCTCTCTGCAAAGGAAGAAGGAATGGAGCAAATTAAGTGAAAAGAGATCTGATT
>CM052808.1:73372864-73488654 GCA_028533885.1 Nasua narica | reverse complement strand
ACTTGGAAGTAATCATATGTCAGTGGCATCTGTTGTGCAGAGGTAAAACATTTGTTATAAAAGTGGAAAGTAAAACATTCCTCTAAATTCCTTCCTCTCCATCAGTTAGAGTCTGAACATAGCAACCAAAAAATCATCGCCAAAATATCAAGAAATAACACTTCTAAAATATTGAAATAAACATCATTAGCCATTTTAATGTTGCTTAAGGATGCACTGACTCTTGATTTTCACACCCATAGTTTGATATTTAAAAAAAAAAAAAGAACATGCGAAAAAATAACCCTGACACCGAGGACCCTGTCCTCCACATGGATAATACATGGTAAATTACCTAAAACCTAGTGGGTATTACAGAGGACCCAAAAGAACCATTGCCTAATCACTGAAATATCTGTGTGCTCTAATATTGGCAGATAAAACCTAGAAAAAATAAACAGAAAAACAGTACAATCACCACAGTGGACACTGGGGAAAGACAGAACTGAAAAACAGGAAAATAATGAATGGGATTTAATAAGATTCACATGATGTAGGGCTCCCAATGTCAAAATCAGTGAGGCGCATTTACAAATACAAAAAGATTGGATAACCTGCTTCCGAGGGAGTCCTTCTAAAGGCCAGCTGTAGGCTATGGAAAGCAGATGAAATGTTATCTTCCACATCCTTCTTGCTACCTTCTACTTTCCTAGTCTTACCTAGTAACTCACATTATCCCCTTCTCGTTAGGGTTTGGAATGCTTCCAACTTTCCTTTTGATACTATTTCTCTCATCCTACCAAAGGAATTATTCTAAGAAATTTTATTTTCAATTTCTAAGTTTTCAAAAGCCATCTTATCCTAATGGCTAATTTCCAAGGATTTGAGGTTCAATTAAAAAGTAGACATATTTAATCCAGCAGAGGATAAAGACAGCTCAAGTTATCAAGTAAATTATTCTTCTTTGATTCCATTGTCATGGAAAAAAATGTTTCTGCATTTGCCGTAAAATATTTTATGCTCTTAAAAATGTAAAATATGTTTCTCATTAAAATTGGTTGTGGCTTCCACCGGAAAGACCATTTCAATATAGAATAGTTAAAACAGGCTGCCCCGAAATGACTTTTTAAACGTTTAACTTTGTGAAATACCTGTATGAAGCAGGTGTTTTAACCACTCTCTACTCATGTCACTTTCTTATTTAAAAGCCTACCTTTGGTTTTTACTGCTGAGAGCGTTAATGTGCATCAATGTTACCTGGAGGGCTTGTTTAAACACAGATTGTTGGATAGTCTTCCACCCCTATTGTTTCTGATCCAGTAGGTCTGGGCTGGGGCTGGACAATTTATATTTCTACTTGTTCCCAGAGGTTGTTGATGCTGCCTCTCTGGGGACCAACTTTGAGAACTGCTGATTGTAAAGCTCATTTTAGAGTATTGCCAAGGAATTAGTGGCATTAGAGGAACTATGAGGGATGCTTTTGAAAGTGATGCAATGTCCTAGTAGAACAAACCAGCACATTTAATTCAAAACTGTCCTTTAATCTCCGCTCAAATGAAGTAATCCCATCTCAACTGACTCATGACTGATTTGGCAGGAAAGAGTTCTTACGTGAATTGGAAAAAAGAAGTGAGAGGCATGGGGCACCGGGTTAGCCTGTGCCTTTGGCCCAGGTCATGATCTCAGGGTCCTATGATCGAGCTCCAAATGAGGCTCTCTGCTCATCAGGGAGTCTGCTTCTCTCTCTTTCCCTCTCTTTCATAAGTAAGTAAGTAAATAAATAAATAAATAAAATCTAAAAAAAGAAATGAGAGGCAAAGAAAGAAAGGAGATATATGAAAGACAGTTCTCAATTCATCAAAGTATGTATGTATAATTGGGTTATTTTCTTTTAAGGTAATTAACAATAACAATAAGAACACTGTTAAGGAACACCAAACAACACATTTCCAAGTACCCAAAAGAATTAGAAAACAAAGGTTGTTTAGTACATATGCTGCCAAAGCAAGCACAGAAATTAGCTGTTTAAATAATGATAATAAGGGGCACCAGGTGGTTCAGTCAGTTAAGCCTCTGACTTTGGTTTAGGTCATGATCTTGGGGTCCTGGGATTGAGCCCCACGTCAGTGTCCACACTCAGCAGGAGTCTGCTTGTCCTTCTTCCTCTGCCCCTCCCCTTCCCTTTGCTTGTGCTCTCTCTCTCTTAAAAAATAAAATCTTAAAAATATTAATTATAATAATATCCTGAAACATGAATAAAATGAATAAAAGTAAAAATAGAATGAATAAAAATTCTACTAACATTAGGTCTTATGAAGACTGCTAAATATGTGAAGAAATAAAATTTTGAAAAGTTTATGTAAAAATATTAGATTAAAATGTATTCACATATATAAACTATATATATATAAACTATAGCTTTCTAGAGTGAAAAAAAAATCCCAAACACATTACCCATGAAATTGTATTTTGATAAAATTTAGGTTCGTATAATGGCTGATATATGAGAAAGTACAATTTTATTTTATTCTAAGTGGCTAAAAACAACAGCAAGGTGAAATATTTACAAAAGTAATTGTCATGTCCAAAAAAGACGCTTACTATTACTGAATCTGCAGTTGTGTTTATAAGGGCATTTCTACTCTAGAGTTGGATGAGGAGGTCCAAAGGAATAGACCATGCAGAAGGCCTGACCAGAGTTAAGTGGCAACCACAAGAGTAGTTTCAAGCGGACCACAAAACAAAGTTTGGTCAAATTGAATTGGACAAGGTCTGGCAAGAAAGGGTAGCTACGCTCAGAAGAAATATCTTGGGAAGACCCCACGTGATGTGTGAAGATTGAATGGGTCATCAGCCCTGAGAGAGACCAAAGCCTTCCTTTCTCAGCCAATGAGGTTTTAAATAGATCTGGTTTAGGGCAGGAATAATCCAAATACAGCTATTCGCTTGAGCCTGACAGGTGGAGACAAGTGGAGCCTGTAGGGGTTGCAGGAAGCAGAGGATCAAAGATGCACTTTCTAACATGAAACAAAACATTATCTAGTGAGTTGAAATAAATAAGCGAAACACAAAAGGATGATGAGCTCTTCGGCCAGTTGCTTAATAATTTCCATCTTGTAACAGTGCAGATGGAAAACTGGTTTTAAAGGAAGAGTCATACTAAAAACAAATACATTTGCTCCCTTATAATTAATTAGAGTCTTTTTAAAAATATAGGCTTTTAGAATTTATGTATTAAATAATTTGTGCATCTAGCACATAAACATTCAGTGCATTGTGACTACGTAACATAAATGCATCTTTTGTATCTTAGTTACTTAGGATAAATTTGGGAAATGTTGGACTAGATGCCTATTTATTCTTTTTTTTTCAAAGAAAGGTTCTGGTAAGTTTTAATTGTCAGCTGATTACTGAATACTCAAACTCCCTTTACCCATTCTACTTCTCCAGTTAGTTCAGAAGTTATGGACTTGAAGATTGGGTCAAAAAAAAAAAAGATGGAACATGGAACTAAGTATTATGCCTAAATATTTGGAAACCAAGAGATCCATAAACGTTAAAACCCATCAGGTGTTCTACAGGTAGATGTTATAAAATAAATAGTAGGTTTAGATTTTATAGTTAATTTAAGGAAAGTGGGTGTGAGCTCTTGATACTTTTTCTTTCTCTTGGTTTTAAAATCCAAGTGTATCATTGAATACTACATCAAAAACTGGCTAAATGAACACAATAATATAAACAAACAAACAAGTAAATAAAATAAAATAAAATAAAATCCAAGTGTAGCTCAAGAGGAGAAGCCTCATGAAAAGAAAGACCTTCTTTAGCTCATTGGTGATCTCCCTCATGTTCTGAATTTCAATTCCAGAGTCTTCCAGAAAGTACAAGCTTAAACATTTGTTGAAGTTCATTAATGAAAATGTGTAGGTATTATTAAATTAAATAACTTAAAGAAAATTAATAATTACATATAATGTACATATAAAATACATATATAACATTTGGTTTTGTATAGTAACAGCTGTCAATAATTGGTTAATTTATTTATAATTTTGCATTTCACTTAGTGGTTTCTATCAACCAGTGATTCCATAAAATAAAACTCATTGTATATGCAACTTACTGTTCAAAAGAACTTCATTTACTTATTTTTATTTTTTTACAAAATAACTTTAAATATTTAACTGAGATTTTTCTTATGCCAAGAGAATTCAACTGCTTTTCCTCCTAAGTGTCATGTGATTAGGAAAGTCACTATTTATGAAAAACATTTGCTTAAATTAAATTTATTACTGCAGCTGGTTCATTAAAAGATCCAAACTTTGTTGTCTCATCAAATGTGGAAATGTATCTCATCTCGTTGGTGACCTTTATCTTCTTAGTTGGCCATCATGAACAGCTGTAGCCTGCATCTTGCATCCTGCCCTCATATTTATCACAGTGGAAACAGAAACCACTGCCCCGCCAAACTCGAGCTGTACCCCGAACTCTCTTGCACAATGCTGTGGGACCAGCCTGGGCAGGGGTCCATCAGCACTGGCAGGATGAAGGGTCCTTCTCCCAATCTAGCAAGCAATTCAAAACTCTGTATTTCTCTTGCCTCTCCTCTTTCATCATGCTGGGGAGGACATGTGTCCCTCCTTTCTGCCTTTCTCCTATGAAAGACCTTCCTTCAAAGGCTCTTCTTCAATTAATCCTCCAGCCTGATCTTTAGAGTTTTATGGTTCTTTTAACCCATTATCTACCGCTCTGGGGCTACAGTACATTTTTGAGAGAGCAAGAAAGTCCCACTCTCTGCTCTATATTTAACAGTTATTACATACCAATTAAAAACATGAAATTTCAATATTAACACTGAATTAATGAACAGTTCACTAAATATAACTTAGTCCCAGAATCATAGCCATTGGTCTAAAATTAAGCAGTAATGAATAAATCCACAAGAATCTGATATTTGAGAAACTAACCATACACTTTGGAGTATGGAATTTATTACTGAGTATTTATTTATCTCAGTTTGGATTCTAGGTTCATCCCATTGTTTGACACTATCTGCCTTGTTCTTAAGTTATACTAAGGAATGAAACAGAGCCAGATATTACTAAGTGCTAAGGAGTGCTAAGGAATGAAACAGAGCCAGATATTACTCAGAAAATAATGAGATGTTTCAAGGTCATTATGAACTTTATAGTCTTATCTCTAAAGTTCCCTAATATTAGGATATTGCAGTGGTCAGCCTTCAATTTCAGCAGCTTTAGAAATGGGGCCACACTGAGGAAGCAGACATTTGCACATTAAGACACGTCCTGATATCTGTCTGATGCAGTTATACCAACAGTGAAACAAAGCATGATTTATACTCATCGAAATGTGTGGAAGTCTTCAGGAATTGTGACTTCATTTCCACCACAGTACTGAAATTTGTCAAAATTTATTTTATTATAATGTGGCAATAGTAATAAATTCAGCTGCCAGATGCCATCTGTTCATTGGCCACTATGAATTGGAACCTCTGCATTTCTTCAATCAATTGGCAGGACTTAAAAATAAAAAAATTTTAAAAGCCGTATTTTTTAATCCCCCAGTCATTTATTAATTTTCTCTTTTTCTTTCTTTTAACAAAAAAAAAAATGACTGTTGACTGAATTTTATCTGCATTTCCAAGTAAATCATGTTCACTCTAGTAAATGCAGGAAATCATTTTAAAACACAAAATAGGGCGCCTGGGTGGCTCAGTGGGTTAAAGCCTCTGCCTTCAGCTCAGGTCATGATCTCAGGGTCCTGGGATCAAGCCCCACATTGGGCTCTCTGCTTGGCGGGGAGCCTGCTTCCCCCTCTCTCTCTGCCTGCCTCTCTGCCTACTTGTGATCTCTTTCCCTTTGTCAAATGAATGGATGAAATCTTTAAAAAAAAAAAAACATAAAATAAACTCAACTGCTCTTATACCTTACAGAGATTTTCTCTGTTAAAGTAACAGTGTATCTTAATAATGCAAATATATTCACATACAGTGGTGATTAAACTAAATACAAAGTATTGAACCATCTATATTGTACTCATCATTGTGTAAGAACTTTCAGATGCTGTTAAATATTCCTTGGGGGGTATAATTTTTAATGAATACATAATATTCCACTGTATAGCTATGCCATATTTTATTTAATAATTATCTACTTGAATATTAAAGTTAAGCCAACTTTTGTTTAATATAAATTAGGCTTCAATTAAACAATCAGCTTTTAGCTCAATTTGCTGAATAATTCAGTCATTTCATATTGAGTCATAAGATGTACTTTATTCTTTTTTTATTTATTTAAGTAAAAACTTAAAAAAATAAACAATGTTATATTAATGGAAAAAAAAGATGTACTTTATTCTTATATGATACATACTTCATATAAGTATACTTATATAAAGTATAAACTTATATAAAGTTTTGGATCACTTTAACATCCTTAATTATTAACTTACGTTGGGCACTAAAATCTGAATCATTAGATTAAATGCCATAAACTCTTTTAAGAATCAGACAATGCCAAATTGATTTCCAGAAGTTCCTTACCAACATATATTTCAATTAAAATATCTATTATATATCCGTTTATATAAATGTCCTTTGCCAAAATTTTTTTAAAATCGAGTTTACTGTTACTTGAGTTGACTGTGAGAATTCTATATATTAGAAATTGTTTATGAGAACGACTTCACCTCATATTTTTATTAATTTTGTTTATAATATTATGTAAGTCCAGACAGTGGAGAATAGTTTTAATTTTTCTAATATGTCCTATGTTAGTGAAAGAAACTTAGTATTCTCCTACACTTTTCCTAGCAGTTTTAGCATTTTATTTTTTACATTAACTGGTATACTGAACTATACTGAAACATAATGAAATGTTCTTGTGTTAATTATAATGTTCTTTCAATCTTGACAAAAGCACATTAAGATACACAACTTTTCTGCTCAGAAAGTTCTCTTATGCCATTCTCCAGCTCCCCACGCCCCAAAAGCAACCACTGATCTGATTTCTAACATTGTTTCTTATATTTGCTTGTTCTAGTAGGTTCTTGTGAGCTAGGAACATCCAGCTTCACTACATCACTAATTTCTTCCCAGTTTGTGGCTTTCCATTTTTATTTTTTATTTCCTTTATTAAATTTTTTGGTAGTGCTTTTTGGACAAGCAAAGTTTTAAATTCTAATGAAGTCCATGTTACTTCTTTTTATAGTTTGCTTACTGTGCTTTATAAAAAAAATGTTGGCCTATTTCAAAGTCTCATCCATCTTAAATTGATATTTGAGTAGTGTGACGTAGAGGTGGAGGTTCATTGTTTCTCCTGTAGATATCCAGTCACTTTAAAACTATTTATTAAACACATTTCCCTTTTCTCATTGAAATTACCAATATGCTTGTGAAAGAGGACTTTGGTGTTCTTGTCAAAGATTACTATCTATATATGTATGTATCATTTTCTTTCTATTCTGTTCCATACACTATTGTCTATTGTCTGTCTTGACTGCTGTAAGTGATAATAAATCCTGAAATTAGAAACGGTACCCATTCCAACGTTGTTCTGTCCTTTTAAGATACTTTGGCTTGTCTTAGGCCTTTTCATTCCAAATGCATTTTGAAATTGTCTCATCAAGTTCTAGAAAAAATGTCTGACTTCTAGAATTTTTATTGGGATGTGTCAAATCTATAGGTTAATTTAAGGAGAGCTGACATCTTAGCAAAATTGACTATTGCAATCATAAACATAGTTTATCATTCCATTTATTTAGGTATCTTTTAATTTCTCTCAGCAATATTTGTTTTCAGTGTAGAGGTCTGGTTATGTATTTTGCCAGTTTTATCCCTGCTATGTGATTGTGTTTGATGGCACTGTAAGTGATATTTTTGTATTTCATTTTGTAATTGCTCATTCCTAATATATATGGGTACACACACACATTATATATATGTATATATATATATAACATATATACATATATACATGTATATATATATACACACACACATATATATATATAAAATCTCTATAATGTTTACACACACACACCCAAACATACAAATTTTTGCATATTAAATTTTTATCCTGAAACATCACTGAGTTCACTTAGTTATGGTTGTTTTCTCACAGATTCCATAGGAGTTTCCAGGTACATTATCTTAGCTTCATATTCTTTATGAATTTTTATGATTTTGCTTTATTTTCTAGTCATTTTACACAAATCAGAACCTTAAGTAGAATAAGTAGAACACTGAATAGAACTGGTGAGAAAGGATCTCTTTGTCTAATTCTCAATCTTATAAGGAAAGCATTCAATATCTTAACCTTCAAAAATTATGTATTCTGAATGATTTTCACTGATGTCCTTCCTCATTTTGAGAAAGTCTCCTCTTACACTTAAATTTTTAAGAGTTGTTTTAATAAATGAATATTGTGTTTTATCAAATGCTTTTTATGGATCGACTGTAATAATCATGATTTCTCTCTCTATTAATATAGTGAAAATATAGTGAAAGATATTGATTGATTTCAGGAAATGTTTACCTTCCTGGCACATACCAATATTGATCACAATGTATTCTCTTTCCATGTAATACTTTGGTATTCCTTTTCTAATTCTTAAAATGATTTTGTACATATACGCATGAAAGATATTTGTCTGTAATTTTCTTGTCTTATATTGGCTTTGCCTGGTTTTAGCATCTGGGTTATAGTGGCCTCATAACATGAGTTGCAGAATAATTCCTCCTCTGAAAGAGTCTGAATACAATTGGTATTGTTTCTTCTTTAACTGCTTGATAGAATTCAATACTGCAATTATGTGGCAGTAGGGTTTATGTATGGAAAGTTATATATAATAATTTTAATTTCTTTTTCTTTCTTTTTTTTCCTTAGGGAGGAAGTGGGGGAGGGTCAGAGAGAGAAGGAAAGAATCTTAAGCAGACTGGAGACCTAACATGGAGCCTGACACAGTGCTTGATCTCACAACCCTGAGATCATAACCCAAGCCAAAATTGAGAGTTAGATGTTTACTGACTGAGGCATCCAGGCACCCCAATAATTTTAACTTCTTTAACAGATACAGGGCTCTTTAGATTTTCTATTTTTTCATGAGTCAGTTTGGATAATTTGAATCTCTAGTAAGTGGTATAAAATTAAATTATTTTTTAAAATTAGATTATTTTTATTTTTTTATTTTTTATTTTTTTTTATTTATTAGAGAGAGAGAGACTGAGAATGAGAGGGGAGAAGGTCAGAGGGAGAAGCAGACTTCCCGCAGAGCCGGGAGTCCGATATGGGACTCGATCCCGGGACTCCAGGATCATGACCTGAGCCGAAGGCAGTCGCCCAACTAACTGAGCCACCCAGGTGCCCTAAAGTTAGATTATTTTTAACCCAACATAAGAAAGGCTATATTTTAATAAAAGATAACTTTTAAAATTTATTATCAATTTATTGTCAAATTATTAATGCTTTATTTATATTGCTTTGTTTTATTTTGTATGGTTCCTAGTCATTTCCTTAATTATTTTTAATTTTTTTTATCCAGTGAAGTTCAAAGGTTTAAATCATATATCAGATCTTACTTATGAATGCTATAATCAGATATAATATTAAAAGATTTTTTCCTTGTGGCAGATGGAAACTGAAAACATTTCCCACAACATTTTCCCCTCCATTTTTAACATCTGTTATACCTGAGCACTGGGAAAGATACTGTTGCTATTGGAATTTTAAATTGTGCTCAAAGAAAAATGTAGAGCTTTACAAAATATATTAGAAAAATGAAAAGCTGAAAATTAATGATCAAACATCCATTTGAAGAGATTTGAAAAAGAACCTGCAATTAAACCCCAAACTGTGAAGCAACTCATATTGAATGAGAACAGAAATAAGTACAATTTAAAAAAGAATGAAGAGAAGCCCAACAAATAGGTAAACCTCTGATGATGCTGATTAAGAGAAAAAAAAGCCACACATAACTCATACGAAGTAAAAAGGGGCTATCATTACAATGTAAACAGATATTAAGAAGATAATACAAGGATGTTGTATTTGGTCATTCTGAAATGACTAAATCCTAAAATCACTGGTAGATTTTATGAAGCTAATTATAACTGAGTTTATTACCCCAAGTTTTCAAATATTTGTGCATGTTAGGGTCACTGAGGTTGTTAAAATATAGACATCTGGCCCTGCATCCTAGAGATGTTTTCTTTGTGGGTATGGGTGGGTGCCCAGGATTTACTTGCTTAGTAGACACCTGATGTGAATGTGATGGTAACATTCACCTGTGTCCCAGATACATACTGACTTTCCTGCCAGGCACCATGCTACTTGGTTCCCATGCTGGGTTTTACTTAATCCTCACAATAATCCTATGAGATACCTGCTATCATGATCATTCTCAAGAGTCAGAAACTGAGATTTAGAGAATGTCTGTCACTTGCTGGTAACCCCAGAGCTTAGAAGTGGAATAGAACTTGATGATACATTAAATTTGTCTGGCAACTTTTGTTGATCAGTTTCCACATTGTACTTCTATGCTCTAGGCTACTTTGTTTTACTGTGGCAGGAAAAAAAAATGGTTCATCAAAACTTGGCTATATCAAAAAGTGAAATCTCATTATTATATATTGAATTCATTTAAGGTTTTCTTTTCTTTCTTGTATGTCTTTGTTTTCTGTCAAAGAAAGTCTCATTTAACCCAATCGGTGATCAAGTTTAATTTTGGATCTTCCCCTTTTCATCTTAGGCTGAATTGATATAGTCACAGGAGCCAACAGAGGAAATGGGAGTCCTTTTATCTGGTTCGTATGTATCCACATCCCTGTGAAGTTATATATCTGCTTTCCTGTGCTATACCAACTTCTGTGCCCAGAGAGTGTCTGGAGTCCAGGGTGGGCACACAGGAACTCGGCCATCCCTTCTAGGCCACATTGTATTTTGAGACAGTTGAGGCTCTCTGTATTCTTACACCTTTCTGGCACTCCTGACATCTCCCCACTACTCTTCCCATGCTTATCATCAAACCCAATATGGAGAATCAAATTTTAGTATTTGCTCTTGAAGAAATCTCCAGTTTATGTGAGGAGTTATAAACATGTGTCTCTGTCAACCCAAATTCCCATGGCAAGGGGAAGGGCAAGCCATTTCCTTCTTACTCTCCTGAAAACTTATTTGCTAAGTCTCTCTCGTCTTTTTGTCTGGGGCTGGGAGATACTAGTAATTCTGAATTCAACATTCTCCCCTCAAAAGCTTTTACTTTCACATAACTACAAATGCTTTTGAAATCTGCATCTTTGTTCTCACTGTGTTTGTACAGGGAATATTTCCAGGGCAAAGAAAATAGGACAGGTCCTTTGGTGTTTCAAGATAGTTCTTCCAGGATGTAGCTCACTTTACAGTCTGACAAAAGGATCATTTCGATTTGGCAATGTGGTAAGTACTTAAAGCATTTTTGATTGCCCTGAAGTACTTATTGTAAAATGAGGCAGAAATATATATGGTATTGACCTTTATTCCATTGTAGCGCATGTTGAAGACCACCAAATGGAGAAAGTGATAATTTTAACCAGGTTTGTTAATTATATGCAGTGTCAATATCCATCAGATAGTGAAATTAAAGCAATGCAACACAAGGCTAGGCAAAGAATGTAGCCTATTCAAGACTTTGTGTTGTTTTCATTAATGTTATCTGATTCCTGATAGGATGGCTCTTTCCATCACCTTTACCTTTCAATTTTCCTTATAATCACTTCTGTTAGTTATACTGGCATTTTCAGATGTGCTTCATGGAAGGTAAGTTACACAGGGTATGAATAAGTATTATGTGTAGAAAGAGACATATAAAAAGTTGATTTTGGGAAATGTTCCATAATACAAACTCAAACAAGGTCTTTACTATAGGACACCATTCAATACTTTACTCTGTTAATGTATGTCGTGACCATTCTACAGAGTTAGTATTAGTTTCCTAGAGCTGCTATAACAAAGTACCACAAAATGAGTGGCTTAAAACAACACAAAGTTAACATCTGATAGTTCTAGAGGCTAAAAATCAGAAATCAAGGTCTTGGGCCATAACGTCTCCAAAAGCTAGGGGGAGAATCCATCTCCCTTCTTCTAGCTCCTGGTGTTTTCTGGCAATCTTCAGCCTTCCTAGGCTTGTAGATGCGTTGCTGGAATAACATGCCATCTTCTTGCTGTGTGTCTTCACCTCATCTTCCCTCTGTGTCCAAATTTCCCCTTTTTATAAGGATATATTGTAGGTCAGATTGAATTAGCATTCGTTCTATTGACCTCATTTAAATCTGGTTATTTTTGTCAAGACCCTATTCCCAATAAGGTCACATTCTGAAGCCCTGAGGGCTAGGACTCCAATATATCTTATTTTGGGGAGGGGACAATTCAACCAATAACAGTGTTCTATAATATTAAATTCAATCCACTGATAACCTTATTTCAGAGAGCATGTAGTAGTAGTAGTATTTCCCGGAACTCATTTTGGGAAATACTAGAGTATGTGGATGGCATTTTAGAAGCTCAAACACAGATATATGTAGGTTCTTTTCCCCATGCAAATGTTGGTTTTGCTTAGGGCTATTCTATGGACACAAAAATAAACTTGGGAAAACTTTCATTATTGATTATAAAGAATGTATATAAGAGTGAATATGATTTGCCCCTGGATCATTTTTGAAAAATTGTGGAAAAGATCTTTAAAATAGGGAAATATTTACTGTTACTATTACCATTGTTTTGTCATTAACTGGTCATTTTTCACTTGAGTACAGTTCTGCAAGTATTGGCTTTCACTACTGATGGGCATTAAGAATTCAGACTTGCCTGATTGAAAAAGCTTTTTTGGGGGAATAAAAAATAATTTTAAAAAAGAAGGTAGGCTGTTCTGATTTGAACTGATCATATCTATAAACAATATTTTCCTTTTATTTTTATTTTAGCATGCACTTATTACACCTCAGATGGTAGGCTGGATCATTTTTTTCTCAATTCTTCTTTTCCTCTCCATATTAGATCACGAGTTCCAATTCATGTCATGGCCTCCCAGGTAGTGTCCTGTTGGCCTTCTGACTTTGGGTTTGGCCATAGGATTTGCTTTGGCCAACAGAACACCAGTGGACATGACACACGCAAAGGCTCAATTTGCGCTGCAAGTTTGGGCTTGCTTGGTTGCCCTCCTGTTTTTGCTTTTGAGGACATGCCTTGGGTAGTCGTTAGTGTAAGGAGGGTAAGAGACATAATGGAAAAGACATGGCTACCTATACAGTTTGTGGCCAATCTCATCAGTACCCAGCCTAAGTCAGGAGAATCCTGGCCAACCCATCTGTGCGTGAATGATAAAGGTCTGTGTTATTGAAATTTTGTGTGATAAGTAACACAGCATTATTTTAAAACACAATGATCTATGCATCTTGCTTATGGGTTTGTCTCCCTCACTACTTCACGAGCTTCTTGAAAGTAATGACCATATTTTATATAATTCTACATTTCCTCAGCCTTGTTTTGCATATCATAGCCTCAAAAATGTTTGATGGGTGAGTACTGAATGAGGGAATGACATACAAGACTGTCTGAGTGGAATATAAGAAGTATAGTTACTATGGAAACCCAGGTAAATAATTAAGAAAAAGACTGGAATACTGCTTTGGTTCTGGAGGAAGGTTATATACATTCTTAGGCTAAAAGTAAAAATTTGTACCAATTCTAGTCCATTCATAAGCAGGGACACTAGTTCCTAGATAAAACCAAACCTTCAGATCTGACCCCGCATTAACCAGAGGGCAAAGTCTGAGGTTACTTTCCATTTTGCTCCAAATGGCGATCTCTTGCATCAATAGCAAGCTGGACATATCTTCTGAGTCTACTTCCAACAATTGTAGGAATTTCCTACAAGTGTGTTCCTTCTTGGTTATGATGCTTACTTCTGCTATTAATGATTAACAAGTAACCTTTGTTTTCTAAAATTGCTATTATGTATGGTGAATCCTTTATAAATAACCATTAATTGTAACACCATAAACTCTAAGGTCAGTGTAGACAATCTTAAATATTATGGAAAGATGTGAAGATTCTAGAAGCTGTAAGAATTTAAAGTTCAAATGCGGACTTAATATGCACTTTCTTGTGACAGTGTTATCTGAGGTCTAAGAGTAAGTTTGTGTGTGTGCTCGTGTGTGTGTTTACTTTCTCCTATACCATGTGGGATTCTGAGTCGATATGAAAGCAGCTGACAGCACTAGATAAAGATGATTATAGCGAGGAATTTAATCGATAACCACTTTTATCTCAGCAACACACATTACACCTTTAAAAATTATTTGCACAAATGTTTGTTCTTAGCTGGTCTCAGAGTAAATAAGACCAAGCTCTGCGAAGAGTCAGAAAAACATTAGAGGAGAAGGAGCAATTCCAATGTCAAAAAAAAAAAAATGCTATGGTCAAGCCTCAGCAGTGAGTCTTTCCTTGAAGATAGGGTACCACAAAATCACCTCAAGCCACAGCAATGTCATTTCACACATCAATTCTGCAAGCATATGGATCTCATCTCTTAGGAGAAATTTCAAATTAAATCCAAGCACAGCATTGATAAAATAGTAAAATGATGTTTCTGATGAAGAATACATTATATAATTTAATACTAAAATACCTTAGGAAAAAAACCTGAATCTGTAATGAAAAATCTTTCAAATCTGTACATATTAGTGACTTCAAACATGTACTAGGAAGTAAGGAATTTTATTTATTTTAGGAAGTGTTGTACCTGAAGAGTGTGGAATAGTGATTGAAAGACATGAAAGGGCAGTTTTAAAAGATAACGTTATTTTTGAAAGACTAATTAGCTAGCTAAAACAATAAATCCTTTCTCTACATGTAGTAAAATGAACAAGTGTGCTGTCTTAGGAACAGGTGTGTCTCTAAAGCAATCATGGGGCCCAAGGGTGCGGGCTGAAGTTGGCCAAAGGCCATTTTTAGTCTTTACCATGAGAACCACTGGTATTTATTTCAAGGGGACCCTAAAATGGAATTATCATATTAATAAGAGAAGTCTGTTGATTAGCAAGTGAGAAAATCAGGGTATGCAAATAACCAATTGGGTCAATCTATGTGTGTTTCTCTCCCAGGAAGCAAGTGTGTGTGTGTATGTGTGTGTGTGTGTGTGTTGGAATTTTTGAGCTAGCAATAGTAAAACGTGTAATCTTGATAATTCTGTCAAGATTTATCTTTTCATGTTCTCCTATAGTATGAATGACTATTTTAAAAAGTTTTAGCTAGCTTTCAATGGGACAAGAACACAGAAAAGATGTTATTACCTGGACTCAAGGCACTTTAAAGAAAGTATATGCAGATTTGAAGAGTCTGGAGTAACGGCCCTGTCTATGGCCTTGGGACTCACAGAGAAATTCACCAAGTGGAAGGTGATTTCTAAGGAAAGGAGAACCTTTCATCCACCAAGTTTCCTTTTAATGCTGAACGCTAGTCTCAGTGATCCTGTGTGTGTGTGTGTGTTTAAGATTGCTGTTCTAACAGGGTATTTTTTAGGTGTTCATTTAAAAGAACCAAACATTACCTTCTCTAGTTAAATAATGGCTCATGAATTTCTAAAATGTATTTTTAAAAGAACATGTATCCCTTTGTATGAAGTTAGGACTATTAAACAAAATAAAGCTAAGAAAACCATTCATGGCATTGGAAGTGAAGATAATTTCAGATCTTCTCTAGTATGCACAGGAATTATTTTGGATTTCTTCATTTTAACTTGTGCTTAAAAATACTTGTGCCTTTTTTTAAAATTGAATTAAGCATGAGAGTTAGTCTTTATTTTACACCACCTCACTAAACCATCATGAGTTAATTTTCACTCATTACGAAACTAAAATCAGGAGAGAGTTAGTAACTTTTCTGAGCTAAGTAAGGGGGCTATCATTCATTCAGACTGTGGCCCGAAAAGTTCACTTGACAGGCCATTTGTGCTTGTACTATATATCCCAGCAAATTATTCTGACATTATTATGGAACTAAAAATAAACTCTTAATAAACCAAAGAAGTACATTATCCATTAGTCCTGGTGAAAACCATATACGGCCCCAAATCCTTTTTTTTTTTTTTTTTAAGATTTTATTTATTTGAGAGAGAGAGAGTGAGAATGAGAGAGAGAGCGAGCATGACTGGGGGTTGGGGGGGAGAGGGAGCAGCAAGCTCCCCGCTGAGCAGGAAGCCCAACAGGGGGCTCCATGGGATCATGACCGGGGCCAAAGGCAGACACCCAACTGACTGAGCCACCCAGGCGCCCATACAACCACAAATCTTCAAAAGCATACAATTCACACTAAATGAGCCACACTGTGATGGTCCTACCCACAGGCCTAATTTACTCCCTCTCTTCATAGTTTCTTTATGAAGTGCTTTACAAATGTTTATCAGGAAGAGTTTCTGAAACGGTGGGTGAGCACATCCCCTGAGCAGCATGGCTGTGGTGTCCTGTAGGTAACCCAGGCTCTCAGGAAACAGCTCAGGGAGATGAAATACACCCAGGAGAGTGTGGGGGAGAACTGGAAGACGAAATGGAAGCTGGAAGAAGGGTTGCAGAAATGCCTCCGTGACTTTCTGGAAGCTGCCGGCATTGGCAAAGGTGGTGTGCCCACATGTGTCTGTGGCCAATTAACAGGGAAAACTTGTTTTTTGCAGGTTAGGAAAAAACAAAAAAATAGTGCTTTTTAACGGGCTACAGAGGCAGTGATGGCTGTTAGCACATTATTAGTCACAACAAGGTCAGGATCACCAAGGGCTATCCTGGTACATTTTTACCTGTGGTGTCTAATTTATAAGTCACAGGTAATTTCATAACTTCTTTTTAATAGTTAGTGGCAGGCTTCACCAGTGTCTCTCAACCTTTTCAAAAATAGTGGCCAGGCTCGCCCAACCCGCCACCCTCGCCCCTCCAAAATATTGAAAAGGGCACATACTGCATGGAGCACTGGGTGTGGTACATGAACAATGAATCTTGGAACGCTGAAAAAATAAAATAAAAGTATTCGGGAAAGAAAAAGAAAAAAATAGTGGCCATCAAAAATTAGCAACACTGAAAAGTTTCTATTTGCACACTATCAGGTCGTCTAGTGATGATTATAATTATGTTAAAAATGAAGAAAAAGAAAAAAAATGAAGAAAAAGGAGCTTATCACATTATTCTGATTTCATGAATTGGAGGGGCTAGTCAAGAACACACAGAATTTCAGAAATGCCTCTTAGTTTGGAGAAGAGTAAGTAAGTAAACTGTGTGTCACATAAGCTTCAATTTTGCTATAGCCTGATATTTCATCCTTGCATACTTATGGTGTGGTATGGACTGAATTGTGCCTCCCTAAAATTCACGTTGAAGCTTTAACCTCTGAGGTGATTTAGAGATGGAATCTTTGGGAGTAATTAGGTTTGGATGAGGTCAGGAGGGTGGGCTCCCCATAGTGGGATTAGTGCCGTATAAGAAAAGACATGACAGAGCTTTCTCTTCCTCTCTCTCCCTCTCTTAGCCATGTGGGGACACAGCGAGAAGATGACGGGTCTGCGAGTCAAAAAGAGGATCCTCCCTGGAAACTGACCCTTAATCTTGGATTCCTACCCTCCAGAATTGTAAGAAATTAATTCCTGTGGTTGAAGTCACCCAGTCTATGGTACTTGGCTCTGGTAGCCTGAGCTAAGACACAGTATTAGCCAAATCTACTGACAAGTAACATGATAAACCAATTTGTTAGTATAGGCTCTAAATCTACCACAACTCTCAACGAAGAAAACGTAGAAATGTTGTACATTCAACAGCTCATATCTGTTGAGTTAACTTATCAGTCATTTATTTAGATATATCACAAAGTCACAGAGCAAGAAGTCAGGACACCTGGGTTGTACCTTAGGATTTTCTGCCAGTTGCTATGCAACCTTGGGAAAGCCTCTTCACAGCTCAGATGGATTAGTTTACTTTCTTCTAAAAGTGATTGTTTTGAAACATTCCTTAGGCCCCTTCCAGTCTCAAAGTTCTACTATTAGTGCACTTTAAATAATGGAAGATAACTCACACTCACCATTTTGTTCTCGCTGTACACCAGCCGCCAGAAGATCGGGCTCGCCAAGGCTGATGTCATTCAGCCGGGTCCCCAGACACTCCATGCAGAGATGCTTGCACCACTCCTCGGCCTCCAGCTCTGAAAATGACCACACACCACCAACGTCAGGCAGTGCTGCGAGGAATGACACAGGAAGTAACTTCCTGAACCATTTTCCTAGGTAGGTGGTCAAGTTAAAATCTACTTGACCACAGTTTGGCTCTTATGGACACTGCTGCTATGAACACTGGGGTGCAGATGCCCCTTCGGATCATTACATTTGGATCTTTGGGGTAAATACCTAGTAGTGGAGAGAGCCAAGAGTCCATCAACAGATGAATGGATAAAGAAGAAGTGGCCCACATATACAATGGAATATTACTCAGCCATCAGAAAGAGTGAACACTTACCATTTACATCGATGTGGATGGAACTGGAGGGTATAATGCTGAGTGAAATAAGTCAATCAGAGACAGGCAATTATTATATGATTTCACTCATATGTGGAATATAAGAAACAGAGCAGATGACCATAGGGGAAGGGAGGGCAAACTGAATGGGAAGTCATCAGAGAGGGAGAAAAACCATGAGAGACTCTTAACTCTAGGAAACAAACTGAGGGTTGCTGGATAGGAGGTGGGTAGGGGTATGGAGTAATGGGTGATGGCCATTAATGGGGGCATGTGATGTAATGAACCCTAGGTATTATACACAACTGATAAATTATTGAACACTACATCTGAAACTAATGATGTACTATAAGTTGGCTACTTGAGTTTAAATAAATTTTAAAAAAAGAAAATAAAAAAGCCTATATTCAAGAAGTGAAAAAATCCCCACAATTATTTCCCATGGTTTGAGATTATAACATTATATTTTAAAGTGATTTTAAGTTATTCCAATGCACTTTATATTATTTACAAATAATAGTCTGAGACTATTATTTACTATCTGGTATATTTTAGATTGATTTAATTTTTGGAGGGCAGATACTCAGAAAAATTAATTAAATTTAAAATAAAAATATATAAATGAATACTTGAAAAATGTCAGACTAAGCTAAACGAGTGAATGCTTTCCTGAATGGGACTTAGATTTGTTTGCGTTGAAGCCCTGATCCTTCATTCTCAACTGCAATGGATCAAAGATCAGCACGAGAATTTGATAACTTTTCTTTTGTAAACATCAAAAATGGTCTTTTAAAAAAAAATTGGGAAGGATATTCAAGGTAATTTTCTCTTTTAGAAAACTCCAATTAGCTAAGATATTGTTATCTTCCAACTTCTTTATATTCGCAAGTTTATTCTTTGCTTGAAACATTAGAGCATCTCACATCTACACAAAATCTTGTAGTATCTCACACTTTCACTAACATGAGCGAATTTGATTCTTATATAGGCCCCGTGTGGGTGGGGTGGGTAAGTAGTGTCACATGTGGGTCCCATATCATTGGTCAGCACTGAGACAGAACTGCAGCCCAGATTCTGTAGATATTATAACATGGAGAATCTGAAAAAGAGTATGAAGTTGAAAATTTTGGGCCAAGCCCCAACCCTGCTGCCCAGAAATTGGATAAGAACTTCCCATTGACACCTGCCCAGAGAAGTATCTGACTTTTCCACGTAGCATAAATCTGTACTAGAACAGTTTAATATAGATTTCCTTCAAAGCTCTTGTTACTCTCTGTGGATGACATTCCAACCTTGGCCTTGGCATTTTAAACTCCCCATAAAAAGTTATCTGTGACAGGTTTTCTTGACTCTAGGGATTTGAATACCAACTGCTCTACTCAACGGTCAACACCATCAAACCGGGGTAATGTTTTCTCTGGTGCTTAGTCACACCGCCTCAGCGTCAAAACTAGGTTTGATCAATGAGATGTCAAGGCAGATTTGTCGTTTGTTTTTAGTTTTATCAAGACCATAAAATACTATTAGAAAAAAAAGAAAAAGAGCACGTAGTCCTCCACAGGGTACTAATCTAATGAAAACAGTAGTTCTCATGCTCTAGGAATGAAAGGTGTTTCTTTTTTCTTTTGCCCAGATATGTTTATTTTACTTTTTCAGTGTTACAAGATTAATTGTTCATGCACCACACCCAGTGCTCCATGCAATACGTGTCCTTCTCAATACCCACCACCAGGCTCGCCCCCACCCCTGCCCCTCCAAAACCCTCAGTTTGTTGCTCAAAGTCTCTCCTGGTTCATTGCCCCCTCTGATTTCCCCCCATTCACCCTTCCTTTTCTTCTCACAATGCCCTCCATATTTTTCCTTATGCTCCACACATAAGTGAGACCATAAGATAATTGACTCTCTCCGCTTGACTTATTTCACTCCGCATAATCTCTTCTAGTCCTGTCCATGTTGATACAAAAGTTGGGTATTCATCCTTTCTGATGGAGGCATAATATTCCATTGTATAGATGGACCACATCTTCCTTATCCACTCATCTGTTGAAGGGCATCTTGGTTCTTTCCACAGTTTGCCGATTGTGGCCATTGCTGCTATGAACATTGGGGTTCATGTGGCCCTTCTTTGTACTGCATCTGCTTCTTTGGGGTAAATCCCCAGTAGTGCAATGGCAGGGTGAAATGTGTTTCTTTACGTAAGGAGAGGTTCGCCTGTTTCACGAACCATCCTCTCAGTGGTGCTAGATGCACTATCCACCTCGGGCAGGGAGGAAGTAGGTTCTCATCAAGCCTGGCCTCCTGCGCAGGTAGAATCAGAGCATAGTCTGGCTGCTTAGGCCTTTCCTTGGGAATCTAGAAAAGAATCCTTTCCGATCACAAGGCCGCTGATATACAGAAGGGGCGCTGGTGGGGCTCACAGCTTTCCACGAAAAATCTTCTCCAGTGAGGGGACGCCAGCCTTCCCGAAACAATTTTACAGGAGCTACAGCAGCAGCAATGTATTGAAAAGTATTTTCATCAGATAGAGGAGTTTTGATTTATAAGATTCATAAAAGTTTTGAAAGCTTTTTTTTGTATGTATCCAGATATGTTATTTAAAACATTAATAAATTCAAAACTTTTTTAACAACAAAGCAAAACCTCAAGCCAATTTCCATGCCGTGTCTCTAGAAATCCTTGACGTTTCTGTGAAGGGAGACAATTAGGACTGTATTTTTCCTTTATTTATATTTTTTATGTCTTGAGTATTTCTCAGGACTGCACCATTTTAAATCATCAGGAAAATCACATGCAATTAACATCTCATCTGCACGACTCTCCCTGAAAGTATTTCTGGTACTCCATAGCTGAGAATACCTAGTATGCTATTTGGGATCAAAATAAAAATGACAAATATGACAAACACCTTTGGGCTTAAACACCTTTAAATACGAAGTCAGCGCATGCCCAGAAGTTAAAGAAATATAGCATTCATTTCTATTAATTCTTTTGTCCTAGGATTCAATAAGACGAAGAAAATAATCATCCAGTAAAGAGCTTCTATGAAGCTAGCTAAAGCTTATTCTCTCAAGGACAACTCTATGGGGCATTTGTGTAAGAATTGGGGCATCTCCCATGACAGAAACGAGAGGTGTTCCTTGGCTTTTTACAGACAGGTAAAGATGTCTTTTGCATCAAATCCTAAGAATCACAATACTTCAGCATTTTAATAGTGCAGTAGCATGTAGGAATAGAAAGAGCAAAAGTAATGAAAGTAGAGGATATATAGTCACATTAAAGACAACTGTAAACAATTTCAGAAAGTGAGAGAGAAACAGAGAGAGGGGGAAAGAGCCAGAGGTAGGGGGAGAGACAGAGATCCTTGCAGTGCCGGTATCAGCAGAAATCATTTCTCTACTAACAAAAATTTACCGCGACCTCACTATAAGCGAGGGACTGTTGTGTGCTAGGAGGTTGTATGAAAAACACAGTTTCCGTTGTCTGTAACTTAAGTCTAGTGGGGGGCAGGTGAGTTTAGGAAGTGGTACCCTGCAGGGCCACGGGCTTGGCTCCTAGGAACTGGGAGCTGTGGCAAAGGCCAAGCAGCTTGGAAGGAATGTGATCAGGGAAGTGCAGGACAAGCAGAAAGAAGGGTGTGAGTGTGTGTGAGTGTGCGTGTGTGTGGCAGTATATGTGTGTGTGAGTCTGTGACAGTGTGTACGTGAGTGTGTGTGTGTTTTAGTGTGTGTGGGTATTTGTGACAGTACGTGTGAGTGTGAAAGTGTCAAGGTATGAGTGAGGGTATGGGTCTGTGTGTGAGAATGTGTGAGGGTATGTGTGGGTGTGTGAATGCGTTTGTGTGAGTGTGCTAGAGGAGCGACGCTGGACTGAGGAGGTGGCCAGAGGCCAAGATGGAAAGGGGTCTCCTGGGATCTTATGAGCATCTAGGGACGGCCCGCAGTTCACGCAGCAAACTCTGAGAGACGGTCAGCGCTCTGTCCCCTCTCTTCCCAGTGTTGTAGTACAGGAGTGCCCCCCAGATCCATGGGTTCAGTTACCCAAACACACTGGGACCAGGTGATCCTCCTCTGATGCACATCAGGAGGTCGTGGTAGCCTAACACCATGACACGATGCCTACGTCACTCACCTCCCCTCATCTTACCACGTGGGCATTTTCTCATCTCACATCATCATAGGAAGGGTGAGCACCGTGCAAGATATTCGAATGAGACATTTGTATGAGACATTTGTATGATTTTGTCTTCACCAAGACAAAAGTATGAACATTTGTAATCTGCATACTTGATTGAACAGTTTTGCTGCAGATAAGCTGAGTTTGTTGAGGTATTATACAATGATTTGGATTTTTAAAACCTGCTTTTTGATAGTCACCTTTCAAATAATCATACCCATGCTTTTTATTTGTTCTTAGGAAAACTATGTGTTGAAGTCCTTTAATCTTTTATGGTATGTTAATTTATTTTGTCCCATCAGTACTTAACTAGTGTTTATCGCTGAATTATCTTCCATCTTTTACTTCCTCTATTTTATTTTTGCAGAAGAGGAGATCAAATACAAATGCAATCATCTTAACCCATTGCATTTTAAAATGTTTATTTTCCCACAGACTCAGAGCCTTTTGTCTTTCATTTGATCTTTCAAACTTTACCTACATATAGTGTATAAATAATTAAATTTCTTGAGGGGCACCTGGATGGCTCAGTGGGTTGAGTTTCCCAGTCTTGATTTCCACCTCGGTTGTGATCTGGGGGGGTCATGGGATCCATCCTATGTAGGGCTCCCCGCTCAGTGGAGACTCCGCTTGTCCCCTTCCCTCCCTGCAAGTACACGCTCACTCTTTTTCTCTCTCTCAAATAAATTAAAAAAAAAATTAAATTTCTTTAAGGAGAAGTACAGGCACAAAAATGTTCTATGATGCTTTCTACATTTTCTCTGAATGATGGAAATGCTTTTTCATTAAGATGTCTTTTTCAGATATCTTGCAGATATGCCCAAATTTTTAATTCAGGTAAGTAAATTTTTCTCTAGAACTGACACCCAAATAGTGTTTTCAATATGTATAAAATTAGTTAAATGAAGAAGTTTGGTAACTTCCAAAAGAAAAAGCTGGAAGATGTTTGGGGATAACGAGTTAAATGGAGAAGAGAGACTGAACTAAATGAGCGAATTATGAGATGAATGGGTTTATTGATTGTCAGGAAAAAGATCAGGGAAGGTGCAAAATAGAAATACAGTGAAAGGAGGAGGGCTCTTCCCTGACTCTCTTTCCATCCTTCCTTCACAGAATTCTGGGGAGAGAACAGCTGTATCACTTTGAATCAGAAGAGATCTTTATATAGCAGACCTTTAATTAATGCCTACTGAATAAATGATTAAAGTCGAGCTTTCACTAAATTTAGGCCTTAGGTTAATGATATGAAAGTTAAATGATCCAAAATAGGCTATATTTGGAAACAGTGAAAAATTTTTCATCAAATATACAGAAAATAGGCTATCTGCCAAAGTCATACAGCACTAAATAAAATAAAACAAAAAATAGCATTAAATCAAGTTCGTGTTAATTTATTGCAAGATTCAGAACTAGTTTTGTATGGAAGTAATAAATTATTGCATTTAGTCCTCACTGGATTTAGCTTTTCTTAATAATCTTAGGAAAATGTAGGTAAAATAATCCTCATGGCTTCACCAAAACCAGTAATCCTTAAGTATTATAGCTAATTCTTATCTTCTGTGCAGATTTGCCATGATTTGGTAACAAATGTTGTTTTTATATTTATTAAAGCCTTTTTAAATACATGCTCTGCTGGAAAGTGAGGAAAAATGTCTCCTCACGCAGACTCATGCCTAAAGAATACAAATATCTCTCATATTGCTACTAGAAATTTATAGAACTGTTAAAATATATGGTGTTTTGATGATGATTTCATTCTTGAAAATTGGCACCTACTTGTTACTTAAGTGGCCTTGTCGATATTTTATGAACTTTTTTCTCTTTACTTTTTTTCTGCAGTAGGAAGACAAGAAACCAGTTGAAACCTAAACATGTGTTTCAGCAAATATGTGTCTCTGTTTTGAGGTCACAGGAAAGAGCTTGATTCATTGGAGTCAGATTGGTAGAACTGATTAGTTTCAAGATTGAAGAACTTTTAGTTTTCTGAGTAGCAAGTGTATTTATTCCCTTTCCCTGAAGGCCCTTGTTTGCCCCTTCCACACTTCCTCAAACCCAATAATCCTTTAAAACTTGTTTTCGAATAGGATGTCCTTAGTTTAGCTCCTTCAGACCCATGTATGGATTGGACACCATTCCTCTCTATTTCCACAGACATACATGGACATACATTTTGCGTATCCCTTATATATCACGAGTTATCTGTCTGCCTTCTCATCAGCATATTTAAGATATTGGGAGTGTAGGAGACATTGATTCGGCTCTGGATCCTGGCACAGCACCTTGATATGGAAACTAATTAATAAATGTAAAATAAGTAAACAGATGGGATTAGCAGTTTTTTTCCCAGAAATTTAAGACACATTCTAGAACCAAATGCAGATAATTTGGGCAGTAGTCACTTGCCAGTTGTTTTGAAGTCTCTATTCATCCCCATTTAAGGGAAGATTATAACTTTGCTATTCACAGCTGGCTTATCTAGATAAAACATATCTTTGACTAGGCAGGGGAAGGGAGAAATAGCAAATATAGTTCTCTACAGAACTACAGTAATTCTAAAATATCTCCCATTCAAAATATTTCTGATTTTATTAAGTTGTCTTCTTCCTTTACGTTATTCATGGTATTTATGCCAGGATGGCAGTCTGGTATAAATTCCTCTGATTCTATATGTGATAAACACTTGATCAAATTTTAGAGATATAGGGATGGAATCTTAGTAAAGGTCAACTTAGAACCAAGGAAATGAGTTATTACTTAAGTTAATTTCATCTTTCATGCACACTCATAATTATTTTCCTTTATCTCACAGCAGTTTGATACACCAAAATTTTGAATTCAGAATAGCACACCTTTTTCTGCTATTTCTCTCCTTTTGTGATTTGGAGGAGTAAGGTTAGGCTTTTAGATGTGGCTAAAGAGAAAATTGCTCCTGCCTAGCCTTCAAAGTAACAAATGACAAATAGCAGTAAATGACAGAATCATCGAACGTGCTGCACTTTAGCCTGGCAGGAATTTTTTGCAAAATGCTTTAATGTAGAGGTTAGTAAATGACACAGGAGCTTAAAACAATCAGAGAAAATAAGAAAGAACACAAATCAACACAAATAGTCTGAAAATGATGGTATACTCTGTGTGTGTGTGTGTGTGTGTGTGTGTGTGTGTGGTATAAAGCTGGAAACAGGATGTTACATATTACAAGAAAACAGGATTAAAAAGAATCTTAAACCCTGCTTGAGAATAAGTGCATTTCTGTGATGGAAAGCCAGTATCAGGACAGAATACTTTCCAATCTGCAGAATTCCTAATAGATACCAACAGAATATTTGATGCACACATTTTAAGCTTCTCACAGAACAATTATGAAGCAGGGAACTTTTTGAGGAACAAATGCTGTCGAGATTTCATCTTAGCGGTGTTCTCATAAGGCCTAAAAGCAACTCGTTTCTATGTAACAATCACGAGGTGCTTGAAAACAAGAAAGAGAAGAGCTATGTGTTGGTACATGAAAATGTTGCCAGTGCTATGGTTTTTTAAGACTACAATCTAAAATCATATAAGAATCTAAAACTTTCTATCTATACAGCCAAATTTATTGTCAAAGCATTTGGCAATAGCTCATATTGAGAATGGCACTGAATTTGGCCAATAATCCCAGTAAGTCTAGAGGTGTATGCACCCCCAGAGCTTCTAGAAAGGAACACAGTCTTGTTGACACCTTACTTTTTGCCAAGTGAGAGTCGTGTTGCACTTCTGTTCTTCAAAAATGTGAGATAGTACATTTGTATTGTTTCAAGCTGCTATGTGTGGTGATTTGATATGTTAGTCACTGAAGACCAAAATCAACGCAAAGGCCAAAGTCTATTCCTCTCTACTAGGAAAACCTCCAAGTAAATTAATTTCATGGAATTTGATCCATAAAAGAATTAGAAATATGCATACACACTTATAAATAAATAGATACATAGATAAGTAGATTAGATTTAGATTAGATTAGATTTGCTTGAAACTTTGCTTGAAACTTAAGAAAGTAAGGATTTCCTAATTATTAAAATTGGGGTAATGAAGTCTCAAGACAGAGAACACAGATGCTACAAGAGCTAAGCAAAAAAACCCAGCAGGGCAAATAGAAGAGGATTTGAGGGACAGTTGGAGACACCACCAGAAAGATGAGATCCACTGTGGTCTACAGACACTAAGAGAGGGCTGGGTAGCTGGGTGCACGATCTATAAGGAAGGGATGTGAAAAGGTGTGAGGTAAGGGACCAGATGCCACACAGCAGGCGCATGTGATTTAAAGGCACACTCTGGGTTGACGAGGGCCAGAGTAATTTTTAGGGACAGTCTTCTGGTTTCATGGCCACTGAGGGAGAATGAAGGCAAAAGGAAGGAAGACATACCCTGCAGCAACTGGGTAGTAAAGGAAAAAAGAAAAAAAAGTAGAAAATTTAAGGTCTTGTGACAAAAGGTTGCCACAATATTAAAGAACTCACAATCTCTGCTCTGCCACCAAAGCAAACAAACAAAATCCTTGAAACACTAC
Organism: Nasua narica; assembly: GCA_028533885.1. NCBI lineage: Eukaryota > Metazoa > Chordata > Mammalia > Carnivora > Procyonidae > Nasua > Nasua narica. The sequence continues at coordinate 73,461,421 of CM052808.1, read as the reverse complement.
CTAGACCTCGTTACACTAACAGAAAAGTGTTGAATTAAACCAGGTCTGTTAAAAACACCCAATCAGAAAAACCGTCCAAGGAAATAAGTCCATGGAGAACTACTGCAGGTATTCAAGACATGAAAATTCACACAAGTTTAAATCACTTTAGGAAAACCACCTTTCACCTCACCCCATTCATCAAAAATGGTAACATGAAGCAGAAGAAAACTGTAAATGTACACTCCAAAAAGAATGGAAGATATTCAAATAAGTATTTGTGGATATAAACAATCAGCTTGCATTAGAAATTCCAAAACTAAGAATAAAAAACAGGAAAAATGAAAAGTGGAATGAATCTAGAAAAGAAGTGAAAGAAAAAAAACAAAAGAACCTCAGAAGTGGAAAACAAATTGCAAGGTGCCTAAGGCAGAACAGACTCAAATAAGAATTTATTAAGAGGTGTTGACCAAAGTGAGAAACTACAAGTGTCATAAAGAAAGAGGTAAAAAGAGTCAGGGAGAAGCAGTGGCCATGGATAAACAGGCAAAGGAATCATGGTGGCTTAGACCAAAGTCTAGGAGAATGGGCACAGAGGGGATGAGAACTGTGCAGATTCGGGATTTCTCCATGAGAACCTATGATGTTTGCAAGCTTGCAACAGTTGGAGTATGAGGGAAAGGGAGAAGGTAAAGATGAACGCAAATTTTTTTTGCCTTTGCCATGGAGAGGATGACATGGTGAGAGGGAGATTTGAAAGAAAACAAGAGCTCAGTTTTAGAAAAAAATGTTAGATGCTTGGTAGATAATTGATGTGAATAGATGAGTTGGAAGTTGGATATATGACCCCTGTGTTCGGGATGAAGCTTCAGATTAGACGTATAAATGTGGGGAGTACAGCATGTGGATGTTACTTAAAACCATGTGTTCACGTGAGACCACCAATTAGTTTGCACAGACAGAAAAAGAGAAGACATTTAAGGACTATGGCCTGGGCTGTCCCACAATCCATGTCCCACAGAGATCTGGGATAAGGAAGAAGGAAGGCTTAGCATAACAGGCATCTGAAGGAGAAATAAGAAGCAAGGACAAAAAGGGTTTCAAGAAGCCAAGGACTGTTTTATTGTTCTTTTCAGTTTTACTGAGGTCTGACAAATGAAATTGTAATATACATAAAGTGTTCAATGCGATCTTCTGATATGTTTATATATTGTGAAAGGATCCCCACAATCAAATTAATTAATGTATCCATCATCTTTAATTAATATGTTTTATTTTGTGTGTATGAGAATACTGAAGTTCTACTCTGTTAGTGGATCTCAAATATACAATATGGTATTATCAACTACGGTCACCATGTTGTACATGAGATCCCGAGAATTTATTAAGCTTATAACTGAAAGTTTGTACCATTTTAGTAACTTGTCATCATTTCTCCCATTCCTCACATAGAATTTTTTAATTCCACATAGAATAATACCATGGAGTATTTGTTTTTCTCTGTCTGACTTATATCATGTAGCATAGCATCCTCAAGTTTGGGGCATGTTGTCACAAATGGCAGGATTTCCTTCTTTTTTCTTTTAAGCCTCAATAATACTCCATTGTGTGTGTGTGTGTGTGTGTGTGTGTGTGTGTGTGACATTTTCTTTATCCATTCATCTCTTAATGGACACTTGAGTTTTTTCCATACTTTGACTATTGTGAATAATGTTACAATGGTTATGGAAGCATACATATCTCTTCAAGGTAATGATTCCTCTTCCGTTAGACATATGACCAGAATTGAAATTGTTGGATCATATGGTAGTTCTACTTTTAATTCTTGAAGAACCTCCAGACTGTTTTCCATAGTGGCTGCACCAATTTACATTCCCACCTCAGTGTACAAGGGTTCCCTTTTCTCCACATCTTGGCCAGCATTTGCTATCTCTTGCCAACTGCATATATGGTTAATTAATTTTCTACAAAGGCACCAGAAATATACAATGGAGAAAGGATAGTCTCTTCAATTAATGGTGTTAAGAAAACTGGTTATCCATAGGCACACAATGAAAATGCATCACAGTCTTACACTTTACACAAAAATCAATTCCAAATGGATTAAACCTGAAACCATGGAACCCTTAGAGGAAAACAGAGAGGGTAAGCTCCTTGACATTGGTTTTGGCAATGACTTTCTGGATTTGACACCAAAATCACAGGCAGCAAAATAAAAATTAAAATGTGGAATTACATAAAATTAAAAAGCTTCTGCATAGCAAAGAAAATCATCAACAAGAGGAAAAGGCAACCTACAGAATAGAAAATGAAGTTTGCAAACCACATATTTTACCGGTTAATATCCAAAATATTCAAGGAACTGATACAAATCAAGAACAACAAAACAGATAACCCAATTAAAAAAATGGGCAAAGGGCCTGAATGGGCATTCTTCCAAAGAAGACATCCAAATGGCCAATAGGTACATGAAAAGGTGCTCAACATCACTACTCATCAGGGAAATGCAAATCTAAGTCACAATATCACATGATCAACTGTTTTAAGTACTAGCAAACTCAAGTAAAATGAGGTTTAAAAACCAAACTATAAGATTTACCAATGTGGAGGGTATTAATTATCTTAATGAGAGTTTTTGTTAGACTAGCAGGAATAAAAGACAGATTGAGTATGTGCAAGGAAAAACAGGAGAGAGGAGACATGCATTAGAGTCAGAACACGGGTAAATATAAAACTATTCACGAGGTTTTAGTGTGTGTTTTATAAAGGGAAGAAGAGAGATGGCTCAGTAGCTGGAAGGGGAAGTGAGATCAATAATTTAGTGACATAAAGAAAGGGTAAGAGGGTTTGTGCAGGTGAGAAGTTAGTAGTGCCATATACAGGGCTCCATGGGGATTAGATTGTGGAGACGGGAGATGACCCGGGAGTATGAGCTTCTCATGGTATTGACACGACAATGATAAAGAGCATGTTGACATGAGTCCTGAGAGCCCCAGGCTGATAGTATGGTAACACAGAGGGTGGTGAAGGGAGACAGGGATGGGAGGTCTTTTTTGGAGCACACAGTGTTCTGGTCCTCCTGGTGGCTCCTGTCGCTGAAGGTGGAGTCTGCATAAGGGCAAACTTATTCCCAAATCAGTGAGATATTTCTTCATGACTGCAGATTAAGTCCTCCATGGGCGGTCTCATGCTGTGTTCACAGATAGTCTTCTAATCCCTACTGACAGCAGACTGCCGAGGGGTGTCTTCGTGATTTTTACAGGAGACTGGCCCATCGGGGGGCAGTTATTTCTTACTCAACCTGTTTAATAAAACTTGGGGTCATCTTAGACTTCATTGCATATCTTCCATCTCATATCATTCAATCCAATCAAGCAATCGGTAATTTTTGGTCTGCATTAGCTGCACAGCACCATTTAATGTCCTGGAGATAAATAAAGTCTCTGTTTCTCTTCATCTCGCTCACATTCTAATGGAAATAGGCAAAGCCAGAGCCGAAAGGATTTGTTTAGGTAGAGTTAGGCACTAGTGGCAGTTTTCTTAGTGTGGTCAAGAAAATCTTATCTTCTTATCTTATTATAATATATAAAATTATATTATAATATAATCTTATATATTATATATCTTATATATATTTATATATCTTATATTATATATCTTATATATCTATATATATTATATATTATATATTATACACTTATATATATTATATACAATATATATCATTATAATATATAATCTCATATTTAATGAGATAATAAGATAATAAGATAAGATATAATCTTGTCTTAAATATTTAATAATTTAATATTAATGTCACAAATTACTTCCATTCATTTCCACTGCTTCAGTTCTTTGTTTCCTTATCACTGCTGGACTAAGGCAAAAGCTTCTTCGGGACCTTCTTACAGCAATCATGCCCACATATAATCCATAGGAAACACTTTGGCGCCTTGAATTGATGCTGTCATTTTAGTTCCCATTTAAGCCTCTTTGTACTTCCTGATATTTCTGTATTTTATTATCCTATCTTTTCTGGAGTACAGAAAACAGCATTCTAACATGTTTCCTTTGTCTTCAGTTGCTCCCTCTGTAACAAACATTAATGCTATTCACCAAATTTTTTGGTTCCTTTCCCTTAGGACTTATAGTAAGACAGCACTTCATTGTACCATTAACATCTGGTTTAGTCACTGGTTTGACTGATGAATTATGAGTAGAAATTCCTTGTGATACTTCTGTATGAAAGCTGTAAGAGCCAGGTAGATGTAAAATTCTTTCTGTTCCCTTCCCACTGACGCAGTGATATAACAAACAGTGCTTGTGTAAGTCTAGACTCCTGATGAGCCATCCTACAGACCCCCAGGGTATGTGAAAAAAAGGTTTTGATGGGTGAAAGGACTAAGATTTGGAGATTTTAATGGCTACATACCTAGTGTTTCTTAATTTAAAAAAAAAATGGATAAAAAATAGAAGTGGGGTGATGCTATCACACACACAAATGGTGTTATTGTCTTGGTGGTCAGTCAGCAAGGGATAAGGAAACGATCAAGGAACATGGGAAAGATCCTGATCCATCATGCAGTGGTAAACCATTTGGCTAAAATATCACCGGTGATAACTTGGTGATAGCATTAGAAAATTCGATGAAGTATGGGGAGGGGATGGAAATACAATACTGGCAGCAAGTGTGACTGGCTGCCGCTGCATCTGGCAAGGTATTAAGGAAATGAACAGGTCGGTTTGTACATAAGAGGACTAAAAGGAAATAGATATATATCTAAAATATTGGAGCCTTTACAGACTGTAAAAGGCAACTGCTTCTCAACTCCAAGTCAATTCCAATAAAAGTAAAAATGGTAAGACTGAGTTACATACTCTTTCTTGCAACCTCTGAATGGCTGAAAATTCCTTGGGGTAAAGGTCCAGCCAAGGGTGTGATGCCCAGTGGATCTGTTCACTTGGAGAAATGGCTTTGGGAGAAGATACCAAGGGGCTGGTTCTCTTACCAAATCTGACTGCTCAAGGTCTGAACAAGAAACAGCAGGAAACTTAGACTTCAAGGGAAGCATTTCTAGGAAAAGAAATGCAGACATAGCTATTGGCACATGGAACTAAGTAAAATCACATAAATTTAAAAATCTAAAAAAAATCTGCTATGCTTTTAAAAAGAATTCTACTATAAAAAAATATGAAGCTGCTCTAAAAACAGTGAATGAATGGCTTTTGGAGTTTGTATATCATAGGGCAGAAAGCTATCTGAAAACATTTCTTGGCTCCTAAAGAAGGTATGTACTCCCATGTTTACTCCAGATGTGGAGTCAAAGCAGGTAACTCCTAGAAGATCATGGGTTTCAGGTTATAATGTACTGGTGATGCTCCTCAGGGAGAAACATTGGCACCTAATCAAGTAAAAGACCCCATCCACACATAGCAGGGGGCCTCTGCACCAGTGTTTATCCTGTCTCACGCCACGACCCTGCATTGGTGTGGGGGCCATAGGTTTCTACTGGGAAGAGCCCCATCTGGACCCATTGCAGGGACAACTATGTATCCAATTGGAGGTCGGAACTGGAGGAAGCACCAGGGCTGTGTCCTTTGGGGAGGAGTGAATGCATTTTGTGTTTAGGAAGAAAATTCACTGGGTATTTGGTAACCAGAAGCATGGGTGGTGAGATTCCTTTGTGCAGTTTATTTTGTAAACTTCTTTGCTTAGGCACATGGCAAAATGGCATTTCCCCCCCTTGGAATTAATTGTTGAGTAAATTAGAAAGAATAAAAAATTTCCAGGGCATCTGGGTGGATCAGTCAGTTAAGTGTCTGACTCTTGATTTCCACTCAAGTTGTGATCTCAGGATTGGAGATGGAGCCCCATGTTGGGCTCTGTGCTCAGTGGGGAGTCTGCTTCTCTTCCTCTCTCTCTCTCTCTTTCTGCCCTTCCCCCTACACTCTCTCTCTAAAATAAATCAACAAAATCATTGGAAGAAAAGGAAACACTAAAATATTTTCCATAATGTTCCCTCAAATACAAACAGTTTAAGCCACTCTGAAAGCATACAGGACAAACAATGTCTGCAGTTAGGAGATAAGATGAATGTGGTGAGTATCTTTGCTTATCTCTAAAAAGAACATGCTAGTGGTTTTGACCATTACACAAACTAGAACCCTTATTTCATTCTAATCATGCATTCATAAAAGAAGAAAGCATGAGGAAATTCATGTTGAAATTCAAATAATTAATGAGAACATAAAAGTGATAATTACTCTGATAATTTGCAGCAAGATGATCATTAAGATTTATATGTTCTTCTCATATGATCATAAGTATTGTGCAGCTTATAAAGATAGCTTTTCGAAAGCTAGTATCAAAATGAACATATAATAAATATTACATTGAAATTAATTGTACATTCATTGGGAATAAAGATCATATGTTATTCATAGAAAAGTACTTACATAGTTGTGAAGAATTATTTAGTAGTAAAGACTTAAAAACAAAATACAAAAATCATGAAAGAAGCCAACTGATTAGTTGTAATTAAAACAAAACAAAACAAAACACTACAAGAAAGGTGCCTGGGTGGCTCAGTTGGTTAAGTGGCTGATGGGGGTCGTGATCCCAGGGTTCTTGGACTGAGTTCTGCATTGGGCTCCCTGGTCGGTGGGGAGTCTGCTTCTCCCTCCTCTTTTGCCTCTCACTCCTTCCACCTCTGGCCACCAGCTCTTGCATGCTCTTTTACTCTCTCAAATAAATAAAAATCTTTGATAAAAACACTAGAAGAATTTTAAATATCAGCTCCTGAAATTAATATACCTCTGACATGCAGATTTTAAATTTCAATCTTTATTTTTTGTCACCTTTGTGATCCAATCCAAACATTACATAATAATTTATTGAAAAACATATTTGTTTAAAATTGGTGACATCACAATTCCAGACTTAAAGCTCTATTACAAAGCTGTAATCATCAAGACATATGGTACTGGCACAAAAACTGATCAATGGAACAGAATAGAGAACCCGGAAATGGGTCCTCAACTCTATGGTCAACTAATCTTCCACAAAGCAGGAAAGAATATCCAATGGAAAAAAGATAATCCCTTCAACAAATGGTGTTGGGAAAATTGGACAGCCACATGCAGAAGAATAAAATTGGACCATTTTCTTACACTATACACAAAAACAGACTCAACATGAAAGAGCTAAATGTGAGACAGGAATCCATCAAAATCCTAGAGAAGAACACACGCAGCAACCTCTGTGACCTCAGCTGCAGCAACTTCTTGCGAGACATGTCTCCAAAAGCAAGAGAAACAAAGGCAAAAATGAACTACTGGGACTTAATCAAGATGAAAACCTTTTGCACAGCAAAGGAAACAGTTGACAAAACCAAAAGACAACTAACAGAATGAGCGAAGATATTTGCAAATGACATATCAGATAAAGGGCTACTCTCCAAAATCTATAAAGAACTTATCACATTCCACACCCAAAGAAAAAATAATCCAGTCAAGAAATGGGCAGAAGACAGGAACAAACATTTCTTCAAAGAAGACATCCAAATGGGCAACAGACACATGAAAAAGTGTTCAACATCACTCTGCATCAGGGAAATACAAATCAAAACCACAGTGAGATACCACCTCACACTGGTCAGAATGGCTAAGATTAACAAGTCAGGAAATGACAGGTGTTGGCGAGAATGTGTAAAAAGGGGAACCCTCTTACACTGTTGATGGGAATGCAGGCTCGTGCAGCCATTCTGGAAAACAGTATGGAGGTTCCTCAAAAAAGTAAAAATGGAGCTACCTTATGGTCAGCAATTGCACTACTGCATATATATCCCAAAGATACAGATGTAGTGATCCGAAGGGCACTGGGACCCCAATGTTTATAGCAGCAATGTCCACAACTGCCAAACTATGGAACGAGCCCAGATGTCCAGTCATCAAAAGTGATGAAATCTTGCTATTTGCAAGGACATGGATGAAACTAGAGGGTATTACGCTACGCAAAATAAGTCCGTCAGAGAAAGACAATTATCATATGATCTCACTGATATGTGGAATTTAAGAAATAAAACATAGGATCATAGGGGAAGAGAGGAAAAAATAAAACAAGATGAAATCAGAGAGGGAGACAAATCATAACAAACTCTTAATCATAGGAAAAACTGAGGATTGCCGGAGGGGAGGGAAAGTGGGAGGATGAGGTGATGGACATTAAGCAGAGCACATGATGTAATGAACACTGAATACTCTATAAGACTGATGAATCACTCAACTCTACTCTGAAACCAATAATATGTTTGTTAATTAATTGAATTTAAATTTTTAAAAATGAGGAAAAAAAGAAAAACACATTTGTTGACCAGTTACCCTTTAAATTAAAGGCTTCTGAAGTGGAATAAATTGGAAGTAAATTTTCATATATTGCAGAAAAAATGTTACTAAACTTTTTAATATATTTGAATAAGATATGTCCTCTTGTGTTTGGATCCAGCTAAAACTACTACCCGACAACAGCTAAATATTCCACATTCTAAAAACATTCTAAAGAGAGCTACCAAACGCATTCACAGTGCCTAAAATTAGAAGTATGAGAACAGGCTACTTTCCTTCACTTGTTGCAATCCCTTCCCATGTGCGTGCTGAGTGAAAAATAGCAAACAAAAAAATGATATGACAGATTTGGCTGCCCAGGAGAATACTATGGCAATTTCTACCTCCCCAACTCTCAAGCCAAGAGAGAGTGTGTTTTTGTGTATCTCTGAGTGTATGTGTGTATGGGTGGGGGAGTGGGTAGTAAGAGAACTTCTCCCCAGAGACTAGGGAGTATCTCTAGGATGCATAAGAAGTGGCAGACTAGAAATGAGCTTATGCAGTAGAGTTTCTCGTTTGCATTATTATCAATTTGATGAGGGGGGAAAGGAAACTGAAAAGACACCCGAAGTTGGCAGGGGTGGGAGGCCTGCATTTTCATGCACTGGATGGCAGAAATGACATAGTTTAGTGTGTCCCAAGAGGTCCCCGCTTAAGCCCAAGAGTGCTGTCTGCTGGGTGGGGGCTGGAGAAGAGATCCCAGCAATACAAAGTTCTGAATAGATTATGGTAGAAGATCCCAGGCAGAAGTCAGTAAATATGAGTGTAGGTTGGGTAGCTGAAGCCCATCTGCACTCACACTAGGATCTGCACAGTGAGGAGGTCGGCATCTTCAGGCCATCCCAAAGACATCACGATTCCCAAGTGAAGAGAATCTGCCACACAGAAACCATGGACAGTCAAGACAAAATGGCAGCTATGCCAGCTAACTAAAGAGGTGTTGGCACCTTTTCCTCTACCTTTTTTCTCAGGATTCAACACAACATTGAAGCCAGAATTTGGCAGAGTGAGAGCGCTGGAGAACTTCCTATCTTTCCTGAGGCTTCAGAATTGGTTCTGTGTCTAAGTTTGATAGGTTTGGATTTTAAGACCAGAGAGTGAATTGGGGATCAAGATTTGGTTAAGGAGCAGAAAAGGGCAATATGACCAGGCACTTTACTGAAGGCAACAATTGGAGAGAAAATACCAAACCCCAAAATACAGGCAATACAGACTCTACTATTTCTGGATCCATTACTCTTTCTTCCTTCCTTCCTTCCTTCCTTCCTTCCTTCCTTCCTTCCTTCCTTCCTTCCTTCCTTCCTTCCTTCCTTCCTTCCTTCCTTCCTCCCTCCCTCCCTCCCTCCCTCCCTCCCTCCCTCCCTCCCTCTCTCTCTCTCTTTCTTTCTTTCTTTCTTTCTTTCTTTCTTTCTTTCTTTCTTTCTTTTTTGTTTTTGGTTTTGTTGTACCACATTCTTACCAGAAATGATATATCCTTGCTTAAAAGGATTTCTTTAGGATTTGGCATACAAAGATGATTAAATGATGTTTTAAATTACTAAGAAGTTTTAGGAGACTATATATAAGAATAAATGGGAATTATCAGACAAAATTGTTAGAGAAATATTGTCCAGTATTAATGTATGATTTTATTAAAAGCTCCACTGCAGTTGATACAAAACATATTACTGTTCCTGGGGAAAAGGGTAGCAAAATCCCCCAATTCTTTTCAGAATTACATATCTCAAAATTTCTCAAGTGAAATTTTTTCCAATTAGCAGTGTTCCACAAAGTGTTTTTGCTATCTTAAACAACCTGAAGATTATACATGGGCCATTTGATTATTATCTATCACTGGGACCCATTTTCATGTTCCAGGTGTTTTAGGCTAGATTTTGGTCCTTAAAAACTTCTTGTGCTTAACTGACCTGTGATTTCTAACTTCTCTTGCAGGATCTCAAAATAACCAGTAGAAGTCAGGTTATTTTTAATTTTAAATTTAAAGGTTAGGTTAAAAGAACCTTGTAGAACTTGCAGGATGGGATGAATGTGAAATCACTTCGGAGGATAGCAAGATTTAGGGATTTCCGGGGGACCAAAGGAATCAGCCAATTCATCCAGCTTCTTACCTATGTCCTTAAGAGTAACTCATTGTCTTGTTGAATCTGCAGGGAGAAGATGGCTTTTACCTCCATTAATAACTGCACTATCATCTAGAAGGGACTTTAGAACCAAAACACGGTTCCAAGGAAATAGCATGGAATCATTTCTGAATAGCTTAATTTCTTAAAGAAGTATCCTTTGGCTTTCTTCATTGGCTTTGGCACTAAGATGAAGATGTCACTGTGAAGGCTGGATCCATCCTACTAAATTCATTTGTCTTTAGTAAAGATTTCCATGAAAGCTAATATTTTAACTTGAAGACCAGTTTTGTACCAATAAGTTTAGTAGGACTGTTAGATCAGTGTAGAGTAGGCGTAGGACAATATTGCATAGGCGTGGCAGAGGAGATCAATCTTTAAATCATTACCTTTTGCTTATTCATGGATCACAATGGATTTTTTTCTAAAGTACAGATTTTTTGAACTGCCTATAAAAAGTTTCATTGGAACTCCACTGCTGCACAGTGGAGTGTAATGTAAAATTTAGCTTGATTAAAATGGACCAATGTGGAACTCTGTTCAACTATTTTCTATTTGTTCAAAGACAATATCGATCTCACAATAAAAACATTAAGAAAAGAGCCCCAAATAAACAAGAAGGAAAGAGCTTAAAATGTCCATCCTCATTTAAAATGTGAGAGTCTCAAGATAGAACCATAAGAGAAATAAGAGAGGGCAGAAAGAGGAAAATAGGCTACTGGAATTCTGAACCAAAACACTGATGGCAAGATTAAATTCTGTGTTTATTTAGAAGAACTAAAGTGGAAAGTAAGTTCGCTGTCCCTCTTTTGATTACTGTTTGTTTCTGTTCCAAATTCCAAAGCTTCTCAGAGTGGGTATAATTCAGATTTCTGATTTGGCCAGAGAATTAAAAATATGTCTGTAATGCCTATTTACAGTTGGGAGTGATTGGTGGCAGTCCATGTCCCATATCTCATGTCAACTTTCAATTTTTCCTTTATATTATATCTGTTTGCATTCACTTTAAAAATTAATTCAGTAAATTAAAGTTAAATTTTCATAAACATTTTAGATAGCAAAAGTTAACTAGATGATCATTAATCATATTACATTTTGATATTCTCTGATAAGAGTGAGCTAAATTTTAGAGCTATGCATTAATAATTGCATATGAGGCAACCTCACATTGTTATTACACAGCGTAATGGGAAAAGGACATCACTATTTTCCTGAGCAAGTTACTTAGGATTTATGAACTTCAATCTCTTTTTTAGGAGATGCCAATAGCTCTTCTTTTTTTGCTTTTAATCAAGTTCTCATCCATATAACTTCAAAAGTGCCACTCTGCCTTCTAAGACTTTCTGCATCAACTCTGTCCTCAGTTGAATTTAAAAGTCAAACATAAGAAATACCAAGTATAGATTACTAAGACGTCTCCATGATAAACAGGAAAGAGAATGTACTGCTTCTCAGGATCACTGTGAAAACTCCAAAATTCGCTCAATTTAGGTTACGGTGGGAGAATCCTTCATAAAACTTTAGTCCTGATGAATGTGTATTATTTGAGAGAAAAATAGTAAATTATTTTAGTGATCGCATTAAGATCAATGATCAATCTCAGAAAAAAAAGGTCAATATTCTGCAAGAGCACACACCGTCCTAATACAAACAATGAGAGAAAGTGGTCAGCCCCTTCGAGATTTGTATATCAGAGGCAAAGTTTACAAGTTCATGGAAATTTTACATTTGTTAATTTCTATGTGAATAAATACACAAAGAGAAACTTGCATTGGACTCCTCTTCATATAAAAGATAACACATCAAACAATTGATTAAAGTCTATGTCCCCACATAGGAACAATTTACGTATGGACTTTGCTTCAGAAGCATAGAAACCATGTGCAAAAGTTCAAAGTGGCCTCTAGGTGGAGGTGCCCCTTCCTGCAAAGCCACCACTCACCCCCATACTAGCATCAATTTTCTCTCATCATTGCTTTACAGGGATACACCAGGGTTCTGACTGCTCATCTAATAGTATTTAACATCTAACATTTATTAAACATTCTCTTAGATTAAAGGTCCACCAAGATTAACGTCCTCTTTAGCCATTCTCTGAGCCACTCCATAATGCATCACGACTATAAAACACTAGCAACATGTGAGGTCGCTGTCAGGATCCTCAGTCAGTCGTGGCATCTAACGACCTGCTAGCTCACATCCACCCACAGTGCCCTCGACTTTATTCCAGACTGCCTAATTGACAAAATTCCATTGGTGAATGAAAGCAATGTCCCAATTTCTCAGGGAATTAGTTCCTAAATAAAACACAAAGAGGGGTGCCTGGGTGGCTCAGTCAGTTGTGTTTGAGTCTCGGTTTTGGCACAGGTCTTGATCTCAAGGTGATGAGATCAAGCCCCACATTGGTTCCCCACTGAGCGGGTGGTCTGCTTGAGATTCTCTCTCTCTCTCTCTCTTTCTCCCTCTGCCTCTCCCCCGTTCTCTCTCGAATAAATAAATCTTTAAAAAATACAAAGAAATACATTGCACAGAAACACATAATAAGTTATTATGTGATTTTCTTCTTTTGTAAAATGACAGCATGTAGCCTTCTTTTCAATGTGTTCCTGGTGACTTTAGCTCTTTCTTATGGACACTTTTCATTTAATATTTTGTGCCTCTTTGGAAGATGGCAGGCACATAGATGTGAAGACTGATGACTTTTTTGTAAATCACCTTATGTAACAGGAATGACAGAGATGCTGCTTGTTTCTTCTGAAAGAGTAGGTCAGAGAGCAGAGAGTGCCTGTGGACCAAGGCCCACGCAGGGGGAGCAGCAGGAGCTCAGGCTCCCCTCCGGGATTCAGGGGCAGCAGAAGCAGACCCAGTGACTGAATGTGTACATGGTTCCCTTATTCTATTGCAGCTTAGAGAAAGTTTTTAAGCTGCGTGTATCTGGTTTCAGTGTGTTTTCAAATGTTCATTGTAGAAAAAAATATCTTCCTTAAAAAAATGAGCTAGGACCACATTGTAACTCTTAGGGGCTAGTCTTTGCCGAGTAGAGTGTGTTGAGAGGTAGTGTTTAATGATGGCGTGCAGGCTTATTTTTATAGCTGCTGTAAGCTCCAGACCGGGAATATTGAGAAGAATGAAGTATTGGAAACCCAGCTGCCAATACACTTTTTTTCTTATTGGAAAAAGAAAGTTATGTGTGCAAAAGTTCAGCATTTTGAGTCTCTCTAAATAAGCGCATGTGGTATTGTGGAATAATGAAAAAAGACACCAGAAGAATATTTCCATTTGTATTCACAGAGAGCTGCTTCTGGAAAATCTAAGGAACAGAGCCAAGGAGGCACAGGGACTCCTTTATTCTGATCAGGAAAATTGGTAAATAAAAGGCAACTCTTGGCTGCACTGTCTTGTCCACATTGTTCTGCAATGGAAGGAGTGTGGGCTGTAATCCTAATAGCAATAATCACTAGTAGTAGTTGTCAGAGTTCCAACCATCAAAATAATAGTTATTTGTAAAATATTTACTGTGTGACACGTATTGTCCCAGGAATACTGGTAATTAAACTCATGTAAGCATCCTTTCAATGCTGTGAGCTAGTCATTACAAGTTTCTCAAATGTACGGATGATGTACCTGGGGCCAAAGTGTTTAAGAAACTTCCCGGACCCACATCTAGCCCAGGAGGATCTGGAGACTCACCCAGCAATTCAGCCCCAAGTTACGCTCTGATCAATACTAGGAGGGTCCAGTTAACATCTATTTTAGATCTGATACACTTCCATGCTTCATTCCAGAATTAGGAGACGTAGGTGAAAATCTCTCATCATGCTGCTGGATTTATCATTTCCCTCATGCATTGGGTCAGTTTCCCCTTTGTAATGTCATCAACATACAGCTCCTATTCTGAGACTATTTTGTTAGGTGCACAAAGGCTAAGGACCATTCGATTCTATTTCTAATAAATATTTTAATGTCAAAAACCTCATTCCATTCCACCAGCTTTCATCAGTTTGCACTTTTCTGTTATATTTTTCTGTATCAACCAACTTTTGCTTGGATTATGCTGTGGTAGGAAACAGCCTGCTATCTCAGAAGATTTCTAGAACAGCAATGCTTACTTCTTGCTCCTGACCTTGTTGGATGCAGGCCAACTTCAGCTGTGCTCTAGGTGGTCTCCTTCTGGGACCAGGCTGAAGGGACAGCCATTATCCCAGGCTCCAGGTAGAGAGGATAAAAGTGCAGAGAGAATCATGCAATGCTGTTAAAATTCAAATGTGGCATATGTCACTGCTCCCACGTTCCATTGACAGGAGAAAGTTAATGGAAAAGGTTTAATATTCTAACAGAGAAAGGCAGGCAGTAATTGGAAACAGTAACACGATTTATGGCATGCGATTCAGCTTTTCCATTCCTTTACTTTCTATCGCTTTGGGTCCTTACTTTTAGTGCATTTATCTTGCAAGACATATATAACTAAATTTTAAAACCCAACTTGAGATCTCTTTAAAAAACCCAGGGAAGTGTTTATATTTATTTGGAGGTTTATTGACCATTTTGTGTTTTCGCTTTGTCATGTGGTTTTTCTCACCTCCTTGTTCTCTTCTCTTCTAGAGGTGCTCAAACTTTACTGTGCTTTAGAATCACTTGGAGTGCCTCTTAAAGTGGGTTCTTGAATTAACACCCACAGTTTCTGACTTAGCAGGTCTGAGGTGAGACCTGAGAATTTGCATTTCTTATCTGTTCCCAGATACACAGATGCTGCAGGTTCAGAGACCACACCGTTCTATGGTATTCACTGTATTCTCTTTATTTTTCCCCTTCCCCAGGTGTAAGAAGAAACATAATGATCTTGAAAATACTTAAAAATTCTTTTCATTTTTGTACCAAATTATTTTCCAACATTCTATTTGCAACTTATTTCAAGTTTATTTTTCAAGTCTCAAAATAGTTATTATTCTTAGTATTTTATATCAATGCTACTTCAAATTTATTTATTTATTTATTTATTTATTTATTTTAGTATGTTCAGTTAGCCAACGTATAGTACATCTCTAGTGTTTGATGTAATGTTCAACAATTTATTATTTGCATCTAACACCCAGTGCAATTTATTTATTTTTTAGTCAACGTCTATTAAATTTGCACTATGCACCAGGGCTTTGCAAGTATTGACTTGTTTACCTCCGTAAAAAGCCTATGATGTAACTGCTGTCATTTTTTAAATTCTCACTTTACATGTGGAAACAAGCACAGAGAGGTGCAGGAATTTACTTTTGGCTATGCAGCATGGCTGATTCCAGTGCCAACGTCCTTAACCACTCTACCATATCGCCTCATCATGGTGATCTGTAACCCCCCTTTCTGTTTTCTGCTTCTTTCTTCCAAAAAAATGGATTTTTGTACTTTCTGTGAAAACTAAAGTTAGTGAGGTGAAGACAGAAAGATAATTTCAGCAATAAAAAACTAAGGAATTTTACTTTCTGTCTTCACTCTTGAGTGATAATTTATCTTGAGTTATTTTTCTCCAGAATTTTGAAAATATTTTTCTAGGGTCTTCTGCTTATTGTTGCTAATATTGAGTCATCTATTCATCCACCATTTTTTTTCTAAAAGGAGTCTGGTTTTCTTTGGGCTTGCTATTTTTGCATAGAGCCCAATATGGGGCTTGAACTCACGACTGAGATCAAAACCTGAGCTGACATCAAGAGTTGGATGCTTAACCGACTGAGCTACCCAGGTGCCCCTCTTTGAGCTTGCTATGAAGATTTTTTATACTTTACACTTAATTTTGCATATTCACCATGACATGTCTATTTGTTGGCTGGATGGAACTCTAGAAGACACAGGTCTTTCTTCATTGCTGGGATTTTTTTCAGATATTATTATTTTGAGTTTGCATCTCTCCTGTTCACTTGTCCTATTCACTTGGACATCCTGTTGGATATATGTCAGGCGTATTCTGGACATTCTCATTCTACCTTTCTTATCTTAATATCATATCTTAATAGTTTTCTTTCTTCACAGTTTGTGCTGCATTCTTGATTTCTTCAGATTCATCTTCTAACTAACTAGGAATCTCCTCAGATAGCCTAATTTTATTCAATTACTTCCATTTCAATGGCTTTAAAAACATCTAGAAGTACTAGTGGTTTATTTTTCAAATATTGTTTTTATATTACGATGCCACTCTATCTAAATTTCTTATTTTTATTTATTTTAAATATAATTATTTTATATATTTTAAAACATTTTCCTGTTTGTAGTTGTCAAGTTCTTGAGGTACTAATTTGCCTTTTTTAAAATCAGCTGATTTCCTCTCAGAGTGATTCATTTACGTGTTTTGTATTGCTTTACTGTAAGCTCATCTTCAAAAAGCTTTTCTCTCCTCTGGCGATCTCATAAGCCTGAAATTCTTAAATCTTCTCAACAAAACTACTTCACCTTTGCCTCCTTCAAAGCCCTACAGCAGTGAGCAATTCTGGATGAATTCTGAGTTTAATATCAGCTTGGAATTCTTTCCTTATGCAAGTAGTTTACATTCCTCCCATAAATGTTGATTAAAATATGTAAGTAACGCTACACTGTATTTGTGGGGCTGAGCCTTTGTTTAGATGACCCTTCTCCACCCTAACTCTGAGAAAGATGTCAGCCCTTCTCATCCACTGCTTTCTCAGGGCATTGAGCCAAGGGGGGCTACTCCTTCCTCAAGAAGGGGAGGGCAATGGGGAAGCCAGATTTTATGAAAGGAATTCAAGTCCCCAGCACCTATTTCATGTTGGTGCAATGTCAATGTCTTATTTCCTGCCCTAGTGATGTTTAGAGCTGTGTGTGTGTGTGTGTGTGTGTGTGTGTGTGTCTCCCTCATTCAGGTACATAACTTTGGAATCTCTTGTCAGATTTGGACAATTCTCAGCCATTTTCACTTCAAATATTTCTTCTGCACATTTTTTTTCTCTCTTCATTTTCTGAAATTCCAGTGACATGCATGTTAGGGTTTTTCTCTGTATGTTATCCATATTGTAATCTAATTTCTGTTTTTTAAAAAATTATTTTTCTCTGTGTTTAATCTAGGTATTACCAGTAACCTACTTTTCAGTTTACTAATATACTCTTCAGCTATTTTTAACAGATATTAAATCCATTTATCAAATTCTTATATTCATTTGTAATGTTTCAGAATTTCCATTTGATCCTTTTTGTAGGTTTCAGTTCTCTGCTGAAGTTTTCCACCTAATCAGTCATATTTTGAGCATTTTAATTGCCATTACTTTAACTCCCATATTGGTTTGTTGGTTAACTCCAGTGTTGGATAACTTACAGTCCTGCTTTTATTGATTATTTTCTTCTCTTGGCTTCTTTATTTGGTATGATTGAAAATATTTGATTAAGTGATCAAAAGTATACCTGAAACATTATAGAGATGATTTGAGGATCTGAATGATCTTATCTTTGTCCATACAGTTCAGCTTCTTGCAAGTGGTTAGCAACATATCAAATTCATTAAGCCTGGGACTCAGCTGATTTAAATCTAGGTTTCTGTCTCTGTCAGGACTTATATTCAATTTGCCTTATTCATGGGGTAAAGCACTTCAGGATCTCACAAGAATCTTGGATGTTTACAAGGGCCCTGAAAGAGGACTCCTCTTCCTTGGTGGACCTTGAAATCCAAATTTGACTCCCAGTATCATGAGGCTATTGAAAGTTCCTATCCGCCATTTTCAGCCTTGCTTCTCAGCCCCTAGTGGTTACTTGCCCATGGGTAAGTACTTTATGAAGCAGAGTTAAATGACAGGCTCACTTCACTGTGCTTTCTTCTATTCAAGGGCACATCAAGCGACAACCAGGCATTTCCTACACTGTTCCTTCCTATTTAGGACCCCAGGTCTGGCACGGCTCACTCTGTTGCAGGGGAGATGACTGGCGTGTTGCCTACTCTCTGTAGCAGATTTTGTATAAACAGAACCTGGGACCCTTGCTCAAGGCAGTAAGAATCTTGATCTCTCTTATCACTTCTAGCTCAGAGATTGGAACTCTCATTTAAGAGTATATTAAGGTCTCTGACCTACCCAGAAGTAATATTCCTTATATTTTTGTATAAAAAAATAATCCAACTATATTTTTTTAAGGATAAGGGAATTTTAAAAGAAAAATTCAGAAATTTTTGTTCAACATGCTACTTGTCACATTGGCTTACCTTACCTAAGTACAACAGATAATAGGTACAGAGATATTAATTCTCTGTTCCTGTTCTTGGAAAGAAACATGGTGGTTTCTGGGCATCTAAGCTTCATGCAGGGGGTCTCTCGAAAGGTATGTCCCATGAGAGAATTCTCTTAGGATTAGTTGTCAAGTTTTATTATTTTTTAAAAATTCTAATTATTGGCATTGCACTACAAAAATAGATGAATATGGGAAGATATGACATCTTTTATATTGTATAAAGCTTTCCATATTTGTTGTTTAGATCTGCACATTTCTCAGGTAGTCTACTCTTAGCAATTTTATGGCGATTTTTGTCACTGGAAAGAAAGTAATTTGTTTCCATTTCCTTTTTGAGATATGTATTGCTTCTTTGTAAGGAAGTCCTTAACTTTTGTGTATTGATCTTTTATCAAGCCATCTTACTGAACTCATTAATTCAAATCCATTTTCAATTGACTTGTTTTTGCATTTCCTAATTATACAATCATAGAGTTTGCTATGACTCAACTATTTAACAAAACAGTTACACAGAAAAATTTCTTCACAGCAATACAAAATAATTGTCAAGCTCTGAGAATACTTAGGAAGGCTGATAACTTAAGTTTCTTTGTCCTAAGAGAAGTGGGCAAAACCCTGGCAGTGAAAGTATGCAACCATAGAATGCAGTCCTACCTGACTCTTTTTTTCATTATTTCTATGGATTTGTGGAAATTCAGTCCATACGATGAAGGGTGTCATTTTTTAGATCTCTGACAAGGAGACTTGGTTTATATAGTCATGAATTATTCCTCTTTGATAGGACATTTTTATTGTAGGAAAAAAAGGCTTTGAGAAAGGCCTTGTTGTAACTATTTTTTAAATGAATAGATTTACTACTTTTCTTCTCTATGATTAGATGAGCCTTTTAATTTTGTGAGTGACAGGTATTGAAAGAAAGAAATAGTCATGTCCTTCTCATGCCTATGGTGTGCACAGATTTTTAGAAGGACAGAGTCATAGTCTTTTCACATGGTAAGCTGAGTGGATAGGAAGAAAAGTCAGGAAATGATGAGGACTCAAGAATTTGCCATCTGGATGTTCTGCTGTAATAATATCATATCTAGTGGGATTATGTGCTTATTGGTACAAACCATGACTCTTTGGTAAAACTCAGCTCATGTTCTCTCACTTAATTTATAGATTTTAAAAATAATGTACATCTGAAATTGACCAAGGATTTGACCTCTGTATAGGAACCAAGAAGTGAAAAAGAATTTACTCCTGTTCCCAATTGCACGAACAGCTATTTTACTACACATGGGAACAGGGGCTGTTCTGACAAACTAGGCACACACTTAGCCAAAGACAACTTGAGTACTCAGGACTGCTGAATCACAGGCATTGCTAGTCTACCTACCAGTTGACAAGGGATACTCAATGTACACAGTTTTATATGCACATCTCTTCCAATTCTAATCCTTATTCTAGAGATATTAACAAGTCATTTATCTGGTAGAAGGTCATTTACGTAAACTCTCAAAAATGGATGAAAAATACAGCCTTTCATGCCTTCGCTAGAAAAGAGAAAGGAAATGTACCTTTGTTTTGTAAAGAGCAAATGCATTGTAACCTTGGTTTGCACCTAACTTACAAGTATTCTGAAATTCAGCATAATAACATTTACTTCTTTTTCAGAGTCACCTCAGCTATTATAGTTAGTAGGAACTAAAATTTTAAAATGTTTACAAAGACATGAATGTGACCACAGTTGCCCTTTCTAGGTGTGCTGAGTAAAAAGTAAAAGGTGAACCTTAAAAAGTATTTTTCAACAAGAAAAAGAGAATAAAAGGAGGTGCCAAGCTTTATGATGATTTTAAATCTAAGCAAGTATTTGACAGCCTTAGTCACTGAATCAGTTCTCAAATAAGACAGTAGATAAACAAATGAATAAAGATAAATTCATTCTGATTCAAAGTGCAGCCTTCATCAGGAGGGTCCTTTTGACTTGTCCCTTCTTGTGTTCAACTGAAGAACTTTCTCATCCAACTTCCAACAAATCCATTTCTACTGTCCTCTCTTCTTACCCTGATGGCATGGATTCCTCTATGGGATTTCAATTTTCAGAATAGTTTTCAAAAATAGTTGAAATCATATCACCAAGGACTCTCTAATGTTTTTCATTTCTTCTTTCCACACCACATTCACTGCCAAAAAATTTATGGGAGTTGAGGGAATGGGAGGTGCTTGAGTGCATGGGGGGGGTACCATGTTGAAGAAACAACGGCACAGTATGTCTCATGCACACACAATTATCTCTCTTTAAAGTCTCAGGAGTCTTATTCCTGGATACCTAGTGGTATCTATCCACTTTCAGATCTCATGGCTCCGTCTGTTTGCATTTTCAGGTAATTATGGAGTCACCTATCAGAAGTGCTGTGCTTTGGCACTTCCAGTTTCCTGTACGATAAAGGCGATTGCCTTATTTCTCCACTTATCTGCAACATCATACCCCTCAACCAGGACAGAAAATAAAACCAAATATTTATAACATAACCAGGGAACAGCAACAACTATAAACTTCACTTTACAAGCACATAAAAAAAGAACAACAGAAAACCAGGGGAAGCATCAGGGAAGAGGCTGGGAGGTTATAGGACTGCAGGGGACCAGGCCCAGGAAAACCCTGTCCCAGAGAGAGAGAAGCAGCCCTTTGAGATTTGATGGTAAAGAAACACTAGCAAGCAAGTGGTAAAGAACAATATTCTTAAAGAAGCAAAAGGAGTTAAAATTAGCAGCCTCAACCTACCTCTACCAAGTGCATCCTATAGAAGAGGCCTGGAAGAACCAAACCAGCTAAGCCAGTCAATTCCCTGATCCTTCCTTTCACCCGTAATTTTTGGAAAATGTAGTATTTAAAAATAAATAAAAGCAAAGCAACATCCATATGGAGCTACTAAAGGAAAAACTTAGGAAAAAGAGATGAAATGTATCAGCTGGAGAAAATAATTTTCTTAAGAAAACAAAGCATAGGAAAATTGGAACACAGTACCCATATTTGCATTAAGTACCCCCAAACAGGTGATTGAAGACATAAGAAAAACAACCAACTAATATCAGAATGTCAAATCTTGGAATAGATATGGAAAAAATAGACATGTATATGTATAAAAAGGAAAAACAAATAAAATGTGCATAATTGGAATCCTGGAAGAAGAAAAACAAAATAATGGAATATGGTCAATATTTATCTATGAAAACCTGCTCAACATTAGGGAAATCAGAATCTACATATTTGAAAGAAGCTATTATGTACTGGGACAATTAGAAATGGTTGATTCCTAGATAAACTCCTGTAAAACTATGGATTTTAGGAATAAATAGAAATTTCTTTTAGCTCTCAGGTAAGACTATGTCACTTAAAAAAGAAAGAGACAGCTTGGGATCAGATTTATCAGCCTCTAAATAGAAAATAAGACAATAATGGACATTCCCAGAAGAATCAAGAGAAGGAAGTGTCAAGGGGTCTTTAAACTCTCAAGGCCATAGAAATACATTTTAACATTAAAAAAAAAATCCTCAGGAAATACCGTCCTCAGGAATCTCCAAGAGGAGAGGCTTTACCCAATAAAGATAAATATTAGCAAAGAACTGATGTTGGGCATTTAGAATATGTAGCTGGCTGTTAAAACTATAATACAAATACAAATCTTTCTAATTACTTCCCAAAGACAACCCCCCCACACACACACAAAAAAAAAAAAAGAGAGAGAGAGAGAGAAAGAGAAAAGGACTGGTATCACATAGAGAAAGAAACACAGTCAATATAATACACACAGTGAACAAAACATAAACTAATATGATAAACTAGCAACCAACTGTATCAGACATAGCAATGATTTTAAAGAATTTTTTCCATATATTAAAAGAAAAATATTTTCAGATTGATTTGCAAAGTAAAATACATGCTGATGGGAATGTAAAACTTTATAGATACTCTGGAAAACACTCCGAGAGTTTGTCATAAAAAACCAAACACCTACTTACCATATGACTCAGAAATGGAATTCTGAGCCTCTATCCCAGAGAAATAAAAATCTATGTCCTCATAAAACCTATACATCATTGATCATAACAGCTTTGTTTCTAATATCCCAGAATTAAAAACAACCACGTTGTCCTTAATAAGTATGTGGTTAAATAAAAAAAACACCAAACAAACCATGTTATGGAATACTACTCAGCAATGAAAATGAATAAATTATTGATACACCAACAATTTGAATAAGTATCCAGAGAATTAACTTTTGTACATGTGGATAATTTGGATGTGAATATCTTTAGCACTGTGCTGAATGTGAACTATCTACAGAATTGTGCTATTCTGAAAAGGTCACATGATTCCATTTATATAATATTCCTGAAATGACATAATTGTAAGCTGGAAAACAGATGACCGACCACCAGTAGTTGGAGATGTCGGGTCCTAGTGGTGAGTGTGACTATCCAGGAGTAGCACGAAAAGGTCTTGTAGTGAGGGGCAGTTCTGTATCTACACTGTAGTGGTGACTACAAAAATCTACACATCATAAAATGACATGAGGCTAACATGGTAGCCACATATTAAATTCTGGCTTTGATGTACTATAATGTACTGTATATCAATGTAAAATGTAACCATTGGGGGAAATTGAGTGACCAGTACACAGAAGCTCTCTGTATGATGTTTATAACTTCCTATAAATCTGTAATTATTTATAAATAAAAAGTTCATGGGGAGCCTGGGCGGCTCAGTAGATAAGCGTCTGCCTTTTGCTTGGGCCATGATTCCAGAGTCCTGGGATCAAGCCCCACATCAGGCTCCCTGTTTGACAGGCGAGATGCCTACTTCTCCCTCTCCTACTCCCCCTGCTTGTATTCCTTCTCTCGCTGTGTCTCTCTCTGTCAAATAAGTAAATAAAATCTTTTAAAAAAAGTTCAAAACATTATTTTAATATTGGTCCTTCCAAAACATCCACTTCATGTTTTCTAAGAAATGGAAATAGGTGTCAAGAATTTTGAAGGAGTTAAGATTTTGCTTTACTTAGAAGCTAGCAATTCTGTGTGTTATTCTTACATGGATCCTGGCAGATGACAAGAGACTCCCAGGTTAGAGAAAAAAGACTTTTACTCAAGACATGGCAATCAACCAGAGTATCAGCAGGTTTTGAACAGTTAGAAAATCTTGACAAAGCATAGCACCATGGGAGGAATCACACTGCCCTATATTAAAGTTCATTATACTGCTGTAGTAATCAATGGCCTGGTCTTGGCAGCGGATAAGTACATAGATCAAAGGAACAGAATGGAGAATACTGAAATAGATGCACATAAATATGTCAAAATTCTTTTTGATAAACATGCCCAAGTAATTCAATGGAGGAAGGATAACCTTTTCTTTAAATGATGCTGGAGCAATTGAACATCCACAGGCAAGAAAACCGCATCCTAAGCCCCATACCCATACATACAGAAGTTAGTCCAAAATGGTTCATGGACTAAAGTGTAAGAAATAAAACTGTAAAACTTACTAAGAAGTAGGAGAAAAGTCATCAGGAATGAAGACTAAGCGAAGAGTTCTTAGATTTGACAGCAAAAGAATGACTCATAAAAGGCAAAATTTATCAGTTGAAACTCATCAAAATTAAAAACTTTTGCTCTGTAAAATCTATGTAAAGAAGATGAAAATACAAGTCATTGGCTAGGAGAAAATATCGGCAAACCTTCTATCTGACAAAGGACTAATATCAAATTATATAAAGAATTCTCAGAACTCAGTTGAAAAAAGATTTTTAAAAATTCCAATTAGAAAGTGGGCAAAAGACATCTGAATAAAGAGAATATATGAATGACAAAGAAGCACATGGAGGTATGTTCAACATCTATTTGCCCTTATGGAAACACAAATTAAGACCACAATGAGATATCACTGCAGAAAGGCTAAAATAAAATAAAAATAATGACAATAGTAAATGATGGCAAAAATGTGTAAAAACTTGACTACTTACAAGTTTTGGTGGGAATGTTAAATGATTTAAGACTGGAAAAACTTTGGCACTGCTTATAAAACTAAACAAGAATCTACCACATGAACCGGCAATTGGCTTCTTGAACATTTACCTACAATAAATAAGAATTTATGTACACAAAAAACTGTAAATGAGTATCTATAGCAACTTTATTTGTGAAGGCCCCAAACTGGAAACAACCCATATGGCCTTCAGTGGGTGAATGGCTAAACATACTGTGATAAAGGCACACCGTGGAATATTCAGCAGTAAAAAGGAACAAACTATGAATCATGGATGTATCATTCCACCCCACCTTAAAAGATTTTATTTTTTTATTTAACAAAGAGAGAAAGAGAGAGAACAAGCAGGGGCAAAGGCAGACAGAGGCAGAGGGAGAACAGGCTCTTTGTTGAGCAGAGTGCTACGTGGGGGTCGAACCTGGGACCCCAGGATCATGACCTGAGCTGAAGGCAGATGCTTAACCTACTGGGCCACCCAGGCACCTTTCATTCTGCCTCTTTCATGAATGTATCATGATATAGTCAAGGGAATTATGTTGAGTGAAAAAAAGACAATTCCAAAAGGTTACTTACTCTCTGATTCTATTTATGTAACAATTTGAAAGGGAAACATTTTAGGATTGGAGGACAGATGTCAGAAGTTAAGAACAGGAGTGGGATGGGGTAGGATGGAGTTGGGTGTCGATATAAAAGGGCAGCAGGAGAAAGGCTTGTGGTGTTGAGCTCTTCATATCTCGAACACATGCACAATCACACACGTGTGTGCACACGTGGGTGAAAACAAGATTAGGGCAGGATGAAGATAGTGGAATTGTAACAGCGCCAATATCCTGGTGGTGATATTATATTATTATTTTGCAAAATGTCACTATTGAGATCTCTGCTATTTCTTACAACTGTAGATAACGTACTTAAAAATCTCAATCAGAAAAGAATAACATTAATGGTTTATAACACATTGAGTATAAAAGGAATCCACGAATCTATAGTGATCCTAGAATCAGCAAATTATCAAAGGAAGTATACATATACAATAAGGAAAACTCTTGTTTAAATACTAAAGCCACCAAAAAAAAAAAAAAAACGAAGAACGATAGAATCCCTGTATTTCAGATTTCAATGCGATGACTGATTCAGACAATGATCATCAGTGTATTCCTAATTTATCAGGTTAATGTTTATAAGGAAAAGAATATTAATTAAAAACAACTTTTATAACAAGGAAAGCTGGCCAAATTTACCATATCCAAGTGACTGAAGTTATCAACACCCACAAGGTATTTGTCACCCCACTTTGTGTTCCGTGTAATGTAGGCTGCGAGAAACAACATCACGTACGCATTGTTCTTGGAAAAATGTTTAACCTGAGGAACCAAGAGGGCGAATCCAGTTTGCGGGATATTGTCAAAGACAAGTTCCTATACTCTTCCAGAGTGTTGATATCTTGGAAGACAACAGAACAGAAAAGCAAAACAAAAAAAGAGAGAGACAGAGACAGAGGGGCAGAAAGAAAGAACGAAAAAAGGTAGGTGAAGTAATCTAAATTAAAGGGAGCTAAAGATTACAACTAAATGCAGTGAGTAATCCTTGAGTGAAATCTGGAGCAAAAAAAGTAAAAACCGTTCTACATCCATTTGGGGAAAGGGAAACATGGGATATGGATTGTATTATTTTATCAGTATTAAGTCTTGAATGTGGGCACGCACTGTATTTACATAAAAGAAGATCCTTTAATGAAGAGATAAATATCACAATATATATGGTAGGTATTATGTGGGCAACTTTCAAAAATTTAGTTAAAAGTGCAGAGGGGTGAATAGAGACAAGGAGAGTGAAAGAAAAATAAAGTAAATATTGCAAAACATTAACCACTGAGTTCAACTGCAAATACGTCCCTATATTTCTTTTTTTTTTAAAGATTTTATTTATTTTATTCATTAGGAAAGAGAGAGAGTAAGAGAGAGAATGAGAAGGGAGAAGGTCAGAGCGAGAAGCGGACTCCCCACGGAGCTGGGAGCCCGACGCGGGACTCGATTCCGGGTCTCTGGGACTCGATCCGGGTCTCTGGGATCATGACCTGAGCCAAAGGCAGTCGCTCAACCAACTGCGCCACCCAGGCGCCCCACGTCCCTATATTTCTATTCAACTTTTCTGAAGCTTATAATCTTCAAAATGAAAATATTTAAGGGTTATTAAATGCCCCCAAAGTAATAAAAATAGGCTGGCATCTTTGCTTTCAACAGCCTAAGCGAGGATGATGGGAAAGGAGGTGAGAAAGCAGGCAGTTTCCCACCTCAGATAACTTTCCTGCAGATGGGTCCTTGTGGTTTCCATGCTGTTGCTTACACACGGCGAGATAGCTGCGTGGAAGCTGGTTGATTGGGGATTTAGGATCCTATGTCATTCAACACTATTATCTTTAAGGAGCTAGTTGAAAATTCAAGTCAAGAGACCATGTCTTAAGGTAACAGTCATTTGGGGGCGGAGTTCTCATTGCAGAGATTCCCAAGCAATATAATTAACATGGACAGCAGAAATGTAGCTCAAAAGTCAAATAATGATTATGTTACGTGTGAAATAACTCAATAATAAAAAGGTTGGATTACCGTCATAGTTTCAGCATCTGCTTCTTTGAAAATGTTAGTTCCTAGGCCTTGTTTCAGACTTGATGGATCAGAAACTCTAGGGGATGCTCCAGACTCTAAATTTTTGTATAATTCTTCCAGAAACATTAATCAGCTAAGGTTTGCAGACATCTGGCATAAGGTGTTGATGTTATTGTTGAAATATAAAATTAAATCCAATTAAATTTTCCCATTAAATATTTTCATAATCATTCTAGTCAGTGATTAGGTGGAAATTGGGGAACAGCAGTAACACTATTTCCTATGTATTTGTCATTAAGGTAGAGCTCAGTTTTTATGAAGATAAGCAGAAACCCTATTTAAAGCAAGTGGCTAGCATACAATTATAAAATTTGTTCCTGGGATGCTGGCATTGATAAGGACAGGCAAAGAGTCCACTGTTAAGGAAAAAAGAACAATGAAATGCATCCTGTATGCTAAATAGTCATATTTCTTTATACATTCTTGGACTAAGGAGGTAATTTGTAGTGTCTTGTTAGCCTTAACATCACGTAAGGATATTCTGTCATTTCTTTTAATGAAGTTTAAATGACATGATTCTACAGCAGCAGAAGGCCACCTGTGACCCAGCTGTCTGCTCCATCACACTCCTCAGTCCCTGCATCTCTGCTCCCAATCTGATGTTATTGCTTCCGTCACTTTGCAGACAGGTAGCGAAGCTCCTGCCACAAGTGGGACCATTTTCCCATTGCTGCTGGCCATGCAAAAGTGAACTAAGACACCGCTCTTGGAAATCACGTTGCAGATTTGGAGAGACTGAAGGCTAGACAACTTGTCCAAGGTCATTGAGTTGAATGTCGCGAAAAGTTCCCAGGGGTCTGACTCCAAAGCACTCTTCTCGTACAACTGTGCCTCTCATGAGCTGAGGATGAGATATAAATTGCTTAACAGGGAAACACAAACTGGTAAGAAAGCTTCAAGGCAGTGGGATTCTCTTTGACACAGCTTTGAGAACCCACTTTGGAAGAACAGATCGAGAACTGACAAGGAAAAGAAAGGAGATGCCAGATTGAGGTGATATTTTGGTCCCGTGTGGGAACAACAACTTCTCAGTCAGTTGGCAATCAGAGAACAGTACTGGGGAAGGCTCGAAAATGTGTCTAGCAAAAGTACCTGGATTTAATTAGGCGATACAGAGACATTGATGACTTTGTAAATTTGTTTGTTAGAACTGTGCCATAGGGTAATTCAGCATTTGCCTATGTAACAAACTGAGGAGAGGGGCTGGAGTCAGGAGGGCTATTAAAATGATCCCTAAGAAAAGGCCAAGGTGCTCATGGTTACCTAGGAAAAGGTCAACAGACCCTCAACATCAACTAACAGGGCCATGATCCAGCTACAAAAATCAGAAGAGGTCAAGGGATACCGGGAGAGAGAATTCTACTAAGTGTAAGGACAGGAAAGAAATAAGAACATCATGCATAGAAATACTCAGTTAGACAATGCTTGGCCAGTTAATCATGTTGATTTGTCTCTTGTGCCTTGTTTTTCACCTTTTTTCTTTCTTTCCCCCCTCTCTTTATCTCTCCTTCCCCTATCTTCCTCCCTCTTCTCTTTTTTCCTTTCTTTCACACTATAACGGCAAAGTTGAGTAGTTTCATCAGAGACTGTATGATCTGCAAAGCCTACAATATTTACTATCTGGCTTTTATAGGAAAAGTTTGCCAACCTTTACTC
Source organism: Nasua narica (assembly GCA_028533885.1). Taxonomy (NCBI): domain Eukaryota; kingdom Metazoa; phylum Chordata; class Mammalia; order Carnivora; family Procyonidae; genus Nasua; species Nasua narica. The sequence goes on along the minus strand of CM052808.1, from coordinate 73,432,379 downwards.
TAGAGAGACATCAAAGGCAATGGGACGATTATTGATCAGGAATTGGAAACTGTGAGTTAGTTCCTGTTGTCCCAAACCGCAGTGGGCCTCAGGTAAAACATCTAACCTTTCTGAAACTAAAGCATGTTGTCATTATGTAACTGAGCATGAGCAAAATATAGATCTCCCATCCTTAGAAGATCATGGAAATAAGAAGGAAGAAGTCATTAAAAAAAAAAGAAAGAAACTTAAAAATTTGCCAAATAAAGTATCAAGATCCTCTGATATTTTGCTGAATGTTTTATTAACCCACCACAATATATATGTAACTTACATTATCAAAGGATTTGAAAGATGGATATAGTTCCCTTTGCTGAGTAAAAAAGGAGAAATCATTATCATTTAGCCAAGGGTGGAGCCCTTCTTCCAACACTTGTGGATACAGGAAGAAGTTAAAAAGTAAATTTTTTTTAAATGATAAAATATGAACCACTAGATAGTCTCTAAGGTCTCCTTCAGTTCCAGAATCCTGTGACACAAATACACCACATAGATACTTCAGAGATGCTGTGATCACATCTCTCTCTTTTTCTCCCTGAATGATGAGATAGCGAGAAAACATCCGGGGAGCCTGGCAGGCCGAATGGTTAATACAAAGATAAAATGGAGTCACGTAAGCCCATAAGTTTGGTAATTGCTGAACTGAATAAGGATAACTGTCTTTTCATTGCTTTTTAACTCTCTTTTTAAAGCCTTTAATATGTAAATGTTCCTGATGAATTTTCAAAAGGGGAGACATATTACATTGTATTTCCCAAACTCATATGACCATGAAAATTCATTTTCCTCAACATCTCTCGTGACCTCCTTTCTACAGAAAACACTGCTTTAAATAATGACGATCTGGTAGGTAGATTTATGACAGCATTACGGTGAATGGAAAGTGTAATTTTGTTGTAAGGCAGATCAGGAGGGTACATGGGGGGACACATTTGGAAGTCCTCTCTCCTGAAGGTGCCAAGTAGTGATTCAGCTACCAGATGGTGGGTTGGAGGGTTTGGAGGTGAGGAGGGAGCTCTGCCACTCTGGATGAAGAAAATCAAGTTTTTAAGACACACACACACACACACACACACACACACACACACATCCTATAATACAACAGTACGAGCTACTACACCAAAGTCACTTCACCTACTTACACTTTCACTTCCCAGGCTGTGTTTTTGGTTTTCCAACCTTTTTTTTTGCCTTTAAGATGACTTTGAACTTCATTTAACCAGACTTCATTTGCATAAGTGTATGTTTTCCAGTTACTGGGGCACAAAATGTGACTTGTAAATATAGCATCTGGCAGTCCCAATCGTAGGGTTAGGAAGATCCTGCCGCTTGCAAAGAGTGGTTAAGTCCCTTTAGCATGGAGAAGTCCAGGGGACAAAGGTATGTAACTCTCGGAAGGTGTCAAGGAAGTGTCTTAGTCTGTGTTACCCCAGCAAGCAAAGCCGGAGGCAAATGACTGTGGTCATGGAGAAGACTTTTCTTTACCTTGTCCTTCAGGGACACCATGGGTGCCGCGATGTGGCAGAAACACATATCTAGAGCAGACGTACCTTGCTAATGAATCTGAGAACCCCGCCTGGATGGTTTCCACCACTTAGGTGGTCATAGAGAATCTGCCATAAAGCCACAGGTATGGTATGAAAGGCGCCAGGGCAAGAAAGATACATGATATGCAGGTCTGTGCCACCTGTCCTTGGAGTATCTTGTGTCGTGGGGACCTGCTAGGACTCGTTCCTGAACATTTCCATTGTAAAGTGCTTTGCTGCTGTGTCTGCCTCACCTTGAGATCTGGTAGATTTACCAATCTCCGGCTCACAGCAGGTGGCCCCTGTCACGCAGGCACTGGGTGCCTTATGGTCCGTTAATTATTCCCTACCCAGACCAGAATCATGCCAGGGGCAGTTTTAATTCCCCAGAAAAGCCGTGGACACGTTCCACATCACTAGGTCTGTGCACGGCAGAACTCCTACCGGGGCGCTGGCCAGACCCCAGCCAGCATTCCGGGATAACACAGATGCCAACAGCACTAGCCCAACTCCTGGGTCGCGCAGTTCGACGGTCACGAAAGCCTACGACGTGCTGAAGAGTTCTTTCTGCTCTGGACTCCACTGAAAACTGGCGACCTTCCAAGCAAATCAAGAAATGGCTTAGAAAAATATGCTGAAATATGATACATGTTATATGCAAAATCCAAAGAAGCCCCTCACACACCAGACCTCTTTCTGAGTGGCTGGGATGCTCAATGTGACATCATGTCCTCCGTCTGGGACTCTCTGTGGCTCCTGAGAATCCCACTGTCTCGACTTCCATCTGCACCTCATCTTACTTAACCACAATGAAAGTCTGGGTAACGGCGAAGCTACTGTATGCCAAGAGTAATCATTTCATGTTTACAACCAGAAATCGGATGGGCCAAGGGAGTAACCCAACTCTCCAAATCTATCCCTGAGGGTGTGCTGTCTAAAGCCTTTCCTGGTTCTATGACAGCGTGAGTAGTTTAAAAAAGCAAGACCTGAAGCCAAGGCGTATGTGGTACCACTTTATTAGAAAGTACCGTCGTGAAGGAACAGCGAAGGAGAAGGGAAAAAAGCCAATATAAAGACGGGCTATGGAGCTGACCAGGGCTACGTGTGAGGACGTTCTCGATCTGGCAGAGCTGTCTTTGGAGATGTCGTAAGACCTGTCTCCAGTCAATCCATATGGAGAGAAAAAGAGCAACACATTTAATCCCTGGCTCCCACTTCCCACTGGGGGAAAACGGTTTATACCAGAAGCTTTTAGCACCTGCTGCAATATCTAGTGCCAATCAGGATCCCACAGAATTTAAAGTCTTGATGTCAACAGCGAAGCCGTGGGGCAGAGTGAGAGCCACACAGTGTGTGCACAGTAAGTCTGCCCCAGGCTGAGGGCCACTGGAGCCCACCCAGGACCGACAGCTACAGCCACACCTGGAACAACAGGCAGGCTGAGCCAGAGACAGGAAAAGGCCAACAGATGCAGAGAAAACAAGAGAGGATAATTGAGGAGTGAAATTCAGCACATTGGTGGTGGAAGGTTACTCAGAAGGGAAGAGATTTTAAGGAAATAAAAGATTAACAAAGGATACTCACTGGGCAAAGTAATCCATGAAGAATTGGGTAAGAATGGTTACTTTAAGGATTAAGAAGCATTTCAGCTTTGGAGAGTGTGATGTGGAGCGTATGCTAGGAGATCAATACAAAATGAACCAAAAGAATGCCAAATAGCAATAAGGATCTGGTTCAAGTTAGAGTCCTTCAAGCACTACTACTCCTTGACTCTTCTGAGCATTATGCCCTTGGAAGAGAAGGCAGACAGTTGTAGCCACGGCCAAGTCAGGTTTTTCTGCGGGTACAGCGCGCTCTGTGCAAGGTCAGTGGGAGAACAAAGCAGGCGGAGACGGCATCTTTAGCCCTGGCCGTTAGAGAAGATGAAGAAAAGCCAGAGCAATTTTGAAATGAAGAATGTTGGAGGACTCACACTACTCAATTTCAGGACTTAACTGTAAATAAAACTCTAAATCATTAAGAGTGGTTTAATCATTAAGAGGTCTATGTCTATGGCAGAGTGGTTCTGCCATAGACATAGAGATCAAGTAGGCAGAAGAGGGGGTTCTATATAGGGACCCACACATGGATGACTGATTTTTTTAAAGCACTTATATATTTCAAAGGGTAGGATAGACTGCTTAAGATATGGTGTTAAAACAACTGCATATCTTTATGTAAAAAATGGACCTCAACTTCTTCCTCACTCCATACACAAAAGTTGACTTGAAATGGATCCTACACCTACAGACGAAAGCCCCCCACATCCGTGTCTCCAACTACTCTTCTCTCACCCCTCATGGGCCACACCAGTCATCCTGCTGCAGCTCCATCTGCCTGAAGCTCCATAATTTACTGGCTTGCTTAATTCAGTAGCTCAATTGCCACCAATAGGGAAGTCTTCCTTGAATACCTCGTGGGAAAATGCCTGTGTAATCCTCATTCTCTTTCCAATCTCTTATCCTGCCTTATTTTGGTTCACTGCACGTATTACTATCTGAAATGACATGTTCATTTGCTTCCACGCTTGTTGTCTGTCTCCCCATCTAGAATGTTCTCTCAGGGTCTGGGTTTTGTCTGTCTTGTCATTTTTCCAACCTTAAACATAGAGTAGGCAGCCGATAAATATTCATTAAATCACTAAATACCAGCAAATATATTAGTTCTGGTGAAGAGCATTTTCTCCTCCTCATTACATAATATCTAATTCATAGAAGAGGAATATATATCAGAGGTCACCTTATTTGACTCACTTAACGTTATAGAAGAGGAAATTGAGAACCGGAAAATCTAACTGACGTGCTAAGTTCAGCTCGGGTGGGAAAGAACTCAGGCTGAAATCCAAGTATCTTGACAAGCACTCCACCACATCTCCTTGCACACGGCAAAAAGCATTATCAGTTCTGTGACTTTCTGTTTTCTTGGAGAAGGTGACGGTGTAATATTATAACAGTATACACAAGTATATTCAAATCTTAGAGTGTCTTAGAGCTGTCAAGAGGAAATTTCAGTTGGTCCTCATGATCACCATGATATACAGGTGAAAGAGGCTTATTATCTACTTAGAGCCAAGCTTAAATGTCTAACCAGCTTACCCAAAACCATACTATTATTTTGTGCTGAACATTTGCACTCAAGTCCAATAACTGCATCTTCAGATTTTATATTTGGCCTTCTTTTGGGAGAGGATATGGAACCATATTGTACTTTTTTGGCTGAGGGAGGACTTCCTTCTGTTCCTCTAGTTATGATTAAAGTCACTGCTAAATTAATAGCCTATTTTTTCTATCTTTTCATGAAAGGCTGCCAATATTACTTTCTCATGGTTATTCTTTTCTTTTTTCTCCTAAAGCCTAAAGCCATTGGTGAGCCAATGACAGCCATTTTCAGTTCACATCCCCTTATTCAACATTCAGTACAGGTCACTTTTGTTTTGAGTTCAAATATTTGTCAAAGGGTCTCACAATCGTCTCTCCAACATCAACTACCCAATGTGATGTGTTTCTACTTAGCACGTTTCGCCAGAATTCCAGAGTGAGAATGGTACCTTAGACGTCACTGAGTGACTAGACGGGCGGCTTTCTCTAGTCCAGCAGGTAGGTAACTGTGTTTTATTAGTTAAAATCTACCTAGATAGGTTTTGCTTCATATAAAATACATTTGAAAGGGAAAAAATGGATTTTGGGAGTTAATTTTCCTGTTTAAAAACCCCATTCAATAAAAATTTCATATATAATTCTGAATTGTGGCCAAAATAACTCACAAGCTACAATTTAGTTGCAGGGTTTGTAATCTGGGAGATGACAGGGAAATCCACAGGGAAAAATAAATTCTACAAGATAGAACAAGCTATATTTTCAGGAAGTTTAGCTTCATGGTTAACTGTACAGGCTTTGCATAGCAGTCTCTGGGTTTAAACTGTAGGTCTAAAAGTAAAAAATAAAAATAAATCAATTGCAGCTCTGACCCTTGCCAGATGTATGAGCTTGGGCAATTTCTTAAACTTTTTTCCATCATTTTCTCATCGATAAAATGGGAGTGTTCACTGCATATAACTACTGTGAGGAAAACCAAGTTAATTCCATCCAAAGCCTTATAGGCATAATGATGATTAGCGTGTGCTTAACAGTCGTTAGTTATTATTATTCCTTTTCTTGTGAGAGTGTTAACACCCACACTGGGAAGAAAGCCATTGACTAAAACATTAGTTCTTAACACATCAATGAAAGCCATAGAAACAAGAACCTGAAAGAAAGGTCAAGGGATTCATGGATTCTCTAAAATTCATGCATGTACCACAGATGGAGAATGTCTGACTTCAAGCTATAGGCTTAGCAACGGCTGTTGGAGGCAGGGCAGACAGGGCCGAAAGCAGTGTAAACCGGGATGCTCCCAGGACATCCAAACTGGGGACTTGGTAGGAGCTAGAAAGGATGGTGTCTGAGCAGGACAGTTTCTACAGCTAATGATTTCTTCTAAGTAGTACTAGATGGAAGAAAAGAGTAGATTACTATTGCTTCTGGAATTAGCTGGATTCTAATTTCCAAATGATGCTTTTTTTTTTTTTTAAGATTTTATTTATTTATTTGAGAGACAGAGAAAGTGAGAGAGAGCATGAGAGGAGAGAAGGTTAGAGGAAGAACCAGACTCCCCACAGAGCTGGGAGCCCGATGTGGGACTCGATCCCAGAACTCAAGGATCATGATCTGAGCCGAAGGCAGTTGCTCAACCAACTGAGCCACCCAGGCGCCCATGATGCTTCTTTTTATATTTGTCGTATGGAGATGTGTGGAATGCATGTAGTTATACATTTACTGACAAATATGTTTTTAAATAAAATACTAAAAGGTGGCTTACTGAAACTGTACATTTTTTAATACTGAGAAACATGTTTAGGGAGCTTTTACTTTCAAATATTGTGTTACCAGGTAAAAAGATGGTACATTCCAATAGTAAAATCCTTTTAGTTGTCAGAAGCCACCAAGGGACATACCTATGAGAGGATATGGTCCGAGGTTCCATCCTATATACAGTATCCTGAACACAAGGGTTTTTCAACAAGATGACAGAATAGCCTGATCCTAGAACTTAAAAGGTTATTTTAGTAACATTTTAAAGGAAAAAAAAACATTGAACACAGGACTTGGGAAATTTTAAAATAATCACTTTTATAGGTCTCAGACAGGGAATTCAAAACACAAAAAGATACTTGTATTCAAAGACTAGAAAATACCTATTCCCCAACCCCATACACCAAAATACCTAGGTGTTGATTATAATATACATTACATACAGTTTCTCACTGTCATAGGCTCACCATCTATTAACTGGTGTTCTCCTAAGACAAATGTTCTCCTAAGACAAATGAACCAAATCTGGTGGTTAATAATAGTGTGTACAAGTTTTTATACTTTATTGCAAGATCATCAAGGTAAATGAACATTCATTTATTAAACTACCAAAGAATAGTAAAGATGTATTTAAGCTCAAAGTGTATAATAAATGATATATAATAATTTTAAATGCATCTAATTACATATAATATACATATATATTTGTATTTAATATAGAATTGTGTATAATATATATCATGACATATGGCATACCTACCAGATATATCACATATCATATATACCATATAACATCATGTATCATATGACATATATATAACATGATATATATGATATATTATTTATTTATATTTATATTTTTATGTATTTATGTATAATATATGATATGGTTTATATACTTACTATATATAATTAATATATTTGGAGCACGTAGGTGGCTCAGTCAGTTAAATGCCTGCCTTCTGCTCAGAGTTCTGGGATGGAGCCCTGTGTTGGCTTCTGCATTCAGCAGGGACTTTGCTTCTCCCTCTCTCCCTGCCTCTATGCCCTGCTCATGCTTTCTTTCAGTAAATAAAATCTTTTGAAAAAATAAAATAAATCTATAATATATTCATACCATTTCACGCTGCTCATGCTCTTTCTCAAGTAAATAAAATCTTAAAAAATAAATCTATAATATATTTATATCATTTTATATTATTATATATAAGGCATATATAATTTATATATAACCTATGGTCACATAAAATAATATATAGCTTATATATAATTCATAATTACATAAAATAATATATAACTTAATATATGCATAAACATATATTAAAAATACATATTCAAGGTTGTGGACAATAGCATTTACTCAATAATCATGTAGTCAAGAAATCATGTTAGTGTTTGAATGCTGAAGACATCAAACCAACCAACCAACCAACATAATTATTTAGTCATGCAACAAGCATAATGATTTGCAAGTTGAGTAAACATTAGTGAGTTGTGGGAACAAGTATTAGCACTAAGACTGAGCAGTGACAGAAAATGATGGAAGCTGGTGTTTCCAGTCAGGTGCAGAAAGTTACCATGTTATCCACTGAAGGTCCCCCCCGGCACAGCTAGGGGGACACTGTCCATGTCTCAAATTCTACTTACAAATTATCCTCAGGATTTTGTTGGCTGACATTTCTCTAATGAATCCAGCAGCCTCATAAGAAGCTGGGTTAAATGATTAACAATTATATCTTCTCCAAACCCCCAATGATTGAACTGCCTCATCCAAAGAGACAATCAGCAAATATTTTTTTTTCTTAGAGAGCCTTTGTTTTCTATTTCCTTAGTGGGTGCTTGATCTAGGAGGGGCACTGTGGAATGCTTAAATGCAAAAGCTGTGTTTTCAAAGTAGAAGATATAGCTAGTGACACCTTATTAGAGCAGGAATAATATCCAGGCAAAAGGATTCAACCTTATTCAACAATGGATATAGAATCCTAAATGTCGAATATTTAACAAGTTGAGTTAACTCCTCCAGGTTCCCAAAGTTATTCCACAGTTTCTTAACATTTCTAAATGTTGAAAGTTACTTGGGAATATCCACTTTTTATGGTCTTAAGAAGCCAACTTAAGAAAAGGCCTATAAATTTATACTTTTCCCAAATAACACAAAAGTGTTCAGCAATACCCAAAACATTTTACAGAAGCATTTCATGGGAATTCAATAAAGATTTGTAATCTACAATGCAGTAAATGCAGTCAGAGTATAAGTTGACCACTCAACAGAGAACAAAGAAATCCAAAATAATGCGTGGAGCTTTGAAAACAGAAATGAACATGATGATTAATGCTTTGTGAAACTTGCGGGACATTTCCTTGAGAAGAACTATATATCTACGCCCTCCCATTACTATGATTTCAATTTCTTATAGCACTTTACATAGTAACAGCAAGCCCCTTGGTCTAAATTCAGACCTTTGGCTATATTCTGACAGTCTATTTGTGTTCTGATTTCATGAATAATAAATGACTGAATGTGAAGAAATATATAGCTCTCCTCACTCATGCAGAAAGTTTTAAAGTAAAATATATTTTAACATAAATGCTACTAATGTTTTAAAAGTGTTCAAAGGAATTAAAATTTGACAAGGAAAGGCCATTTCTTTTGCTGTTGTTCCTTCATTCCAAAGAAGCATGATACAATAAAAGTAGTCAAGAAACCCAGGATCCATTAACCAGTTTTTTTAAAAACATCTCCCTGAAAATGATCAGGGTTTGGTTGAATTTTTCCAGCCTTCCCTGAGTCCTTGTAGATCTTTGCCAGGCAATGGTGTGCAGGGGAAACGAGCATTGCCTAGTAGGTCTCCCTTAGGAATTAAGACATTGTTAAAAGTTGTGAAATGTATATTGTGGTTTCTCCTGGAAATGTGCTTAAGAGCTGGAGGGATATTGAAGATCCAGTGCTGACGGACGGCGTGAGCTGGGATGTGAAGTCCTGAGGACTGGCCCAGCACCTAGGATCAGTCCCTGAAGATGGAAATGATGGACACCAATGCTTAATCCTACAGAGACAGGAGACCAACAACCTCCTTTTAAATGTATCACTTTCTCTTCTGACTGCCACATTGACATGATATCTTGAGTTTCACAGCAACTCTCAATTCTAGGCCCCCTGAAGAGACAGGAAGAATGCTGTCACCACCGGGCCAACTTAAATGGAAACCTGCAGAGGGCAATGAGTCTGTTCCAGTCGGCGATGTAAAGGAAAAATGCTGACTGTGCCTCCAGGTCAAGTCCCGATCGTGTTTTATTATTCCCCTTCGAAATAAATCAATATTAAATTAAATTTATATCGCAAATTCTTTTTTCAAAAAGAGTGACAGATGCAGGAAGCAAGAAAGATGCAGACAAAGGGCCTATTGGACTGTCATTCTTTTAATTATGTACAGTATATGGGACATGAAATATGCCAGTAACAAGTTTAATATACGACAGTCTGGTATGATAAAAAAAAAAGCAACAGTCATTTTTGATATCTTATTCTAAACTTCAGCAAACCATCTGAGCTCTTGTACGCTGAGCAAATTACAGAAATATTGCCACTTGCTGTGTCTCTGAGGACCACAACAGTCTTCTGTATCGCTCAAGGGGAGCCAGGCTATAAAAACCATAAAAATGAAGCTACTGCATAGATTCGGAGCTGCCTGAATACTCTCAGAACAGCTGCTGGATTAATTTGGCAGGAACCAGGATCCTCAGACTGGCAGAGCCCCAACATTCCCTCTGATTGGCGAGGAGACCTTAAAACACTCTAGCCTTCCATGAATAAATCGGAGCAGTTTTACTACCAAAGGATCATCCCTCCAGCCAAGGGCTAGGTGCCCTCTGGTAGCTTGGATAAGCACTTAACCTTGATGTCTGTGGCTTGCATATTACTCCATGCCAGCCCCAGCTGACCTCAGCCTTCATTAACTCCATTGCACCGAAGTCCTACTCCAGTCCACCAAAGACACTTTCCACGGGAAGGGGTGAATTACTTTCAGACCCACATCTAAGGTGTTCTCAAACCAACAAATGCAGTAATGGTTTCTGTATGTCTCTACAGAACTCCAATTCAGAGACAGAGTCAGAGGTTTGAAAATATCAGGGAATCAGAGCAAAAAATATGTTTGGGAAAGTTTCATTCCATAACATTCTCTTAGAGAGGCACAACTTACCATAACCTATTAAATGCGCTGAGGAGTTCTACAGTAAATAAAGTTGTTCGACTCTGTTTAATCCAGCATTCCTCAGACATTTGATCACTCAACAGTCCTCTCATTAGTTAATTATTAACCTTGTGAAGGTTAATATTAACCTTCGCAAAAAAATTAATGGTCTACAGAAGACACTTTGGGGAAACACGAATGAAAATAAATTTCTTCAAGTATTATTTATAAAGGAATGAGAGTTAAAAATTGAACCTATAGGAATCATTTCAGGAAACAGCTTTTTTTGGGGGTGGGTACATTATGTATAAAATTCTTTTAAGGAGCAAAAGTGATCATCTTAAATTTTTCTATTTTATACAGTTTAGAAGTGACAGCTCTATGTAGTTTGCATACAAATGAAAGTTGTGGATAATTACACTGAAGAGTGCTGTCCCAAGGATAAATTCCATTAAGTTGCCAAGATTGCTGCTTTTGCTAAGTCTCTTTATCCTCATACATGGTTGATTGGACATGCACGATATTTGTGCTTGAAGACCACGAGGAATTTAGGAAGCTTAATTATTTATGCAGTATCTCATGAGTATCTCCCTAGGCAGGGAGCACTCCCTCTAAAGAACCCTGCATACTGCTCCAACTTCTGCTTTAGCTGTGTCTGCAGGCATTTTTCTGCGCTTTTCTCCGCCCCTCTGGGTGGTCATCAGGCCTGGATCCATTTGCAATCTTGAGCTTGCTGTCTGCTGAGGCTTCCTCCCTTGTCTGCCCACAGCTGTGCCCTGGTTTATTTCAGTTTGTCTCTCTCCTTCTCTGTCTCCTGTTTTGCTCATTGTGCCCTGCTTTCCTCTGTTGCTGAAATGTGAACCAGGTCACGACACTCTCCAATGCCTGCCTATCTCACAGCTCCCAGTCTGAGGGGCTGTAAGGTGACCGAGTGTCATACCTACTCCCCAAAATAACCGGGAGCCACTCCATTGACATGTGGCCATCAAGGGAGATAACACTCCCATCTCCCCGTCTCCATGCAAGGACAAAGCCTAACTTGTAAAAATTATCTCCTGCCATGGAGATATAAGTAAGTTTACGTTCTCTTTGGTTCAGGCCAACTTTTCCTGCTTCCTGTTCATCTTCTTGGTAGCACCTTTCACCAGGTTATTAAACATTTTATTTGTTGGGCTTATTTTGAGTTTCCACCCACTAGACGCTAAGTTCTTTGCAGATTTTTCTGTTTGTTCGCAGCTGTATCCTCGTCTTATACCAAGCCATTACATGGTTAACTTTGAACAATTTTTTCAAAAAATGAAGGAATAAAGAAAGGAGAAAATGCAAAAAGGTGAATATATTCTTCTCTCGGATAATGATCGTCAACAGAAGTAAATGTGGATGGGCTGAGTGGGAGTTTTAAAGGAGAGGGAAAAGGACACAGGGAACACCAATATGTCTTTCCAGAAGTGAGCAGTGGAATCAGGTATTATCTCAAGTCAAGTGGGTTAGAAGCATCTTTGATGTGAATCCTAACTCGGGGCTGATTTTCACTTTGACCAAGAACGTAGGCATGGAGCCACACTCTCCTACTCCGCATTTCAGAATTCACTTAATGCTGCCCATGAAAACACTGCTTTATCGCTGCCCTTTCAGTTACTTCATTTTCAGAGAGAAAATAGTTATAAATTAAAGTTTTGAAACAAAAATTAAACAGATTTCAAAATAAGGGAGGTTGAGTCTCCAAACATTTTCTAATAGTGTTTCAATATTGTATATGAATACTGAGTCCATACAATAAATGGTAATAATGCTGCTAACACAGTTAACTGATTTGCATCTCTTCTGAAGCAAGTAAGATACTTGATTAAAAAAAATACTTGAGAAGTCTTGGTCACTTTTTCCTATCTGCAGGCTTTGAACTACACATGTGGCAAGCCCCTTTGGCCTTATACCTAATGGATAAATATTTATTATAAATAATGGATATAATAAATCTGGCTGCAGGGTTAGTGGGGTACAGATAGGCCCTCATTATGAGCATATGCTACTATGAAATTTACTGTTAAAAGCAGAAGTATCAACCAAAGCAATTTAAGGTGAGTTACCCTTCCAAGGTGCATTACCTGAGAACTGGATCAAGCCACAGATTTTATTTTCCTGGCAAATTACAAAACAAATTTACTCTCTGGCCATAAAACATGCTCCTCTTAGGATTTTGGCTCATGAAAAATGTAATAAAACAACTCCAACTTGTGACCTTAAAGTGAATTCTCATTTGGTCTTGACACTTATAAAGAGTTTACTGCCTACTTAGGTCACCTCGTGCACTGCATTATAGTCTTTTAAATGGCATTTGGAGCGTTTACCAATACAATAAGGACACAGAAAATGCTAGAAAAAAATTGAACAACACTAGTTCTTCAGGTATTTTCTAGAAATGCCTGGTCAAGTTGTTCTAACATCTACCTCAACCTTCAGAAGATTTTATTTTTTAATCTACTTTATTTATTTATTTTTAGATTTTAATAATGACTTTATTTTTTCTCATTTTTCTTGCTGTTTATTTATTTTTATTTTTTTAATTGTGTTATGTTAGTCACCATAAAATACATCATTAGCTTTTGATGCAGTGTTCCAAGATTCATTGTTTATATACAACACCCAGTGCTCCATGCAATATATGTGATGGGTAAGCCTGGTGGTGGGCATTAAGGAGGGCTCGTATTAATAGTGATTTTAAAGCCAGCACTTAATAAATAGAAATTTATAAGTGATACCAAGTAGAGCAGGATGTATAGGAAATTTAAATAATTGATCTTCAAAATGTTCAGAAAAGCAGATGGGGGAAAACCCATATTTAATAAGATTAGGTACAATCTGTGCAGCATAAAGTAAAAGAATGCACAAAACAGTATTTTATATATCCAAGTTGGGAAGGAGTTGGCTTCTAGCATGTATGATAAAGTCTTTCTGAAACCAGGATTTTTATCAACTGAATGGCAAATAAAATGACATTTTTTTGGGGGGGAAGGTGTGAACACAGTCCCCCACTACCACAAATTCTGCAATTGAGTTTCTCACATTTGGGGAAATCGCAGGGGCCAGCAGGTTCGCGGTGCAATGAACGAGCCTCACCCTGGGAAAACCACCTACATGATCATGGTATCTCCCCTGCTAGGTAAGTATTAAAATGACATTGTTAAGGGGAAAAATATGCAGATAGGAATCAGTTAACTGAATTGAAAATATAGCCCCTAAAAAGAATCAGAGAGTAATTCTTTCATGAAAGTCATCCCTGGCTAACCTTTTGTTTGGTTAATTGCCTGTGGTTTAGAACCTAACAGGATGGTTCAATGATTAAAGGGACAGATCTTGTATTCATGAAAAGTGACACCAAACAACTTTTTGCAAAAAGAATTATGATTACTTTGACATTTTCTCTGATTGCAGAAAAGCGGTTGACTTCTATCTGATTTTAGATTACAAAGGCCCAAAACTTGAAAGTTTTTATTTCTTTGCTGCTAGTATTTGATATAAAAGTGGCTACAAAAGATTGGTATATTAAAAAAAATGTATTAGACAGTTGCCTTTCTCAACTAATAGGAAATAGAAGTTAAAATTACGATGATTTACTAAATCTCTGGGTACCATGAAACGACGAGTGTGATTGATGGTGCTAACGGTGGTGATAAATGTCTTTATATTAATCTCTTTAAGGAAAGGTAGGTTCAGGAAAGGGGGAGAGAATTTTCCAATAAATAAATTCATTTCTGAATGGTTTCAGACGAATGCAACATAAGAACTCCCCAAATCATGAAATGGCATCATTCCTTACCCTACATCAATAATTGATAAAGAGGGGTACCTGGGTGGCTCAGTCAGTTAAGAGTCTGCCTTTGGCTCAAGTCATGATCCCAGGGTTCTGGGATCGAGACTCCCTGCTCAACGGGGAGCCTGCTTCTCCCTCCCTCTCTGCCCCTCCCTGATCCTTCATGCTCTTGCTCTCTCTCTCTCTCTCAAATAAATAAAGCTTAAAAAAACCCAATTGATAAAAGAGGTAGTTATCTAAGGCCAAAATTATGGTAGTTAGCATGCAGGAAGGGTTTATTCTGTGCCAGAGTACCCACCACGTCTACTTGTCAGTGATGCTGTAAATTATTCCCTTTGGCAGATGAAAACAGTGAGACTAAAATACATGTAGTACAGTAGCTGGGAAGGAACCTTCTGGGTTCAGATCCTGGCTCTAACTCTTTTTTTTAAGATTTTATTTATTTATTTATTTGGAAAGAGAGAGAGAGTGAGAGAGAGCATGAGAAGGGAGGTCAGAGTGAGAAGCGGGCTCCCCATGGAGCTAGGAGCCCGATGTGGGACTCGATCCCGGGACTCCGGGATCATGACCTGAGCCGAAGGCAGCTGCTTAACCAACTGAGCCACCCAGGTGCCCCTGGCTCCAGCTCTTAAACGATTATGGGTATCACCCCTCTGCAGCTTCATTTCATCCCCTCCTGCAATGAGAATAATGATCCTTCTAAGAGTTTTTTTGAGAATTATGAGATGTAACTGAGTTCATAGCACAGTGTCAGAAGCTCATCGGTATTTGGTAACTGTAAGGAGCCATCTTCTAGAGGGAGTTAGAATTTTGTCCAGTGGCAGAGCTAATAACTGGCTGAGTTTTGGATCCATTTATTTCCACTGGCCTCCACGGCTTTACTTTCTTAGAAGATGAAGAACTTTTCTTGGGAATATGATTATGCACATTACGAGTCAACATCGTCTAGGCAACACAGATGTTCAATAAATTATTTAGACCTAAGTTGACTTTTACTTTCCCAGTTATGCTTTAGGTAGATTTTACCACCTTCTCTGGACACTGAAACCCTTCCCTGGATATAGCACATGGAGGATCCACAACAGTCATCCGGGGGTAAGAACAAAAAATTGTGGGAATCGGGAAAGGGCAGTTCCAGCTGTAATGAGTCCATTCCACTTTCATCTGATTCAGGAGGGGACACAAGTAATTACCATTTTCTTTTCCCAGTCAGAAAGACTCCCATAAATGTCTACCTTGCTGAAATTCCTAAGTGCGAACTGGTCTCAAGGTTAATATATATATATACATTTTTTTTTTTTTAGTTTTTACATTTGTATCCCTTAAACAATAATAATTGTTGTACCTACCGGTTGTTGAAATCTCTGAATCTCAATTTGCTTTGTGTCATTCTGCAATTTCCACTCAATGCTTGCAAGCTCCTTATCTAAGGGGGCCTTGGTGACCTGCATGAAATCTAATTTGCTGGTGACATCTGCCTCGCTATTTAAAAACAAATTCAGTACAGTTTAGTGAACCACAGCTATGTTGTTAGAAGTAGTACATTTAAAGACAGAAAAATACAGCTTGAAGCAAATGGCAACAGGATCCTTAAACACAAAATCCTATTGCTTATTTCATAACGGTTTTAGTGACACACTAAAGAAAAATGCTCTTGGCTGCAGACGTTAAGAGGCAGCTTTGTGATATACTGTGTCCAAGAAATTACAGTTATCAAAACAAATCCTGCAGATGTCAATGTGATGGGCTTTCATAATACAAAGCTTGAATTCACAAGAGACAAAGGTTATCAAACTGTAGACTTAAATATAATTCTCTAGTCTCTATTTTCTCGCCTTACAGAGCTGGAGAAAGTCATAAAAATAAGGCGTGGGTTTATAAGCTAATAAGAAGGTGCATGCCTGGAAAACACAATAAATAGGAAGGACTCGTTTAAAAAATTAAATGAGATTTTCTATGTGAGCTTTTTCGGAGGCAGGTGTGAGGGTTACATGTTTCTGGCATCTAAATCTGTTGAAATGGAAAGATTCAAAAAGGGAGATTAACACAAAATCTGATACTGTATTTTGAGTATTTGTAAGTCATAATATTAGATTCATATATTTCTCTGTAAAAATGAAATCCTCCCAAGAAGCCAGCTCTGGAAGTATAACAGGATGAACTTTTAATTATATTTTTTTAAATACACATCAAGGGCACTCTCTCTCTCTCTCATTCAAAATACATGGCTATGTATCATCTTTTATTATTGAGGAATTGACTATTTCCCATAAGGAAAATTTCCAAATAATCCACATTCACATCCATCACTGAAACCATTTTCACTCATTTCAACCTTGGGCCAGCACCCTTACATTTCCAATTTATTCCGGTTGAGCATCTCATTTCTAACCCTGTCAGAACTCCATCAAGACCACCGGCCCACTGTTGCTCCTACCATGTTTTCAAACTCGATCACCTACTTGATGCCCTCAATCCCCTCTGTATCCAGCTTAACCTCTCCTGTCAACCACGAAAACTCCTGGGCACATCAGTCCACTTCCTTGACTCTCC
This sequence comes from Nasua narica, assembly GCA_028533885.1. Lineage (NCBI taxonomy): Eukaryota > Metazoa > Chordata > Mammalia > Carnivora > Procyonidae > Nasua > Nasua narica. The sequence goes on along the minus strand of CM052808.1, from coordinate 73,415,368 downwards.
CCCTTGCTTCCTCACATTCACCTGACCAAACAAGACAGGAAACTACACACATCCCTAAACGTCCTAGATAAAAAGAAAACCAGAAAAGCGAAGAGCACACAAGCCACAATATTCCTAATGAGAAGAGATGCGTATACAAATGAAAACAAATTAGAATAAGAAGTTATATAATAATGGTTGATAGTGAGTTCTAGTCACCCTACTAGGTGATTAACAACTTTAGTACTATCTATAATTATGCTTTTTTTTTTTTAAAGATTTTGTTTATTTGACAGAGAGAGAGAGAGATCACAAGTAAGCAGAGAGGCAGGCAGAGAGAGAGGGAGAAGCAGGCTCCCCGCTGAGCAGAGAGCCCAATGCGGGGCTCGATCCCAGGACTCTGAGATCATGACCCGAGCCGAAGGCAGAGGCTTCAGCCCACTGAGCCACCAAGGCGCTCCTATAATTATGCTTTTAAAGATGCCAAGGCCAAAGTGTATGGATGGAAAGGCACTTTCTCCCCAACACATCACTAGAAAGAGGGGAGGCAGAATTTGAACCCAGGCACTTGGAAGTCACAGGCTGTGGTCTTGGCTGATGTGGACTAAAAAGGCATCTGAGAATCAGGATAAAAGGGACTATACTCCAGGAAAATCAAATTACCAGAAAGCATTCAGACACATACAGAAAGCCTGAGTGGCCATGTAGTTTGTAAACAAAGTACCCCTCAAAAATGTCCTAAACTAAGATGGTTTGACATAGTATTTCACTTGTTATTTAAATTGCTAAAGCTTAAAAGCAGAAACACTGAAAAAGAAGACATTCTTTTTATGAACACTGACAATATCCTGATGCCAAACTCTGTCTAGGAAAAGGACAAGAAATTCACGGACCTGTTTCAGGTTGTGAAAATCCTATGTGTTACAGAAAATTGAATTTAAAAGTTTGAGATAATGCTTCAATATGTCCAATTGGGATTTATTCTTAAAATATAAAGATGACAGGGTGGCTCAGTGGGTTAAAGCCTCTGCCTCCAGCTCAGGTCATGATCTCAGGGTCTTGGGATCGAGCCCCGAATCAGGATCTCTGCTCAGCGGGGAGCTTGCTTCGCCCTCTTTCTCTGCCTGCCTCTCTGCCTACTTGTGATCTCTCTCTCTCTGTCAAATAAATAAATAAAATCTATAAAATATATATATAAAGATGATGATATTAATTATCATTTGCCCAATGATTAATATGTTCCAGGCATTGTTCTTTTGATAGTAAATCTTTATTACAAACCCATGATGTGAAATTGCCTTTGGCTCCATTACCAAGGAGGAATCAGAGCGCTGGGAAGATTTGAACTCAGTGTGGCTTGAGTGTGCTCTTGATCATGACTTTGTAGGAAATGCATTAATATAGTTTGTCCTATAAGCAGTTTTTTTAAAAAAAATTATTTATTTGAAAGAGAGAGCGTGTGAGTGGAGGGGAGAGAAGGAGGGAGAGGGAGAGGAAGAGAATCTCAAGCAGCATTCCATGTGTTGGGTTGTCCAACACAGGCCTAGATCTCAGGATTCCGAGCTCATGACCTGAGCCAAAATCAAGAGTTGGACGCTTAACCAACTGAGCCACCCAGGGGCCCCATCCTAATAACTGTATAAGGGAAATGTAATTATATTAATGTAATTATATTGATGGATGCCAACTTTGAATGAATGGGCATATTTTAAGAATATAACTTAGCTATCAGAAATATAGCACATATGAAATGAACAACCTAGGGCCATATTTATCAAAGTAAAAGTTTGCAAATAATGAGAAAAAATTGCAATTTGCCAAAAAAATAGTATAATTTCTATAAATTTAAAAAGTATGTGAAATAATAAACCATGATTTCTAGAAATAAATATAAATATGACAAAAGTCTAAGTCACAAATGGTTAGTAAATAAAAGTAAGTCCTAATAAAATCTTAGGGATTATATAATTGTAACAAAAGCACACATTTCATATTTACACTACATTTGATTCATTTATTTCTAAGTTGGTTGAGAAGTTAATGGGCGTTTGTAATACTATTATTTATATTATCTACGTATGATACTTTAATAATACATAAAATAATAAAATCAATACTCCTCATTAGACAACTTTTAGAATACAAGGATATAAAAGGAACGTCTTTGATAGTCCCTTACCAAGGCAAAGTCATTGATGTGAATTTTCAGTACTGTATGCTTTTTCACACAGATATATTTGTAGGGATGTGTGCATATTTGTGTACGTGTGTGTGTGTGTGTTTACACACATGTTCAAAATATTGGGCTCACTCTGGTACATTTTGTGAACTGTCTTTTTCAGTGATCTGCATCTTCGCTAGTCAATGAACACAAATTTACATCATCAGTTTTAATTGCCACAAGTTATTTTGCATTTTTAAATGAATGACAAACTGATGAACAATTAGTTCATGATTTTTTCTATTTTATACAAGGCACTTCAGTGATCATTTCTATACATAAATTTATCTATTTTACAACTTTTACCCATGGTGCTCTTTTGCTTATGATTTTGGTCCTTTGCTGCTATATCCCTATCTTAGAAACCTCTAAGATAGAGGTGGGAATCCAAAGAGGCACGTGTTGCTGAAGGAAAATGACCAATTTTGGGTCATTTTCATAGATTTCCTATGCTGGTGGTGTCCAGGATCATGAAGGTAGTGTAATGGCATAAAAATGGTGGCCACGTCAGGTGTGGACTAACGTGTTCATAGGGACCTCACTTAGAAAAGGGGGTCTCTCAGTCATTTTTCTTTGCTGGCATTTGAATTTTGTTTTCTTAATTACTTCTTATAGAAAGCTTTCAATTGTGTTTCTCCAACTGGTGGAAGCCAAGGCATTGTCTCTTGCCCCGCATTCACAGCTGTGAAGATGCTTGCATGTTTCATGTTCATTACAAGATGAACAAAGCCTCTCAGTCCAATTTGCTCCTCTTGGAAGCTTTCTCTTCATTTTAGCTTTTTGTGGCACCTCTTTTCTTTCTTATAAGCTGCGCTTTGCATTTAAATGTGTTATATTTTACTTAGTACTTATTTCTAAGCATTTTCAATACATAAAGTCAGCCTTGTTTTTCAGATAGAGAGCGTATACCACTTTGATAATCGGAAAGAAAAACGTAATTTGTAGTTTAAAAAGAAAGAACTTTAATTTGCCCCACTTGTGTTCAAAACAAAGTCCAGACTCATAAACTCTTCTCAGCTATTTCCGCTTGTCTTCCTCCGCTCCCGAAACTACTTTAAAAACATGGAGGAGTTTCATTTCTTGTTTGCATTTTTATACAGAATTCCTTCTTCTCCCCACCTACCTGTTGAAACCCATTCAAAACCTTCCACAAATGCTATGTTTTTCTTTTTTTTTTTTAAAAGCCTGATTTGAAAGAGCTATGTGCTAGTACTAGGACTGGCATCATAAATTATCACAGACTTGGTGGTTTAAAACAAGAGCGATTTATTCTCAGCAGTTGCATAGGCTGGGCATCAAGCTGCTAGCCAAGCTGGTTTCTTCCGGAGGCCATGAGGGAGAACTAGGCCATGTCTGTCCCCCTGTTTCCTGACTTGTTGGCAGTCCCTGGCATTCCCTGCTTGTGGCTGCTTCTTTCCATCTCTGCCTTCATCTTCACTTGGCCTGCTTCTCTCTGTTTCCTCCGTATCTCCATAGCCAAATCTCACCCGCTGTTCTCTAATAAAAACACAGTCATTTGGATGTAAAGCCAACTCTGATCGACTATGACCTCATCTTGACATGATCATGTCTGCAAACACCCTATTACCAAGTAAAGTAAAGACTTGGAACTGGAAAATATCTTTCAGGGGGGCACAATTCAACCCATCACAAGCTCTTCTTATTAGATCATTCCGGTTTTATGCTACTAGAGCATTTTGTATTAATACTGCTTCCTAATCTGTTTGTAGCGAATCTTTTACAAATACATGGCTATATAAGGGACAAAATTGGTTAAAAAAAATTCAGCCTTGAGGCTAAGGCGCTATTAAATATCAATCATTTCAAATAATTCTAGAAAGCTTAAATAAGAAAATCTTACATATTTCTGTTAGTCTACTGAGTGATTTGCCACTTTAAGAAACATACTCAATTTTTAAATCCTTATTCAACATTTCAAATTAAAGGGCTTTTTTTTTTCTACAAAAAATATTCAAATCGTTTTTCTGCTTCAAACATTTCAAAAAGTCTGGCACCCAATTATAGATGGTTTGATTTCTTAGAAAAGAACAGTTCTGTATAACAGAGTGGCATATGGTACAATTTTAGAGTGACACATCAAAGGTAATATTCTTTATGTAAATCCTGAAAACAAAGCAAGAGTACATTTTCTTAATGTGCAGAAATAAGGGATGACAATGACACCTCCCTATCTGACTATTTTCCAGCTGACACTCTCTGTTAATGGTTCATAAAACTTGAAAAGTTATTTGGTAAATTCTTGTATAGATAGTAGCTAGTTCTGAACGTACTTTCTGGAGCTTGATTGACTTTCTGGGGAGAGCCTTGGTTGGCTCATCTTTAAAGGGCATGAGAGTTAGCGAGTGCTTCGTTGTGTAAAATGACGGGCAGAAAGTCACACAGAGGCACCAGGCAGGAAGGGCAGCATGAGGGTGCAGTGCTGCAGATAAGCTGCTCCTTCTGCTGTTCACAAAGTTCAAAATCAGGGATCTAAAGGAGGACCGGATCAAACTGAAACAGCAAACCATTGGAACTGGGGCCTAAAGAGATACCCCAGGATTTGTACTACATTTTATTCTCCAGGCATTAACTTCCAGAGCTTTCCAGTCTTTAGTAAGTGATTAAATCAGGATACATGAGTATAATATGTGTCACATTTAATGGTCTACTCTTAAATTAATTGGTTCATTAGCTTATTCGTTTTTCTTTCACAGTGAATCAATTTGTTTCCAAGGCCCCCAAACAGAGCACCTCCTTCAGGTTTGGTGTACTGGCTACACTCATCCACATTCATCTTGAGTGCTCAACTCAGCTCAGCCATGATTTTGGTGCCCAGATAGGGACTGGTCTCAACTAAACCTACAGACCATTTCACTCACATTAGCATATGGATGGTGCAAGGGAACGAAGTCATAAAATGCTGCTCAAATCACTTCTGTCTCCGATTTGTTTATCATGCCAATTTTAAAGAACCATGCCCAAATGTTACCAAATTAATTTAGTCTTTTTATGACAGTGTGCAACTTAAGGTTTGATATTTTTGTTCAATGTGCGTCTATAAAGAACATTAAGAATTTAGTTTTATTACACTGTCAGTGCTGCATAGCATTTCACCTTCTCTAAAGAAATAACTTCAAAATCCCCATGCATTTCAGATCACACAAGGCCACTATATGCTGTTTTTTAAAAATGATTTCCCCCAAATCTCTTAGCAGAAGAGCTAAGAACCAGATGGTTATGAACCAGCCATTGTATTCCACAGTGACTGAGTCAGCTAGAAATAGAAGTTGTTCCAACTTCATTCAAGTTGTCTTTTGTATTGAACAATCAGTAAACAGAAATGTCTCCCATTATCCCCAAAGTAAATGGACTGCTCATAAAAAGTGCTGGGCTGACATCACTTGAAACTGAAGTATTATGTTCATCCACAGACCATGTAACTCTGAGCAGCAGCAGTGACTATTTTTTTAATGTCACACCCAAATTTGACTTCTTAAATGCAATAAATTTGATTTTGTCCTTTGTATGGATATACACTTGCTGTTACTTTGGGTTCTATAAACCAAACTTTTAAAGTCATATTTGACTCTACGGCTGAATAATTATCACAATCTACTAGTTGTTTTAATGACTTACTTCTATTAAATTAGTTTTATTACCACAAATGTGAGAAGTTGTACAATCAGGGGTGAGTACCTCAAATAATAGAACCTTTAGGGGTGCTGGGGTAGTTTAGTAAGTTAAGTGTCTGCCTTTGGCTCAGGTTGTGATCCTTGGGTTCTAGGATCGAGCCCTTTGTTGAAGCTTGGCTCCTTCCTTTTCCTCTGCCCTTCCCCTGCTTGTGCACGTGCTCTCACTCTCTCTCTCTAATAAATAAATAAACCTTAAAAAAAGATAGAACCTTTATATGAGGGACCTTTCCTTCATTCATAAGCATTAAGTTGAACTCTTCCAAAATTAAATAATCCGTGTGATTCAAAAGGATTTTCTAATTGGGAAGTAGAAATGCTTTTTAAAAAATCAAATAAAAAACACTTTTGGTGAAATCATACACGCACATTTTCTTCATTATAACATTCATGAATAATGATTGGACTTTATAGTGGGTTCCATTCACCTAACTCCAAGAACAGTCTCTTTGTCTAGTGTCTAAATCTTTTTTTTAAGAACTTTTTTAAAGATTTTATTTATTTACTTGATAGAGGGAGAGAGAGAGATCACAAGTAGACAGAGAGGCAGGCAGAGAGAGAGGGGAAGCAGGCTCTCTGCTGAGCAGAGAGCCCAAGGTGCAGTTCGATCCCAGGACCCTGAGATCATGACCTGAGCCGAAGGCAGAGGCTTTAACCCACTGAGCCACCCAGGCACCCTGACTAGTATCTAAATCTTTAACGCAAAAGCATAAATTCATATATGTTTATAGGTTCTGTGCCAGAGGGAGAACCAACACAGGTTTTGTAATTGCCTATATAATAAAAGTGTTAATCAAAATAAAGACTTCAATGCATTTCTATTACCTTTCACTTTTTTTTAACCTTTCATTTTCAATTAAAGAATGATTTTTGAATTTATTTGTGGGAGGAAAGATCATTTGAAGGAAGGGAAACAGAAAAATATAGAAAATCCTTGAAAAAAATGCTTTCTTAAAATAATCAGCAATAATAATCAAGACACAAATATATTTTATTGACTAATACAAAAGATTATGGGGAAAATATGTTATTTTAGAAAGTAATGATGTCTTAGAAATTAGGATATTGATTTTGGGAAATATAATGTGGACAAATTGATAACCAGGTATTTTGGGTAAGAAGTAATACACAAAAATTTTAAAATTTAATTATAAATATATGGATATATTGGGGTGGTGTTTGGGATTTACTCAAATATTTTTCATTTTTAATATGGGGAAATTTGTTCAATTCCTGAATATCCCATTAAATATTTTGGATGGAAGAAACTATAAAAATAAGTTCACTGTATTACAGAATAAATTCAATGCTTCAAATAATTATTTGAGAAATTAACCAGGTTGTTGAGACCTTAAATGCAACTAGCTTTAAATTATTTGGAGATAAATCTTCAGGTTTTGTATAAAGGCATCCCACATTCTAGTGTGCTTTACTTTTTTGTGCTGAGCTGATGTCAAGTTTTTCACAAATTGAAGGTTTGTTGGCAACCCTACATCAAACAAGTCTATTGACATCATTTTCGCAAGAGCATTGGCCCATTTTGTGTCTCTGTGTCATATTTTGGTAATTCTGGCAGTTTCAAACTTTTCTGTTATTATTATATTTGTTATGGTGATCTCTGATCAGTGATCTTTGATGGTATTATTGTAATTGTTTTGAGACGGCACAAACCGTGCCCACACAAGATGGCGAACTTCACTGATACATGGTGTGCAAGTTCTGATCGCTCCATTGGCTGGCTGTTCCCCTCTCTCCTCTGGCCTCCCTATTCCCTGAGAAACCAACAATATTGAAATTAGACCTATTAATTAATGGTCTCTCATATTCACGTGTAAGCAAGAGTCACATATCTCTCATTTTAAATCAAAAGCTAGAAATGATTAAACTTAGTGAAGAACACAGGTCAGAAGCTGAGCTAGGCAGAAGTTAGGCCTCTTGTGCCAGTTAGCCATGTTCTGACTGCAAAGGAGAAGTTCAGGAAAGAAATTAAAAGTGCCACTCCCAGTGAAGACATGAATAATAGGAAAGCAAAACAACTTTCTTGCTTATACAGAGAAATTGTAGTGGTCTGAAGAAAAGACCAAACCAGTCATGACATTCCCTTAACCCAAAGCCTACTCCAGAGCAAGGCCCAAATTCTGTTCAGTATACAAATGTTGAGAGGTGAAGGAAGTTGCAGAAGAAAAGTTTGAAGCTAGCAGAGGATGGTACATAAGGTTTAAAGGAAAGAAGCCTTCTCTATAGCACAAAAGTGCAAGGTGAAGCAGAAAGAGCTAATGGAGAAGCTGTAGCAAGTTATTGGAAGACCTACCTAAGCTATTTCATGAATGTAGGCTACATTAAACAACAGATTTTCAGTATAGATAGAAATAGCCTTCTACTGGAAGAAGATGCCATCTATGACTTTCATAGATAGAGAGGAGAAGTCAATGCTTGGCTTTAAAAATTCAAGGGACAGGCTGACTTGTTAGGAGATAATGCAGCTGGTGACTTTAAGTTGAAGCCAGCGCTCATTTGTCATTCTGAAAGTCTTAGGAACCTTAAGAATTATGCTAAATCTATCCTGCCCATGTTCTGTAAATGGAACAACGAAACCTGAGTGACGGCACATCTGTGTACAACATGGCTTACTGAATATTTTAAGCCCATTGTTGGGACCTGCTGCTCAGAAAATAGGATTTCTTTCAAAGTATTACTGCTATTGACAATGCACCTGGTCATTCAAGAGCTGTGACTGAGATGTACAGTGAGATCAATGTTGTTTTCATGCCTCCTACCACAATATCCATTCTGCAGTTCATGGATCAAGGAGTCATTTTGGCTACAGCTGCCATAGATAGTGGTTCCTTTGATGGATCTGGGCAAAGTCAACTGAAAACCTTCTGGAAAGAACCTGCCATTCTGGATGTCAGTAAAAACATGCATAATTCATGGGAAGAGGTCCAAGTATCAAACACAACAAGAGTTTGGAAGAAGTTGATTCCAACCCTCACGGATAACCTGCAGATGTGGTAGAAATAGCAAGAGAAGTAGAATCAGAAGTGGAGCCTGAAGATGTGACTGGATTGCTACAATCTCACAGTAAAGGTTTAATGGGTGAGGAGTGACTTCTTATGAATGAACAAGGAAAGTGGTTTATTGATACGGAATCTACTGCTGAAGATGCCGTGAAGATTGTTGAAATGACAGCAACAGGTTTAGAATACTCCCCATAAACTTGCTGATAAAGAAGAGCCAGCTTTGGAGAGGATTGAGTCCAATTTTTTTTTTTTTTTGATTGATTGAGTCCAATTTTGAAAGAAGTTCTTCTGTGGGTAAAATGCTATCAAACAGCATTGCAGGATGCAGAGAAATTGTTCGTGAAAGGAAGAGTTAATTGATGTGGCCAACTTCATCATCTTTCAAGAAACTGCCACAGGCACCCCAACCTTCATCAACCACCACCCTCATCAGTCGACACCGAGGCTAAATGTTCCATCAGCAGAAAGATTATGACTCCCTGAAAGTTCAGATGGTGGTGGGTATTTTTTTTTTATCAATGAAGTATTTTTAAATTAGGTACAGTTTTTAGTCATAATACCATTGCACATTTAATAAACTACAGGGTAAAAAAAAATAAACTACAGGGTAGTATAAACATAATTTTTATTTATACTGGGAACCTACAAAATTCATTTGGCTTACTTTATTACAATGTTCACTTTATTGTGGTGGTCTGGAACCAGACCTGCAATATTTCTAAGGTACTGCTAGACTAACATAGTTGAGCTCTTTTTCCTTCTTTCTCTTTTCCTTAATGAAGGTAAGCATAATCTATTAGGCAGATTCTAGGTTTCCAACATCTAAGCCATCTGCTCCTTCATTTTCTAGGCATCGACTTGAGATTTGAACATATTCAAAAAGAGGATCAATGGGTCTCTTTTCAAGTAACAGGCAAACTCCAGAAATTCTTATTTGTGTTCCACAATATTCTACTCATAGAATTATTGCACCAGACCTGGTGGGCCATGGAAATTTACACACACACACACACACACACACACACATATAGAGCACAATGATCATTTGCTCTCCCGCACACCCATCACAAACATACAACAATCTGTTATTTGGCAACTTAAACAGTTTTCCCCATGGGGCTGCCAAATTAGCCTCTACAACACATTTTTAAAAAAATATTTCATTTATTTATTTGACAGAGAGGAGAGAGATCACAAGTAGGCAGAGAGGCAGGCAGAGAGAGGGCAGAAGAAGGCTCCCCGCTGAGCAGAGAGCCTGATGTGGGGCTCGATCCCAGGACCCTGAGATCATGACCTGAGCCGAAGGCAGAGGCTTTAACCCACTGAGCCACCCAGGCGCCCCTACAACTCATTTTTTAAAAAAGAATTATCTCTGAGGAAAAGCTTAATGATAAATATATAATTATAACAAAACAAATACAAATTTCTTTTTTAAAAGATTTTATTTATTTATTTAACAGAGAGAGAACACAAGCAGGCAGAGAGGTAGGCAGAGGCAGAGAGAGGAGCAGGCTCCCTGCGGAGCAAGGAGCCCCATGTGGGACTCGATCCCAAGATGCCGGGATCATGACCTGAGCCAAAGCCAGCTGCCCAACCAACTGAGCCACCCAGGCGTCCCAAAACAAATACAAATTTCTACTCATTCATTACTTCATTAATTCAACAAACTTTGATTAGCACTGTGTTGCTGGCTTTCTGAGGTGAAAAAGAAAATATGGTCATATCTTCATTGACCTTAAATCTGACAGAGGTTGTGAATGGGGTATGTGAAGTCTGAGATCAGGGTGCTGTGGATGTGAAGAGCAGAGGTACTAAAAGGCCTGACATATGGTACCAAATGGAAGCCACTGGGGAAGTGGTTGGGAGATGTGTGTGTGCAGGGGGCATAGCAGGCTGGGGAGCATCCTGCTCATGCAAGGAGTCTATGTTAGAAGAAGCACACGCATGTACCCTTGCCCATGTTTCTTTGTGCTCATAAAACATACACAGGCTACACAGGCACACATCTAGGATTATTTTTGTTGTTTGCCCTTAATTGTTTCAGTTTCTTTTTACCATATTAGAATATGCCAAACACTTTTTTCTTTCTGCAAGTCCCTCCTTACCCTGTCTTTTAACTTAAAAAATATAGATCACAGGTGACCTTAGAGATAGTCTAGATATATTTTTTACTCAAGGTTTTTTGAGATAATTGTGGATTCACATGTAGTAATAAAAAATATTACAGAGAGGTTCTGTCTAAACTTCGCCCATGTTCCCTCAAATTCGGCAAAATTATAGTATAATATCACAACCAAGATATTGACGTTTATAGTGTACTGATCTTCTTCTGATTTCCAGTTTTACTTGTACTTGCTTATATGTGTAAGTTCCATAAAACTTGCCACTTGCATAGGTTTGTTTATGCACCATTACAATCAAGACAACTGCTCTGTGCCAATACAAATTCATATGACTTTTATGACCATATATCCCCCTGAGTCCCCAAACTCCCCAAACCCCCAATCCCATTCCTAACCTCTGACAACTAATGTGTCCTCCATCTCTAAAATTTATCATTCCACAGATATTATGTAAATGGAATCACAAAATACATCATCTACTGTGATTGGATCTTTAAAAAAATTAATTTTATTTTATTATTTCAGTGTTCCAAGATTCATTGTTTATGCACCACACCCAGTGCTCCATGCAATATGTGCCCTCCTTAATACCCACCACCAGGCTCACCTATCCCCTACCCCCCCAAAAACCCTCAGTTTGTTTCTCAGAGTCCACAGTCTCTCATGTTTTGTCTCCCCCTCCAATTTACCCCAATTAACTTTTCCTTTCCTTCTCCTAGTGTCCTCCATGTTATTCCTTATGTTCCACAAGTAAGTGATAATACCATATGATAAACCATACTATAATTGACTTTCTATGCTTGACTTATTTCACTCAGCATAATCTCCTCCAGTCCTGTCCATGTTGATACAAAAGTTGGGTATTCACCCTTTTTGATGGCTATGTAATATTCCATTGTATATATGGACCACATCTTCTTTATCCATTTGTCTGTTGAAGGGCATCTTGGCTCTTCCCACAATTTGGCAATTGTGGACATTGCTGCTATGAACATTGGGGTACATATGACCCTTCTTTTCACTACATCTTTATCTTTGGGGTAAGTACCCAGTAGGGTCACAGGGTAGCTCTATTTTTAATTTTTTGAGGAATCTCCACACTAGATTGGCATAATTCAGTCAAGATTCATCCAAGTTGCTGCTTTTATCAACAATTTATTCCTTTTTATTGCTGAGGACGATATCATGGTGTGAGTGTACCACAGTTTGTTAAAAGACATCTGGGTTCTTTCCAGTTATGGGCTATTAGGAGCAAAGCTATTATGAGTATCTTTTGTATGTGTGTATGTGTATGTATGAATATAAATTTTCTTTTTTTTCTGAGATAAATATCCAAGAATGCAATTGCTGGATTGTATAATAACAACATGTTTAATTTTATAAGAGGCTGCTAACCACTTCCCAGAGTGTCTGTACCATTTTAAGTTTCAGCCAGCAACGCATGAGTGACTAATTTCTTTGTGACCTCACAAACATTTAGTGGTTTTACTTTTTAAAAAATTTTAGCCATTCTGATAGGTGCACAGTGATATATTGTGGTTTTAATTTGCATTTCCCTGATGATTGACTGACTGTAAAAAACTGGATACATTCATTCACATGCTCACATACACATAATTTCATGTAAGTGGGATAGTTCGTATATTGGGTATTTAATTTTCTTTTCTTTTCCTTTTTCTCTATTGCATTTTTCCCCAGCTTCCTTTTCTACCCACCTCCTCATTATTCCCTCTTACCCAAGGTAACTCTTGGTAAAACACATGCTATCTCTCTCGTTGTTTCTTTTACAAATGTGATTATTCCAGTATACACTTCTCTGCTGGCTTGTTTTGCTTGAAGTACTAAAATTCATAGGAATGTCTTCCAGTTAATTGGGTTAATTAGAATTCTTTCTAGGGATTGCATAATATTTCGTGATAAGGATGTACTATAATTTGTTCAAGTATTTTTTTGATAGCCATTCGTTTCCAATTTTGTTGTCATTACACATAATTTGCTTAAACTTATGACCTCATGCACTGGTCCGTATGTTTCTACAGGATACATTCCCAAAGATGCTCACTAAGTCAAGGGGGTGTATACTTATTTAATAGCAGCTGCCAGTTTTCTTGTAAAAAAAAATTGAGGCTATTCACATACTCACTAGCCATCATGAGAATACACTTTGACTGGCATTCGCATTAGAAATAAATGTGAGAGCTCCTTTTAATTTTGGCTTTAACTATATTGCTGTTTTGATTTTCACATCTGTGACTGCTTTGCAGTTGGAGTCTTTTTTCCAAATGATTCCGCTATTTTATCAGCAGACATGGACTACTGATCTTAACATCGATCTAAAAAATATAATTTGCTAGAAGTACTCAAATTCCATGTTTATGTGTTTCAAGTCCTTTTTTTTTCCCATTGTCCTGTGCCATGAAGTTAAGAAAATTTAATAAAATCGTGCCATTGTTTCTTAAAAACTTTTACTACTAGCTTCAAGCAGACGTCTATATCTACATACACAAAAGTGATTTAAAAAACAAATAATTCAAGTAAGTCATAATTCAAACGAGTTGAAAACTCTTCCAGGAATTCAAATAAACATGTTCTTTTATTTTTACATTTGGATCTAGCTTCAGCTTCACCATCTGGAAATTCTTCTCTTGGAAATTAAGGCCATTTTGTTTTACGGAAGGAGTCTTTGTTTCTCCAAAATCTTACATGACCCATGAAACCACCACCACCACCACACACACAAAAAAAATAATAAAAATAATCTTATAATCTTAAAAAGCTTCCAGTGTTAGACATGTGGGGTACAACTCTGCGTCTGCATTTCAGAAATGTAATTCAGTATCATTCCTATCTGAAATAACAGACTCCAGTATTGTGTATGTACCCACCACATGGCTCAGTATAATTTCAAAACTGTAAGGCAGTAGTGAAAATTGAAGCACGCAAACAAGAGTGAAAATTATCTTTTATCTTTTTTGGAAAACCAATTTTCTGGTTGTTAGTTTTAATATGAGACATTATCTAAGAGCTCAGAGCAAAGGGAAGTGGTGAGACAGTTTTAAGACAGTGAACAAGAAGGCACAAATACTTTTGGATGTTAATAAATGATACCAGCAAGGTTGGGACAGGTTCTCTTACGAAACGGAATTGATATCACCAGTTAACAGACTTCTACGCAGTGCCAAAAGTCAATTTTAAATGATGAAATGAAGCCAGATGACGAGCAAAGGGAAGTATGGCAAAAGGGATTAAAGGCATCCAAGGAAAAACACATTGATAAATTCCAATTCAGTTTAGCAAACCTAACAAAAGTGTAGGTGAGGAGCTGTGAACAGTTAGTTTTATTTAGGCAAGGTGACATTATCAACTTTAGAATAATAGAATCTGGTATTAATTATACCTATAAACTTTAACTATAAATCCAGAGGCTTTATTTCCTTAAAAAAAAAAATACCCTGTAAGGCTTCCACTAAAGACTCCACTGTAATTTTAAATTCACATCTTTCGAACCCTTAGCGCTTTTTGCTTCCATCCATTATAAAACAAATGCGCCATTTCATTGAGCAAAATCTTTAAAAAGCTCTAATAAGCCAACTAATACATTGTATAGCACAGGGATTTCAAAATGAAAAACACTGCAGTTTCAAACTATAAACTGCCATATGTCTCAGTGATGTCAGAGTGCTTTATGAGCTGGGATGCTAAAATTCAATCTGAAATGTATTTACTTGTAGTACTGAGAACCCATGAAAGCAAGCAATGGCTCAAAGTTTGGTTTTGGAATATCTGGGGACTTCAGCTGTGCTTTGCCCCCCACTTTTATTCTTTTCCCACCAAATGCCTACAGCTGCATCCAGCAGGAACCAGAATATAAGTCACAAGCTTGCCCTAACAACATCTCCCAGGCACTGTTTACTTAATTCTTCAAGCTTGAATAGAAACCTCAAGAGTCCTCAGACCACCTGGGAGCAAAGCCCAGACACAGACAGATAATAAACAAGCACCCCAAACATCTGTAGAAATCAATACGTTGAGCTTCTCCCTACAGTCTTTCACAGCGCAGTCTTATCACAATAAGCCTCCCTATTCAGGGGTATAACTTAATCCATCTGGGCCATTGTCTCTGAAATAGTGCAATTTCCACAAGCTGTAGACGGGGCTATAATTGCTTACCTGACTCACAGGCAAATGTCTTTGACGTTTCATCATGAAAGATAATTGCCACTGCATGCTTCTTTGTCTCTCGAGGCAGTCTGGTTATATTTTTGATGTTGTGCAGTTCCGTTACCTTGAAAGAAAAATATTTTTCACTTAGTGTACAGGAGACGCTGTATACCAGAGTGCTGAAACAAAATGATCAGGTATTACTCTCTTAAACCACTTTCCACGGAATATTTATACCCTTTCCCCATTAACTGTAGCCAAAAAACAAGCGAGAATGAAACAAACATGTCTTCTCTGCCCTTAATTTTGGTCCTGGTTTGTTGACTTTCGAAAGAGTCTAAAAGTTGTGTAGAATAACCTCCATGAAAGCAAGGACTCTGTGTTTTTATGAAAATTGTATCTTCTGCCAACAAGAGCAGGTATGGCACCCAGAAGATTCTCGTTCCATGTTTGTTAAATACTCATTGGATTCAGTACTTCTATTCTCTCTGAACTCCCATCCATTGTGTAAGTTTCTGGTGGGACAAGAGTCACGGTGCAACTGACACCGGTCGACTGGCAGAAAAAGTGACTGGAAAGTTTGGGGTCATAAATATGAGCCATGGACCTGCTTTCCAGAAAAATGCACATGGTGTTCACAAACACGTGTACCCACTGCTACCTCACGCTGTTCTCTCATCAAAGCCCATCCATGATTCGCACACCCAGATGGGGAATTCTTCATTCGTTTGGCAGTTAATGAATATTTAATAAACTTACTTATTCTAGCTCCAAACTGTCTGTGGGATTAAGTTCCTCTGCTATAACTTGTACATCATTTCTTTTTCTCCACAATCCAGAGAAATGGGCAAATGTCTCCTCTCTCAACTACACTGCATGCCCACTGCCGTAATAGCATTGCACGAGCGAATTTTTTGTAAATCTACTTGTCAACATGCCGAATGTTATTTCTTCTGACACAAAAGATTTGACAGGTTCATTCTTAGTTCGAAGATTTAAAAATATCTCTTGAAGTTTCTTCTTGGACTCATGTGTCTATCAAAAGTGTGTTGTTTAATTTCCACATATTTGGAGATTTTCTAGCTCTCTTGCCATTATTGATTGCCAGTTTAATTCCATTGTGGTCTCATTGCAGATATTGTACGACTTCTGTTCTTTTAGATTTGTGGAGGTATGTTTTGTGGCCCAGAATGTGGTGTATCTTTGTGAATGTTCCAGGTGAGTTGGAGGAATGTGGTCTGTTGTTTGTTGATGTTTTCTGCAGATGTCCATTGATGTAATGACTTTCTTTATCCCTGATAACCATCCTGGCTTTGAAGTCTTCTTTGTCTGAAATTAAAATAGCTACCCCCTTTTAAATTTAATGTTAGTGCATTATATTTTTAATGAATTTTTAAATTAGATTTTTTGATTAATGTTAGCATGGTATATTTTTCAATATCCATTTACTGTTAATCTTTGTATTTATATTTCGAGTGGGTTTCTTTTTGAAAACATGTAGTTGGATCTTGTTTTTGGATCCACTCTGATGATCTCTTTTTAGACTGTTGCTGTTCGAAGTGATCATTGATAAAGCTGTATTAATATCTACCATATTTGTTATCGTTTTCTGTTTGTTGCCCTTCCTTGCTCTTTGTTCTTATTTTGGCTTCTACTCTTTTTCTGCATTGTATTGTTTTAATTGTGCATTTTATATGGTTCTAATTTTTCTCCCTTCTTGTAATTTCTTTTTCATAGCCAGATATGATGTGTTGGGTCAAAGAAATTGCTATAACGAGGCCCTACTGGCACGGCAATGAGGTGTGGGGGGAGGAGAAGCATTCTCGAGTCCTAGGTTAAGGTCTGGGTTTTGGACTTCACAAGTGTTTCTCAGTGCTCCCCAACTGAGGTGGGAGAAGATGGCTAGGAACTGGGTATTTCCCTTGTCTTGACAAGGGTACCGGTTTGGACTTGTTTGATGCATGATCAATATTTGTTACATTATGGCACACGCTCTAACTACAAATGGAGGATCTTGCTGAAGGGAAAGACTTAAGTCCATTCATGACTTGAAATGCCAACCTAGAAGCACCATCAGTCACCTACTAGTATCCTAAGGTGGAGAAAAATGTACAGATATATTTCATGTATTTTTAAAATTTTAGTCCTCCATTTTTGAGGATGATACCTTTGATGTCGAGAGGACACGAGAATCAAAATAGTTAAAAGTATCAATTTGTGACCCAAGATCGTACCCGTGTCATGTAAAATAATGTCTGTAAGTATGACTATGTGGCTAGTGTTCAAAGAGCCTGGTGTTATCTGTCCCATTCCCTTCTTAAAGTCTAAACTAAATCTGTGCGTTTAGTTCGACTTTAGAAAGTCTAGGAAAACCCAGCCTTTCAGCCTCATAAAATAACAAACCCACTATTGGGAGTTGCTGTGTAAGCTGTCCGGAAGAGCCCTTTTATTCTCTGTCACAAGGAATTTACAGTTCTGTCACAGTACTTGGAAGCTAATTTTATTTTATTTTATTTTTTAAGATTTTATTTATTTATTTGACAGAGAGAGAGGCAGGGAGAGAGGGAACACAAGCAGGGGGAGTGGTAGAAGAAGAAGCAGGGCTCCCGCTGAGCAGGGAGCCCAACACAGGGCTGGATCCTAGGATCCTGAGATCAAAACCCGAGCAGAAGGCAGACGCTTAATGACTGAGCCACCCAGGCACCCCAGAGAGTAGCTAATTTTAATATATCCTTTTTTTGATATTTATTTTTCTCTTACTTGTAATTATCTCATTAAGATTAACATGCAAAATTAAAATCGGTAAGATGAGTGATTTTAAGCAAAATGATCTGCAAGACTTTTGCTTCATATTTATGCATATATACAAATACATGTACACATACATATACTATATATACTTTTTATATCTATTTACATATCTATGTATCTGAAAATACTCATTTCCTTTTCCAGGAAAGAAAAATTAGACATCAGTATCTTACAGTTCCTGAGGATTAATACCATGGAAATGAGAATTCTTTTTTTTGAAAAATGATTCACATATTATATTTAAAGTACCTAAAAGCATATTCTCAAAAAAGTTAAACTCTTGAATTTTTAAATGATTTGATAAGTGACTCACATAATATTTAAACTGAATTTTGTTCTAACATAGCACACTGAAGTTATATTTGAAAAAGAGATATTATTCTCAAGTGTTATTAATTTTAGCTAAACAAAGGATCTTGCCAGAATTTAGCAGTCTAAAAGCAATGAAGATTATGCGTTGTCCAAGAATTCATGCAATTTATGGCAGGTGAGCATAAAAGTATACTTTCTAAGCTACATCATGCATAACAACTAATTGTACAAAACAATATCATAAAAGCATTTGTTATTCTGCTCAAGGGCCACTCCCAAATATTTTATTTATAAATATAAAAAAATATTAGGACAGATACTGTGGGTCCCATCTTTTTTGTCCTCTCATGGAAAAAATCAACAAAACAAATTAGTGGATAGCTTAGCAAAATGCAGCAAGCACTAGGGATTTTCTAACTTCAGTGCCTTAGGCAATCTGTCAGATGATGTAGTGTGAACACCGTGTTTGCTCTTCTGTAAAATTTACATTTGGAAATGCAGACAATCTCTTCAAGCAGACATTGTTACACTGGTTTCCAGAACAGTGCAAAACTCTTTGTTGCTGATCAATAGTGTAATGCTATGCACTCCAGTCTGTGCTCTGACATTAAAGAGATGCCAGGAAAGCAAACACTCACGAGGGGGATAAAATTCTGCTTCTCACGTTGTCTTGGTTAGGACATTCAAGTTTTACGCCAAATTATAAATCATTGTAAAATCATACCAGAAGTTTTTTTTAAAGAAGTTTCTCTCCAGAACTGCTCCTTTTGAATTCAAAATACATTTTAATAAGTGTTGTAAATCACAATTTAGGTCAAGATCTAATATATCTGAATCTCTTCCCCTCACTTTTCCCTCTCAGTATCCCATGGATTTACTGCCCAGGGTGGAACTTTGTATTTTCTTAGATGAAAAAACTTTTAAAATATTTTTAAATTTTCAAAATAAAAATGTTTGTATTAGTCTAACACTGTCAATGGGACATAAAAATAATCAATATTTATTAAAATTTTGAAATCCTAGAGCATTTTAATAATATGTATCAATATGTTTATTTCTAAATCCTGATTATTCACATGGCTATAAAAGCATGAAATACAATTGAAGTTTACTAAAAGAGTTAGTTACTTTAAATAAATATGAAATTAGCAGAATTTAATTGGAGGGAAATTACTTTCAAAGGATTCAAGCTGTTCAGGTCTAAGTCAATAAATGCCATGTCAATAATGTAAGGGTCTTATTAAGTAATACAATTAAAACCCAAATATAAGTATACTTAAATGGTGACTTTGCCAACTGGTGCTATTTAATTTTCATTTCAAGGAGTAATCCCTAAGGAATTCCTGGAGATAAGGTCAGAGAGTTCAAAGATGAAACACATATCCATTTTCTGTAGGACTTCATAATTTAGTTGGGATGATGAGATCACAAATAACAGTGACAAACCCCAAGAAATAATTAAAAACAGAGCTAAGGAAGCATAGAGGAATAACATCTATATTTCTACAACCAGTCTGTAGACATGGCACCTGGATTTCAAAGTTGTCTCTCTATGTAGAGATACCTCCCAAGACTTGCTCGCCTGTCCTACTTTACTCAAGTGGGTTGTATCTATTAACGATCACCGTGAGAGAAATTAAAAAATAAAGTATTAAATGTTTATTTGTGGGTTTAAAAATACTCTTAAACTCACTGCATGATAACACGAATAATATTTTAGAGTAAAAAATTCCCCAAATCGGTAAAGGATGGCAACATTTTCACATTTTTGCAAAACTCTTAATGTCTGTCCTAACAGAACGGTTTGAAACTCATATCTGCTTCTGAATTCAGTCTGTTGCATTGTTTTGATCAAGCATATACAGAAAACAAGGCCTCACCCAGACATGAGGTTGTAAAAGGGAAGAATGACTTAAGAGCATTTGAGCCAATTGTGGATATTCGTCTTTGATTCTATCTCCAAACTTGACCAATGCTTTCTTAAAGGTTATTGTCATGCAGTCATGTCCTGCGCTTTTACACTCTGTTGCATTAAAATCTACAGAACTATTTTCAACCTTGGTCCTTGGGAAAATATTGGCGTGCTGAGTTACGGAGATCTTACATTGCTATATTTCATTATTAATATAAAAATATTCATTAATATCAACCTTGATTTCTGCAGAAAAATTGTCAAGTTGTGAGATGTTGACAAGCTCCAAAATGCAGACACAGGGTTCCCCAATTTTCACTTGAAACCTTAAATTTTAGCATTGCTGATAAATATTGTCAGTTGTTTTCCTTAAAGACGGGTTGATTTTTGAGAAAATGTCTGACGCCCAAATCTGAATGATCATAGGTTTTCAATACTATTTTTAGAACAGGTGTTCTTTGAAAAAAAAATCAACTATTTTGCTGTAACTTCAACAATTCCGCCAGTGCTCCTGCTGGGGATAATCACGGCACATCCGTATGTAGCAGAAGTGTTTTTTAGGAGTTCTTGCCATTTTTTTCCCAATAGAATATTGAAAAGATGTACTTAAGCATCTAGATTTCACAAAAGCAATCACTTACTCTCTCATCAAGTCATTCTTAAGTAAAATAAAAATGAAATTAGCATGCGTATTTGTATATTTACTTATATGGGCGAGTCCATGGTGCTCAGTGAAATAAGTCAAGTGGAGAGAGTCAATTATCTAATGGTCTCACTTACGTGTGGAGCATAAGGAAAAACATGGAGGGCATTGTGAGAAGGAAAGGAAGGGTGAATGGGGGGAATCAGAGGGGGCAATGAACCAGGAGAGACTGTGGACTCTGAGCAACAAACGGAGGGTTTTGGAGGGGAGGTGGGTGGGGGGTTGGGCGAGCCTGGTGGTGGGTATTGAGGAGGGCACGTACTGCATGGAACACTGGATGTGGTGCATGAACAATTAATCTTGTAACACTGAAGAGATAAAATAAACATATTTGGGGGAAAAAAGAATACAATGATTTTGTATTTATTTTTCTCATTTATTTATTTTTGCTTTTGTTGCCTGAGGTTTTGATGTCATTTTAAAATGAAACAAAGCAAAACAGAACAAAACAAAACAAAACAAAAAAGTCATTTCTCAGAATAATGTCAAGTAGCTTTTCCCCTATGTTTTCTTCTAGGGATTTTATGGTTTTAGGTTTTACGTTTAAGTTTTTCATCCATTTTCAGTTCATTTTTGTGTATGGTGTAAGAGGAGAATTCAGTTTCCTCTCTTTGCATGTGTATATAAAAATATATGTGTGTTTTTCTGGGCTCTATTCTATTCTATTGGCCTATGTGTCTGCTTCTATGACGTTTAATTACTATAGCTTTCAATTCCTATATTCTCCAAAATAATTGGAAATGAACAAGTATGATGTCTAAAGTTTTGTTCTTCTTTCTCAAGAAAGCTTTGGCTATTCATGTTTTTGTGATTCTGTATAAATTTTAGAATTCTTTCTTTTCCGTTTCTGTGAAAAATGTCATTGAAATTTTGATAGGGATTGTACTGAATCTATATATCACTTTGGGTAGTATGGGCATTTTAACAATATGAATTCTTCCCATCTATGGACATAAGATATTTCCATCTGTATCTTCTTTGATTTCTTTCATCAGTGATATATTGTTTTCAGTGACAGATATTTCACCTCCTGGGTTAAAATTTATTTCTAAGCATTTTATTCTTTTTTTGCTGCTATTAGAAACGGGATTGTTTTCTTGATTTCCTTTTTAGAAAGATCACTGTTGGTATAATGAAATGCAACTGATTTTCATATGTTGATTTTGTACTCTCCAACTTTACTCAATTAATTTATTAGTTCTAAGATTTTTTTAATAGAGTCTATACGATTTTCTACATATAAGATCATGTCATCTGCAAACAGAAATAATTTTACTTCTATCTTTCTGGTTTTGACGCATTTTGTCTACTTGTACTTTCTAGTACTTAATCCTATATAGAATAGGAGAATAGAAGTGGTAAGAGTAGGCATCCCAGCCTTGTACTAGATCCTAAAGTAAAAGCTTTCGGTTTTTCCCCACTGATTATGATGTTAGCTGTGAGCTTTTCATAAACAGAAAAAATTTCCTTCTATACATATTCAGTTGAGAAGTTTTTTAAAAATCATGATTGATGTTAAACTTTCTCAGACGCTTTTTCTGCATCTATTGAGATGACTGTGTATTTTTTATCTTTCATTCCATTAACGTGGTGTAGCACACTGATTGACTTGCATACGTTTTTTTTTTTTTAAGATTTTATTTATTTATTTGACAGAGAGATCACAGGTAGGCAGAGAGGCAGGCAGAGAGAGGAGGAGGCAGGCTTCCTGCTGAGCAGAGAGCCTGATGTGGGGCCTCGATCCCAGGATCTTGAGATCATGACCGGAGCCAAAGGCAGAGGCTTTAACCCACTGAGCCACCCAGGCGCCCCATTGACTTGCATATGTTAAACCAACTTTGCATCCCAAGAATAAATCCTACGTGGACATGGTATGTAGTCTCTTTGATGTGTTGTTGAATTTGGTTGGCTAGTATTTTATGGAGGATTTTTGCATCTGTGTTCATCAGAGATTAGCTTGTAGTTTTCTTTCCTTGTGGTGTCTCTGTCTGGCTTTGGTATCATGGTAATGTTGGACTTATAAAGGGAGTTTGGAAATATTTTTTTTTACTTATATTTTTATTTTTTATTTTTATTATTATTTTTAATTTGAGTTTAGTTGACACACAATGTTACATTAGTTTTAGGTATCCAACATGGTGATTCAACAACTCTATACACTATGCTATGCTCACCAAAAGTAAAGCTACCATTTGTCACCATGCAACACTATTACAATACCATGGACTATATTCCCTATGCTGTACTTTTATTTCTGGGACTTTAATTCATTCTGTAACAGGAAGTATGTATCCCCTGCTCCCTTTCACCCATTTTGCCCATCCCCGAACCCCTGTCTCCCATGGCACCATCAATTTGTTCTCTGTATTTATAAATCCGATTCTACTTTTTGTTTGGTTATCCTTTTTTTTTTTTTGATTCCACATGTAAGTGAAATCATATGGTATTAATAAAAAAGCTTTTGCACAGCAAAGGAGATAATCAACAAAATGAAAAAGCAATCTACAGATGAAGAAAATATTTGCAAACCAATTAAGAGATTAAAATCCAAAATGGACAAGGGTGTAACTCCATAGCAAAAACAAACCCAAATAACCCAGTTAAAACATGAGTAAAGGATCAAGGTGAAAAAGGCATTTATACAATGTAATTACTTTGCGTTTCAAAGTAACTTTTATCAATTTACTGTCATGACAATTGAGATTAAATACCTGTCTATTTAAGTGCTCAATTTCTTTCTATGAAACTAACTATATTTTGAAAAGTGAAAGAAAGTTAACGTTCAGACTTTTTAAAAGTAGAATCAAATGAATTAGACAATAAACTGCACTTTCCTTTCTTATTAATTTACAAATAATTCTATTAATACAGGTATTTTACTGATCTTATATGGCTGTTTTAAGTCAAAGGTTTTATTTTTGAAAACAAAATGGTACATTTTAGGAACTGGTTTAATACAATGTTTATTTTATTAACTTTATTATTTATTATTCACTTAACTTTATTCACTATCACTTCATTAGAATAAAGAATATTTATTTTTGTAGTATAAAAGAAGATAGGTATCTTACTAACTTTTAAAATCATTCCAATTAATAAATCTCAATCTCTCCATGCTTAAGTCCTAAGCTTTCTTAATAAGAATTTAAATATTGGTATTATCCTATACATTGTATCCACTACACTGTATCATTTGCAAAGAAATTTTATAATTGCTCCTTTCTAATAGAATTTACATGTTTTCTAGTAACTGCTTCTTTATATTTGTCTCCTGTCACTGAAAAATGAATGTATAATATTAAAAAATCAATATAATCCATTCTTTAAGCTCCCCATGTCTCCTTGCTCTGATATTATGTGCTGTGATACAGTCCTCCAACATTTACTATTTGACTACTGTAGCATTTGCGTTATCAATACTTACAAACTTTGTTTTTATGTCTTTGAAAAATTTAAGGTCTCTCAAATATTAAACGATATTATGAAATGCATCATCTAGAAAAGAGTGATTGTAGACAGAATTATAGTAGAACCAGAATTAACTATAATAGTCACCTTTGGTTGTGTATACAGCATACAGTTCCAGCTCCTTCCATCTTACCAGAATCTTATTTTGTTCAGCTATCTGCCTTTGTATCGTATAGCTCAAGTGCCCCGTCAGGAATCTCTCACCCCAAGTACCATGGTAGGACTTGTTCTTTGGCTGAGGGTCTCCTTGCTCATGACCAGCTTAGGAAAGAGGATATGACCGAAATATGACTAATGAGATGTGCACAGACGTTTTCTGGTGGTTTCTGATGAACGTTTTCTAATATGGAGGTAACCTCAGGCTAAAACCATCCTTCTTCTCCCCCTCTGGATGTTGTCTAGATGTCATAATTCAGGAATGTTACCACTATCATTCTACTAGTTAAAGCGGAGGGCAATCCAAAGGAAGCAGAGTAGAGATGGGGGGGGAGAATTAGACAGTTTCTTTTTCTAGACATGCTCTCATCTGTGATAGTACTCTTCTATAAGTTGTTTGATCTACCTTTTCTGTTACTTGCAGCCAAAAACATTCTAACTAAGAAGGCAAACCGACTGCTGAACTTTCTTTATTTAACAATGGATATGGCCATCCCTATCTGGGTGGCCATCACACAGTTAGTTAAAGCGATGACCAGAATCAGGGCCATGCCTCCTATTTCTCTTGACTAGTGCTCTTTTCACCAATTTATGCAATTTATTAATGACAAATAACTGCTAATCAAGAAGTCACTACAGGAAAGTGTCTTCAACTACAGAAGAGATTCAAATTGTAAGGATGACAAAAGGAATAACAGGAAAACTCACTACCTTATTACCCCTACATTATTTTCAGGTGGTCTACTTTAAAAACATAAACATAATCTATTTTCAGGTCTAAGAAATGCAGAAAATTAATACATAAGAAAATATACACTAAAACAGGAAATCTATGTACTTCTTTCTGTCTTTTCTCCCTCCTTCCCTCTTCTGCTCCCCTTCCTACTCTCCATCTCCTTTCAACCTCTCTCCCCAGTATAAATTTAGCATGTCTAATAATATGTTTCACAGACTCTAAGAACAGAATGGCATGAAACAGCTCAGTCAGCTATAATACCATTCTTATTTTGAGACTTACAATTTTACTACACAGACATAATAGCAACTAGCTAGCTATGATAACATTTCTTAGCAGATGTACAAAATTAAATCTCTTCACTATTGCATGGGGTTGAAAAATAGCTCCCAAAAGATATCTTGAAGTCTTAACTAACCCCCAGAACCTTCAAATGTGCCTTATTTGGGACAAGGTTCTCTGCAGATATAATTGAATTAGGATGTTGGAGGAGATCATCCTGGATTCAGAGCGGGCCCTAAATCCAATGACACGTGTTCTTACAGGAGAAGAGCAGAGGGAGCATTGAGACAAGGGCCCAGGGGACATGTGAAGGTGGAGGCCGAGATGGAAATGATGCTGCCACAACCCAGAAGCACCTGGAGCTCCCAGAGGCTGGAAAAGGAAAGTAAGGCTACCCCACTCGGGTTTTGTAGGGGTGCAGCCCTGCTGACACCTGAATTTCTGACTTCCAGCATCCAACTGTGAGAGAATAACTTTCTGTCATTTACAGTATCAAGTCTGTGGTAGTTTGTTAGGCCAGCCCTAAGAAACTAATAAAATTACACAGAACTATTTGAAGATAAATAGCTCCATTTGTTACAATGTTAGTAGCCTAAACTGAAGATAAAAATGACCAAAAAATCAGAAAAATTTGTATAGAGTCCCATTTCTCTAATAAGATAATAGTTTCCTAAAAAGCAAGGATATCTCACTATTCATCATGATCTACCTAAAAAGTATTAAAACGTGTTTCTTTTTTCTTTTTTAATTTGTGATTAATTAAAAGTCCACACAGTTCCACAATATACAATATATATATAAACTAATTTTAAAAAGGACAAATTATAATCACAGGTGACAAAATTATCTGACAGTTCACAGGGAGTTAAATAGTAAATCACTCATAAGCAAAGATGGACGTTCTGCCAAATAAAATCAATAGAGTCAAGTTATTTTACACTGTCTCTACAGACCTACACACTCCTACCTACTATCAATGACGAAACAAATACATGCTTTATTCCTAGTACATTTGGATTATTTATTAAAATGAACAGGTATCAGATGATAAAATAGTGTTAGTAAACTCAAAAGACCCAAGCTATATAAATTACAGTATACACCCATAGTATAGTATAACTGAAATTTATAGTAAATGGATGATTAAATATTCTACATATGTAAATAATAAATAACACATTTCTAAGAACATTTGAGTTAAAAAGGAAATTATCAGTTTAATTACAAAATACATTTTAATGAAAACAAAACAGTACCTATTAAGATTTGAGGGACACTGAGAAAGAAGTGCATAGAACACATGTCTTTAAAAATATTTTTCATGAATACAAAAGGTTGAAAAGAATGAACTCAGGCATTCAACTGAAGAAGTTAAAAAAAATAGAGCACTTCGATACATAAAGACATAATAAAGACAGTGGCAGGAATCACTGAAATGAAGAAAAAATGAAAAGTTTCATGAAAGCAAAAGGTCCATTTGAAAGGATTAGTAAAAGAGATTTGTGGCAAGTTAGATGAAAGAGAAAGAGAGAAGGTGGAGATGAATTAGGTACAGGATGAAAAGGGAAAAATTGAACAAACAAAAAAATCTAAATATGAATAAGAAGCTTGCAAACAAATGAATACTGATTAGTTTGAAAGCACAGATGAAAGGATATATATTTAGAAAAATATAAAAAGCCAAAATGGTGGCAGAAAAAAGGTTACAAAACTTAAACAAAACAATATATTCATTTCCTAACAGCCCATTTCTAGATTCCTTCATAATTGAGCTTTACCAAACTTGTAAGATACGATTCATTAATATCCTCTGCAAGATACTTCAGGAGATACTTCAGGAGAAAAGCAAAAGCAGGCTTTTGCTTTCTGAGTCTGGGCTAATGTTGATTCCAAAAGAAGATATGAAAAATACAAAAAAGTCATATGGCTACATTTTACTTATTAATGAAAAACAAATCCCAACATGTAAGTAAGGTGTATTTCAGGAGTAAAAGTATAGCTCACATCACGAAGTGTCCAAATGCGCTTCTCAAAATTGACAGGCTACACGAGCAAAATCACATGATTACCTCAGCAGATAAAAGATTACATCATTGATTAGGTTTCCAAATCTTTTCTGAGAAAATAATTCTTGCTAGATCAAGAACGGAAAGGAATTTTCTTTGCCTAAAAGATTAAATAACAAAAGATATTTTACCTCATACACAAGCATTAGACACATTCTACTTATTAGCAGAAACACGCAGGTACCCTGTCACTGCCTTAAGGTAAATAGGTCCTAGGGAGTAAGGAAAGGAAAAACAAACAAACAAACAAAATAAAAAAAGGAAAAAAATTAATGAAACTATCAATATTTGCATGTAATCATTACTGACATAAACACTAACAGAGTCAACAGAAAAATACACTATTAGAGGCAACAAAAGCATTCAACAATATTGTCAAATTATAGTAAACACACACAAAAAAACCCCAACAGGATTTCTCTACTAGTAATCATTAATTAGAAATTAAAATAAAATAATACCTTCACAAGAACAAGAAAAATTATAAAGTATCAAGGGATTTTGTTGGAGAAAAATTTAAACCTTATAAAAGAAGCTGAATAAAGAGAGGGCATTATACGTTCTGAGACAAATTGCTAAAGTAACTTCAGAAAATGAGAACGGAGTGTGTGGGGGAAGAAATGCCCTACCAAATGTCCCAACACAGTGTGATACCATGGTAATCTAAAACAAGAGGCATGTTAGTGCTAGAACGAACAAATAGCACAGAACAGAGAAATCAGAGGAAAATGTGTGTGTCATACATGCCGCCATCATAACTGAAAGGCTAGAAAGTTTAATAGACGGACTAGGGAAAACTCACCCCTAAGTATTTTTTAAAATGGAATTCTTAATGCCATATCCAAATCTGGATCCTGGATAGATGAAAGGCAAAAATATTAAAGGCAAAACTATAAAGCTAACTGAATAAAATGGAGGATAATACATCTTCGTGATGTATGAGGTAGGTAAGGATTTCTTAAGGAAGGAACCAAATGAAGCCCAACTGATAAAAAACTTGAAAACATCCAAATTCGCAAATCTCAATTTCATGCAGGACTCCATAAGTTATAGACAGATGACAGAAGTGAGAAATTATTTACAAAGTCTAATAGTAAAGTAATCTAATATTTAGAATAGACAAAGAAACCTCACAAAACAGCAAGAAAAATGCAGGAATCCTGGTAGGAAATTGGACAAATGATATGACTGGGGAATTCCTGGAAGAGTAAACCCCAAAAGCAAACAGACATAGGGAGAATTTTCCAATTAATTGGGAATAGGAAATGCATGTTAAAACATAAATGCGTTTCACTTTACATACATGAGATTTGGAGAAGTCAATAAATAATGGAAAGTATCAATGAGAATGTGAGAATAGAGAACCCTCACACATTCTGTGCATGTGAAGAATGGAGACGCATTCTGGAAAGTCATCTGGTAGTACATATTTAAGTATTCATGTATCCTTAACACAATGATCTCATTCTTTTTATATATCCCAGAAAATTTCTCATATTGGGTCATAAAAACACAGTACAGTAGTCTTAATTACTGTACTGTTTGAGATAATGAGAAGTTCTAGCAATCTAGTTTCTGTCACTGGGAAAATGGAAAAGTAAAATATAATAGATGCAAACTATGGGGTATCATGTAGCAGTCAGAAGCAATGGGCAAAATGGACACATAGAAATGCAAATGGGTCTTAAAAGCCATAATGAAGCATGAATAAAAATAAGAAACACAGAAAGTTATAATACAACAGTACTTAAGGGAATTAACAATGCGGTACATGTTCAAGAAATCAAAAGTACACGTTTATAAGAATCCTACAGTTTCCCACCAAACTTATTATAATGCTTATCTACAGAGGAGAGGGAATAAAGGGGCTGAAGACGGAATAAGATAAATTGACCAAATATTACAGAAAGGGATGATGATAGCAGCCATCAAGTAATACAACAAACTCAATCTGCGGCTGAGTCCACTGTTCCAGTAACAGAAAAAGGAGGGAGGGAGACAGGGAAGAAGATAAACTCCTCCCCCCTCCAAGAAAGTCAAGTGAATGATGTGTGAAACTCTAGCGAGTCAACCACTATTAACAATTACATGCCTATGGCAATTTACCCATGCTCTGAATTAGTCTCCAGCCTGGCTGTCTACGGCTTGGTATCTGATACCACTTAACGTAACTAATGGGCCTAATTAAATTCCCCTAATAACGGACACAGAGTGGAAAAGAGTATTGGTATGATCATTAATATACATCATTCCAAAGAATACAGAAAAACTGAAGGAGATTATGGTTACTTTCCTAAGCTTATGACCAGTTCTAAGTGTGACCCATTAGTTAACTACCAATCATGTTTAGCTAAGGTTTCTCTATAGACTTAGAGCATCTAGACATAATATCTACCATTATTATTTTTTTAAGAAAAAATTTAAAATATATAGTTTCAAGTAATAGAAGAACCCAATTAACAACGAGTGAAATCCGGAGGATGTAAACTGTGGCCTCTGGGCCAAATTTGGTCTACCACCTATTTATGTAAATAAAGTCTTATTAGAACAAAACCGTCACCATTTGTTTACATATTGTCTCTGGCTATTTAATGTACTATTAAATGCAGAGTTGAAGAATTGCAACAGAGACCTTAAGATCTGTAAAGACTAAAATTTTTACTATCTGGATCTTTACAGATAAAAATTTGCTAGACACTGATTTGTACAAACAGGACCTATTTTTTTTCACATTAAGAACTCCAAGGTAGGCAGTTATTAGTGTTGGTTCAGTGGTTTGATGATATTAGAGGAAGCATCTCAAGCCAAAATATTTGTCCTTCTCTTCACATTTCTCTTAAGCACATCTCCTCATGGGCGCAGAATGGCTGCTGCATTTCCAACCATCATGCTTTCCATTTAGGGAAAAAGAATAAGGGACATTGCTAGCCATATTGGGATACAAAATCCTTTCTATCCCTTCTGGTAGGCTTAAATTTACATTTTATTAGCCAGAAATGTACTTGTCTAACTGCAGGAAGTGTAAAAAAGTGATCAAAGTGTAAAAAAGTGACCTCTAGGGTGGAGATGGGAAAGGAAGAAGTGAGTTACAAATGGAATGGGTGTTGAATTAGCAGTTAATTAATTAAACCCCATGCTTGAAATGTTGAAGTTGCATCATGCTTCACTTCAAATATAATGCCTTTAATGTACAGACCTCCTACACACCCTGAGGGAAAAATAGCTGTCTCACTTTACCAGCCTAAAAAATATTCCTTCTCAAATTAAAAATAACCTCAAAATTAAAAACAAAAACAAAATCAAAAAACCAAAAAAACCCTGAAAAATAAACGATACACCACTCAAGTTAGATCACAACACAGCGACTCCAGGTGTACCTAGTCACGGGAACTTTTTTTAAAAGCAGGTTTTTTTGTTTGTTTGTTTTTGTTTTTTTTCTCCAGCTGGTCACAGAAGACAAGGCAGAGAGTCAAAGCTTGAAAAAATTTGTTATACCTGTGCTGTCCCGGAGAGAGAAAGAACCAAGCATGTCAAGGATTTCCCGTAGCTTCCCATGCTGAGAGCGGCCCCTTCTTGGAGCCAGCAAGTCTCGCAGCTCTGGGGAACTAAAATCACCAACTATATTAAGAACTTTGAGGGGCGCCTGGATGGCTTAGTGGGTTAAAGCCCCTGCCCTTGGCTCAGGTCATGATCTCAGGGTCCTGGGATTGAGCCCGGCGAGGAGTCTGCTTGCCCCTCTGTCTCTGCCTGCATCTCTGCCTGCTTGTGATCTCTCTCTCTGTGTCAAATAAATAAAATAAAATCTTAAAAAAAAAAAACAAAACAACTTTGAAACAGACTTTTCTCTAGAGTCACGAGATAACTCAGTGCAACTACCCTCAGGGCCCTTGAAGCCCCCAGCAGAGACACCGGCCACACTGCACCTTTTGCCCTGCAGAGCTGTGAGCTCAGAAACCTGTGTTTTCCAAACTCCTGAAATTGTGGTAGTTTGTTGCACAGTGACAGAAAGTGAAAACTGTACTATAATTATTTATAGTACTAATATTATTATTATTAGTAATATATAATTATTGTTAGTGATGGAACTGCAATGTTTGGGAATAATGATGGGTCCAACCACATTGGTTTATTTGCAAAATGGAACTGGACTAAAAGAAAAGTTGACTTTTCGGACCCCTAGCAGAGTTGGCAGTACCAGCTCTAGGGCCAGGAAAATATCATGGTAGCCCCATGGTAGCCAAGACAATCCTCTCACGAAAGGATAGAAAGGATTAGTGGAAAATTCCAGGCTACTGCAAATCAGGCTAAAATTTAATTTTCTAGTACACTGGATCTGTAATACGATTAACTCGATTAAAAGATAGATGAGAGAAAAGGAGAAGTAGGGGAAAATAGTTGCATTTTTAAGCAAACATGATCTCTCTTTCTCATTCTCTCTTCGTCTCAAAACAAAAACAAAACAAAACAAAACAAACAAAATTTTATTTTTATTTCCTGGAACTCTAGATAGCAAGAATTCCATCATTTCTTCCAGAGGTCACATTATGTGTGACGACGACAGTTGAGTAGAAAAAATCCACCAGTTATCATCAAAACAAGTGATTCCACTGAATCTCAAAACCCATGGTTCCCTATATTAAGAATCTGTTCTCTAATCAGAGTCAATTTAGTGGCTGCTACTCATTTTTAATCTTGGATTATTGATAGCATATTCAACTTCTATCTCTGTTTTTGTGTAGAAGCATTAGCAGTATAAAGGCTTTAATATTTTTAAATATTATATAAATTAAGTAAATATGAAACAGCATTGCTATTTATAAAAGTTTCTAGATAGATATTTACGGTGAGATAAAAGTATTAATTCAAGAATGAATTCTTATGGAAATATTTTTCAAATCATAAGTCATAAGTGAATATGCACGCATTATTTGTGGAATAATATGTAATTTTCCATTAATGATAGAAAAACAATTTATCCTCAGTGAACATTATGCAATAAGTAGGTCTCCTGTTGCCTCTGTCAGATACTGCACAATTAGGCAGACGCTGGAGAAGAGAGAGATTTTTAAAACCCCAAATGCACTGATGGTATTCTGAAATAATAAAGAGCGTTGGATCTAAATCCATTAAACAAATGTAGAAATGCTTCACAAATGATGGAAATAGTCATAACGGGGTTGTGCTATTGAAAAGTCTTTCTCAAATTACTATCTGATTTGCCACATAAAATGATGTGTTTGAAATTACAAGTTACTTTATCATGCAAAATGGTCTCAAAATTGTTCTAAAGTTGGTATGAATTATTTCCCTGGTTTCATAGATGCAGAATCTGAGGCAGAAATGACTTGTACAACCATAGTTGTTTCATGGGTTACATAGTATCTCATGTGAAATTTTATCACCTCACTTTGTGTACACTATTACTTGCATTTTACAGATAGTAAGTGAGTGAGAGAAAGATATTGTTTAACTCATATTACCATTTTTTCTGATGTAGTACCATTATGGATGATTGCTTCACACACAATTGGATAGTTTCAAAAAAGTTGAATAAAGACAATAATTTTGCTAACATAAGTCGTACTTTTATATACTCTAAGGCAAGCCCAGATCAATCGTAGGGATATTTTCTAAGAGTCTGATTCCTTATTTCTCAGTGAACAGATATCTGTTATGAAGCAACAGGTTATCAACAAAAATTCTGATTGCCGAGGGATCTATTTTCCCTGGCATCCTTAAACTACACGGAGTGATTCTTATTGGAGATAGCTTAGATGTTGTAAAATTGTAACGGACCCTGATTCAAATACTACAAAGATCAAGCCTAACTGCGGAAGTTCCCTATTATCTTGAAATCACAACTTTGCTGATGTCTTCCAGTTGAGGGTCTTACCGCCTGATCTCTCTTGCTCACCTCTGGCTAGAACGGCTCATTCTCACTGCCCACCTATCTCGGTCAGAGACACCACACAGGGGTGTGCTGTAGGCATTTTACCCCTTTTTTTCATCCTACACAAAAACCAACCTTTCATATTCCATTTCTTTGAATCTTTTCTGAGTCATTGGCATGTGATCAGAGTCTATGAATAAAGCAATAAATAAATGATCATGGGTTGACGTGTGACTGCCCCAGGAACCAATGTGTGTGTTAAAGAGTTTATGTTAAAAGAGTTTATGTTAAAAACAAACAAACAAAACAACTTGAGACTTCTTCAAGAGAAGAGTTTACAGATGGATGAATAAATGAACGAAGAATGAAGGAACAAACAAATGAATAAGATACCCTAATGTGAACGATTATCACTCTGGGACCTTCCAGCAGACATTTGAAGTGACACCAAAACTCTGAACACTTTTCACATCACACCAAGTGTGTGCTCATCCAAGTAGAGAGCCATTGGAACCAATGTGAAAGCCTTCAACATCCAACGTTCACATGTGCTGTTTACACACGAGCCTATGGTTTGGCTCCTGGCTTTACGGATATGCTCCACTTCCAGGTGACTGTTTTTCATAAGGATGTCTTTATCCTTTCCCCAAGTTTCTCAGATGTTTGCTTTACATAAAGATAAATACCAACAACTCCAAAAAGGAGTAAAATGGATAGAACAGAATGATGTTTTCAATGTCAGGTTGCAGGGGATTTAGAAATAAGATTGGTCCCAATACAGGTATTGCTTTTCTAGCTCATGTAGACCTCATCCTAGGAAATTCACATCGTTCCATCTTCATTCATTCATCCTGCTCAGGGATTTTATTTATACTTTCCTCCCCATAGACAGCACTCATATTTATTTTATTAAAATTTCTATGAACTGTTTCTTTTTCATCTGCTTAGAAAATTAAGGAAAATTTATTAGCTGATTCTATGTAAATTGCTTTAGTTCAGTTTTCATTGAGGATAAATTTGTTTTGAATATCTGTTATGACAATTATATACAGCTATATTTTCAACCCTAATGCATTTTTAATAACTTCCTTCAGCAGCTAGTGATTTGAATTTCAAATTTCTTT
Source organism: Nasua narica (assembly GCA_028533885.1). Lineage (NCBI taxonomy): Eukaryota > Metazoa > Chordata > Mammalia > Carnivora > Procyonidae > Nasua > Nasua narica. The sequence continues at coordinate 73,380,715 of CM052808.1, read as the reverse complement.
CTACCAAGAAGTAAAAAAAAGTATATACCATTTTATAGCGGTTTCGTATAAAAATTGATTTATGCAGCAAGATCTCTCTCACAGTAAACATATCAAATGTCTAAATGGGACCATTAATACTCATAAGCCTTACAATATGTATGTTCCAGATAGAGCATAGCACAAAGTTAAAGTTGCCAAAGAAATAATTCTGTCCTTAGCTATTTTTCATAAGTCCCTCACTAAGGGACTTATGGACACATTATTGGACACATTTCACTCACGTGATTGATTATTTTGATTTACTGCTACTGAGCACCACAGCAGATTTTAGGATGTATCAAGACAACTGACTAATCACAAGTTTAAAATACTTAATAATTAATAAATAGAACAATTGAGGAAATCCACACTAGCTTATTTTAAGCCATCATGAAAATGAAGATTTTTTTTTCCAAGCCTAAGGATCCAAGATTTGAACTGAACATTAATTGCTCAAAGGAAAAGAGAGATTTTAAATAAGTCAGCCTTTTTCATAAAGAAATCTCCCTTTATTTACCTGGCCATCAGAGGGAGCTAAGAAATTCACAACTTTCCACAAAAAAAGGATTCATGATTCTACCAATGGAAGGAGCCACGGGAAGTGATGGTTCACTCTGATTTTGCAGAAACAAAAGTATGTCAGGATAAAAATATCACGAACATTCATGATTGCTATTTTGCCTTGATGGCTGGTTGTTGTTGTTGTTTTTAAGATTTTATTTATTTATTTGACAGAGAGAGAGATCACAAGTAGGCAGAGAGAGGCAGGCAGAGAGAGAGGGGGAAGCAGGCTCCCTGCTGAGCAGAGAGCCCCATGTGGGGCTTGATCCCAGGACCCTGAGATCATGACCTGAGCTCAAGGCAGAGGCTTTAATCCACTGAGCCACCCAGGTGCCTTTGATGGCTGGTTGGGACAAATTAACACCCTCTGACCTCTGGGGTGGCGTTCTCATAGGGAGGGGTAGCTTTAGGGAAGAAGAGGACACACAGCCTCTGCTCTGATATCTTGTCTTCTCTCCTCTTCTCTTTTTCTTTTTCTTTTCTTTTTTTTTAAGATTTTATTTATTTGACAGAGACACAGCAAGAGAAGGAACACAAGTAGGGGGAACGGGAGAGGGAGAAGCAGGCTTCCAAGCAGGGAGACCGATGCGGCTCTCCATCCCAGGACTCCGGGATCATGACCTGAGCCCAAGGCAGACACCTAACGAATGAGCCACCCCGGAACCCCTCCTCTTCCCCTTTCCAAATGTCAGTATTCTTCATAGTTTTCTTTTTTGATAACATAACCAATTCTCTGTCTAGAATTGTTAAAACTTTCAGTTGGGAAGTTCTGCTTAAACAGTCTTGATAATTACTATAAATTTTACTGTTTGGTATGTAACATTTATTACACTTGCATTTCCTTTTAAGTGCCACTTTTCATAGTTTTCCATCATTTTTTTGGATTAGCTGTTTTTTGTTTGTTTGTTTTTTCAGTCAAGTGTCAGCTTTTTTGATTTGTGACTCTTGATAACTTAGAATTGAAATACCTGTAAAACACCCTGAATGTCACCGTAAGGCTGGCACCGAAGTCCACGGCTTTTAGAGGAAAGAGTTTTATTTGGCACTGATCAAACTTTCAGAGAGGCGGTCATATACACTCACCTTAACATCACCATTCAGTAGATCTCCTGGGCATCTGCACTATAGTCTGGCTGCAGTTCCAACTGTTGAATGGAAACATCTATCTGAATGTATCGTAAAGAAACCTAGCCCTACGTGCTAAGGATGCCTTCTCTTCACCCCTGAGAACTGCCTCTGTCTCTGTAACTGCAGGGCCACTCCTCTGTCACCCAGTCTGGAAACAACAGCAGCTCTTAATCCTCTCTTCCATGTCTTCTACATCCAATCAGTGAAGGCTTGTGATTTTTACTCAAAGCTTGCTCTTCTAGTCCTCCCAGCTTCACGGATTGCACCATCCTCTTCTCTGCTGCTCAAACCCAAACTCAGGAATCTCCATGAGTCCTATCTACCTTTCACTAACACCCCGCACCCAACCCCAAAGCACATCCTGTTAGCCTTCACCGACCATATGCAGAAGGTGTCCTTCCATTTCCAGCTCCAAGACTAACATCTTTATCCAAGTCACCATCTCATCTAGTCTAGACTGAAAATGGCTAATGTTTACTACAATTTACTATGCCAAGTAAGTAGTTATGTACCGAGCTATACAATTTAATTTATTAATAACAGCTAATTATATTTAATCTCATTATATGCTTATAGTACCATTTTACTCCCTACAATAACCATTTTTGCATTATAATCTGTTGTAGTATTATAATCTTAATCTGTCAGAGGAGGCAAATTAAGTCCATGGAAATTAAACAGCCTATGCAAGTACACACAGCTCTTAAAGACGGATGCTCGATTCCAGAGCCTACAATCCTACCCACTGTGTAATGTTAAGATGTTTTTTATTCCAGCTCTATGATTGAGATATAATTGGCATAGAACATTACATAAGTTTAAAGTATACGAAGTGATCTTTTGATATTTGTGTGTATTGTGAAATGATTACTAAAACAAGGTTAGTTAGCATCTCCATCACCACTGGTTAGAGGGTAGAATGAATAAGTTCTGGAAATCTAATGTGCAGCATGGTAACTATAGTTAATGATACAGTATGACATACTTGAAAGTTGATAAGAGAGTCCATCTTAAATGTTCTCATCACACACGCACAAAAGTGATTAAGACTCTTGATCCTTCTCAACAGTCTATTTCCCAGGATGATCTTTTTCTTTCTTGAGGATTGTACCTGAGTCCTGACTGCCCGGCCAGCCTCCAGCCAGCGTCCGCCCCTGACCAGCGGGCAGGGGTTCTGCCCAGGATTCCAGAGTAAACAGTGTGCTCAGTCTTTCAAAATTTTACTCAAAACCTAAAAGTCACAGACTCACATTTCACTACTTTGCAGTTTTTCAATAAATCAGGTTTAAAAATATTGCCATGGGAGTGCCTGGGTGGCTCAGTGGGTTAAAGCCTCTGCCTTCGGCTCGGGTTATGATCTCGCGGTCCTGGGATCGAGCCCCGCATCGGGCTCTCTGCTCAGCTGGGAGCCTGCTTCTCGCTCTCTCTCTGCCTGCCTCTCTGCCTACTTGTGATCTCTTTCTCTCTCTATCAAATAAATAAATAAAATCTTTAAAAAATATTGCCATTATCATAACCATAATACAAAACACCAGTGAAACTTTAGACTTCCTATAATTTTTCATATCATTAGAATAGGCACTACTGTGCTGGTTGTTCTTTGATACCCTATCTCAAATAGTCTTCAGAAGAGACATGTACTATAACACGTATTCATGACAAAACAAACTTCCATGAGCTAGTAAGTGGCTAGACAGGAACTTGAACTTGGATTCTCTGATAGTAAGTCTATATTAATATAGAGAACACCTCACAGAGAGTTAAAGAAATTCAAATGCTAAGCACTCAGAATTTCAAATATAATATAAATGATCGCGGGGTATTTGTGTCATAGAGTCAGTTCGTATATATTGTAGGGAAATCTATTTTTTTAAATAAGCTTCATTTTGGAAAGCACTTTTCTGTTCACAGTCCTACTGAGCAGAAGGTACAGAGATTTCCCTCTACTGTCGACCTCCACACATGCACAGCACTCCCCATTATCCACATCCCACAGCAGAGTGGGCATTTGCTACAGCTGATGAATCCACTTTGACACAACATAATCACCCAAAGTCCATATTTTACAGTAAGGTTCACTCTTGGTATCACACATTCTACGAGGTTGGACAAATGCCTAATGACATACATCCAACATGATGATAAATGATATCGTAAATGATAGTTTCACTGTCCTCAAAATCTTCTGTGCTGTATCTATTTGTCGCTCCCAACCCCCAGCCCCGGGCAAGTACTCTGTTTTTTTTGTTTTTGTTTTTTTTTAAAGATTTTATTTATTTATTTGAGAGACAGAGAAAGTGAGAGAGAACATGAGAGGAGAGAAGGCCAGAGGAAGAAGCAGACTACCCGTGGAGCTGGGAGCCAAATGTGGGACTCGATCCCGGAACTCAAGGATCATGACCTGAGCTGAAGGCAGTTGCTCAACCAACTGAGCCACCCAGGCGCCCCAAGTACTCTGTTTTTAATAAAAGGAGGAATACACATAAAATATGTATCATATAAAATGAACCCCACAAAATCTTTACGTTACTCATGGTAACTTACTCTATATTACCAACCGTGAGGAATTAAGATTCTTTGGAGCTTATGGAGGCATTTCGTCAACAAGCCATCATACCAATTCACAATTCTGAGTTCTGATCATGAATTCTCCACATAATTATAAAATACTTAACTGCATTTTGATATTATCACCAAAGACAACTTTAGGCGGCACCTTTAACATCATTCTAGGGGTACTTCCTACATACTTTTCATCCTTAGTAAATTGATTCATAAAATGAATCAAAATTCATAGAATGTATGGCTACTTCCTACACATCAGCGTATCTGATGATCCTTTCTTGTTAAAGCTATAAACAGCAACTACTGTGCACATTAGCAGAGTCATTAGCATGGCTAACACCAGTCCCCAAAGTTTTATCTTCTAAATATTGCCCACAGTTTAAATCAAAGTAACAAATGCACAATTAACCTGAACAGAGGGAAAATGTCTACTCAGCACGTTGGGAGATGATGTGGTTGAATTATGAGTCATCTCATTTCGCAAAGTAGCAATAAAATTGAGGCTTTTCATTTTGCAGAGGTACCACTGGCATTTACAGCAGATGATTAAAATAAAGGAGAAAAATAACTTTTGCATTTTATCAGAACAGGGACATTTTATACTGGTCATGCATTTTTGCCCCTGCAGATTTCATCTATCAAAAGAAACGTCTCCATGAGTTGTTGCCAAGGGTCCACTTATCCCCTAGCGATTCCAAACACCGTGGCTTACCTTATGGAAGTTTCTGAAATATGCTGCCTTTTCATCTGGAAATTTTTCTAGCCTTCTGGGTCCTTTACTAGAAGCCTTCTTGAAAACCAACCAGCATCGTCTGAAAATCTGAAAGCAAATGAAGGAATCTGATTATCCATCTTTTCACATGAGTTTTGTAATGCCAGGAATTTATCTATTCAATTAATCCATTGGAAAGAAATCTTTTTTAAATGTATTTAGAGAACAGTTCTTGAGTCCTAACCAGGTTATTCATTAAAATTACAACAAACTTTTAAGAGCACAATATTTAATATAAAAGTGACTTTTTTTTGTAAAAAGATTTTATGTTATGAGGTTTTCCATGTGCTGGGCTCAGTGGTCTTTAATCATATAAAATATTTATATATTTTGCAGTAAGGTTCACTCTTGGTATCATACATCTATGAGGTTGGACAAATGCCTAATATATTACCATATAAAATATTTATCTCAGCATGCCAGTGACAGGGCAATTCTCTGTTTTCCATGATAATGCAGTCACAGTTTGTAAGATTAAGCACTTTCGTAAGGCTCAATTTTCTATCTTTCAAAAATCACCACATCTAAAAGTTAACTTATCTTGTAGGATTAATTTACATTAAAAGACCAAACACTCACATGTTAATTTAGAAAGCAGGAAGACAGGTGTTTTTATAATAGAAATATCTGCCTTACCCTTTTATACTCTACAGTAACTAGCATTTGTTAAATGCTTATTTATATGTAATACATCTAAACGTTTATGTGCACACTTAATCTTCATACTGACAACATGGGGTAGTTTATTTTAGGATAAAGACAGTGCAACAGTGTCAGGATTTTAACACACCTCTGTCTGAACACACATCTCTTTGGTAAAAAAGCAGGACCACCAAGTACACACACACACACACACACACACACACACACACACACACACACACACCATCATTCCTGGACTCTGCCCTTGTTTCATAGGACTAATTAATATCAGACTTTGAACTTGTCACCTGATGCCCCCTCTCTGTCACCCTCCCTCCCCAGGTACATTGAAGGTAAAGTAATAAAATGAGTCTCCTTTCAGTAATTTGAGAGGTCTAGAAATGCAAATTGGCCACAATTTAAAATTTTTAACATTTAGCACAATTTTGCTAGAGTATACATTCTCCGTAGCCATAAGCAAATGCACTGAGGGAAAGCTCAGAGACCTTGATTGTGGTATCTCTCTTCTATTTCTTTATTAAAACTGCAAAGTTGCTATACTGTGTTTCTTCCTTCCTTCCTCTCTTCCTCTTTCTCCCCTCTTTCCCTTTCCTCTTCTTTCTTTTCTTTCCTTCCTTCCTTCCCTTCCTTCTTTTCCTGTCTTTCTCCTTCCTTTTTCTTTTCTTTCTTCCTTTTCTTTTTTTCTTCCTCCTTTCTTTCTTTCTTTCTTTCTTTCTTTCTTTCTTTCTTTCTTTCTTTCTTCTTTCTTTCTTTCTTTCTTTCCCTCCCTCTCTCTCTTTCTTTCTTTCCTCTCTTTCTCTCTCTCTCCCTTCCTTCCTTTCTCTTTCTTTCTTTTCTAATACTGGGCAGATAATATAATTTCTTTGGAGCATTCATTGTTCATTACTCACTAGAAGACAGTATTTCCAATGTTAAAAGACACTCTTAGAATAATTACATAGAAGACCTTTCAAAGACAGAATAAACAGAATAACAATGCACACACTTTCACTTTACGCTTGCTGCCTTTCTTAGCTTCTTCCTATTACTTTCCAAAAGCATCTGAAGGATAACCTTGAACTCTGGCTCAGGTCTGTGCATCTCTCTCTCTCTCTCTACCTGGATTGAGATGCACCTCCTCCGTGATGGGATGCCTAACCACACACCTGGAAATAAGGTGTTAAATTACCCCCTCAGGTATGCTGGTGTTCTTCCTCCACATTTGTGTTTAGCACATTATGTTACTTGTTGGCCCCTTAGTGATCTCCACCCCCACAGTAAAATACTATTAAAAAAACAGTGTGAATACTGATTATGATATAATATCAGCATACGGTTTGGCTTTGACTCAATTCTACATGGGTTTATTTAACATTATAGAATCTGCTTTTAAACTTAAAAAGGTATTTATATTTTAAGTAAATTTAAGGTAACAAATGCAGAAAATGCAAACATATAAGAAAAGGCAGTTTAGTACAGTGGAAAACGAATAAAGCTTTGTGTTAGTTTGCAAATTTGGGAGTTCCCTGGGTGAGGTCTGAAACGGGCCCCTTTACACAGAGGGCACGGAGATACCCCAAACTGAGACAGGCTACCTCATGCTGGAGAGGGGGTGGCAAGTTTAATGAGCAAGGGAACTCACATACAAGACTTGTCTTGGGTGGCCATAAGACAAGCACATCTCAGCAACCTCCCCCCCCACCCCCCGCCAAATCTTAAAAGTTCATGGAGAAGCCTTAATGGGGTTCAGGCACACATTCAGTACAGATGATCTCAACAACACACTGCTCTCTCAAGACTGTGTGCTTGAAACGGCTCTGCCTACAGGCCGGGTGGGTGAAAGGCACCTTCCAAGGATGGGGGAGGGTGAGGTCCAGCTCCCAGGTCAACTGGTGATAATAATGTCCTCACAGTGACCATGCCCAACGTTTTGGAATCCAACAGATGGGTTTAAGCATGGCTTTGCCATTTACTAGCTGTGCAACCTTAGACAAATTACTTAATGTCTCATGGAGAAGGGTACCTCATTGGGCAGAGGGAAGAGTCAACAAGATGGGCCCATATCCCGGTGCAGCTCCTCTCTAGGCTCCTTTAACTTACAAAGTAGGTACAATTTGGCACACATGACAGAGTCCTATGTAAGGACTATGTAAGGACAAAAG